>CM061064.1:215440726-216013226 GCA_030762895.1 Sophora flavescens | reverse complement strand
TTTATTTGCCGAATGCTCACAATGTTACGTGATAAAATTGGATAACATATAAAATTGTTCTATAGTTTATTTTAATTTCACAATATTTGGAATGTACTTTCTTTTGGTTTGGATGAAGGAAGCGGTGTCTAATTCTGGTTATACAAGATTTTAGACTGCCAAACTCTGTTTGACTTTATGAACAATCAGGTGGGTTTTTTTTTGGTAGGTTCTCTATTTAGGAGTTTGCAACTACTTCATTCTTTAGTTAATATAAATATGAAACATTGCGAGTTTCTTCTGCGTAAGCCTCAAGCTTGCAGTATAATCTTATTGTGCAGAGCGATGGTACTTATATGTTCAATTTAGATGGGTTCATTTCAAATCTTTGCCATCTTGCTCAAGAAATGGGAGATGATGTGAAGATACAACATTTGCGTACTGATGGCCTTCAAGTCCTTTCATCAATGGTAATTTGAATGCTTAAATAGTCATATGATGTCTGCTATTTTGTGCTCTTTTCAATAGTAATTCATTTTTTGAGGTACTGAAGTCATCACAATAAAGTGGATAATATAGTGCTGAAGTAAAATTGATAAGATTCTTTGTAAGTTACTAATCAATTTTCACTGCTTTAAAGGTATATGCTCTCAATTATGCAGAAAATTACAATAGTGATTGTGATTGATTGTAGTTTTCAATACATCTCAAATTAGTGCACCTTCTTTAACATGAGAATGTGTAACTAATAACTCTAGTTTCTGTCACGAGTCATGACCAACTTTATTATGATAGTTTTGAGTTTTCAGATATCACACTTCTTTTATATTCAATATATTACTATTAGATACTGACTATAAGAGGAAAAAATACCTCAATTGACTATAATAATTTATCATATGGATTTGGCTTTCTCATTTATCATCTTTCGAACTTCTTATAATAGTTCCAAGGGACTATTTGTCTAACCCTTCTGTGTGCATCTTATATTTGAGAGTTTTATGCATCTCTTGTTAACTCAGGTGGTTGCAAAGTCCATGTGTGTGTCTGTGATGATTTAAAATATGTTTTTTAATGAAGTTTGTCATGATTTTGTGATTAGTGCTTTGCAAGTCTATCGCGCATGTAGCGGAGCTAAGGTACCTCGTTCAAAAGTAAACAACATTAAATGGATCCAGATAGAGATATATTTACAAAACTTAATGAGCAATTATTTTATAAAAAAACCATTGATTTACTATTTTCTTTTTTATTGTTCGAATATTACGTCATGCGCTTCATGAAGGAAATTATCTTACAAAACCAAGTTAAAATGCCAATGGCGGTATGTAGTTTCAGTGCTTGTTATTTACTTTTAAATGTGACCGTTCAAATGTTATCACAATTGTAACTTAATTTATTTAATTTTGATGTCGCAATACTTCCCTTACTACAAATGTTTCACATACTCCGCTGCTCAACTATCTGAAGTCAAGGAAGATTGGTCTCGCTATATTGTTTTGACAATTTTATTTGATTACCCTTGTCATATATGGTCTAAAGTATGTGTTGTGCTATGTATGGTTTGGTTCAAATATTATCCGAGTTTTGCTGCACATACTGTTGGAGATTGCTAGCTATTTTGAATTGTTTCGGTCATTTGTATCAACTAATATGATTGGTTTTGTTTGCTATTAACACTTGTTTTATTATTAATTAGCTTTTGATTAGATGACAATTAGTACTCTTTTAGTTTAGCAAACTCGTAATTTATTGTATCTTTTAAATATGGTTGATGTACATTTTTGGTTTTTGATGAACATGCAGGGTGGAGGCAAAGTTGAGAAATAAGTAAACTAAAAAAAAAAGTGGGAATAGATAGCGTTTGTTTGAACAAATGCTATCTAAAGGCACACATGTGCTTTCCCAAGATGGCGGTGAAGTTATTCTTTAGATAGCGTTTGTTTACGACAAACGCTGTCTAAAGCCACCATTTAATAGCTCTTCCTAAACGCTATCTTTATAAACAACATTTAATAACAAGGGCATAGATAACGGTTCAAAACGTTATTAAAAGGCACACGAAAACGTTATTAAAAGCCTTTTCTGTTGTAGTGTAATGTTGATATCGTCTTCTTCCATCCGGAAGGGAAATTAGGTGTGGGCATGTGCGTCCGCAATTATAAAGGGTAGTTGTTGGAAGCTAGCATGGCTTGGTCTATCGACTATTTGAAGGTGCGCGACGGAGAGACAGTTGGTCTGTTGAAGGTAATTCAATGGTTGAGACATATGAGGGTGGAGAATGCTCTTATTGAGTTGGGGTTGTAAAATGGTGGTCGATGGCCTCGGAAATACAAGAGCATAGTGCATAGAGTTTGCAGTCGCTTTAAATAGTTGCAAAGCTTTTGTACTACTTACCAAGTTAGGCTTATTAAGAGACAAGCAAACTTAGGTTAGCAAAGACATCAAATTTTTATGCTAACTCTATTGAGTTTTCTGATATTTGTTGTTGTGTTGCTAAACAAGTTTATTTGGAAATGATGTGATTTGATTTTATTTAAGAGTTTGTTTGATTCAAAAGAGGGGAGGTGAGTGGAGCGATTTTAATGGAGGGGAAGGGAGATGAGAGATTTTTTATTAGACATTGGGTTTGGTCGAGAGGAAGGAAATGATAAATTTTAACACAATTCATATTTGGTTCACAAGGGGAGGGAGGAAGTTTTAAAACAAATTTATTTTTACATCCTTATGATTTTGGATTTCTAAATTATAAAGCAATGATACTCTAATCAATTCATTTAAAATATTTAAAATCTCATCCAAATCTTTCAATATTGGATAAGAGCCAAAACCGATAGACTTGTGCCAACACTGACCTCGAGCAACTTGGAGCAATTTTACTTCCCTCCATTAAAAAAAAAAAGAAAGAAAGAACCAAACACTGTGAATGAAACAAAAAGGTATCACAACATGATTATTTTTATTTTTTAGGGATTGAGGTGGACATTTTTGCTTTTCTACCAAGTTTTAGCGGGCCATCTTCTTTTCACTCTCTTTCTACCAGTTTGGTTCGTTTCCCCGATTCTCTGCCGCTCTGTTACTACTTTCTATCGTAAGTCTATATTCCGCTGCTGTATGAATAAGCTTGAATTTGCAGCTGAAAATATCATCGATAACAATAGTAACGGACTAGTTTTGTAGGTGAGTGAGTGGTGGATTGGGTGGGGAAGAAACATGGGGGGAAGCGTGGTGGTGGTATTTGACTTTGATCGGACGATTATCGACGATGACAGCGACAGATGGTTGGTCAGTGAAATGGGTCTGATCCAAATCTTCACCGAACTCCGCTCAACCATCCCTGCTTGGACTTCTCTCATGGATAGGATGATGAAGGAACTCCACTCTCATGGGATTACCACCAACCACATTGCAGATTGCCTCAAAAGGGCTACTTTGCATCCCCCCATCATTGCAGCTATCAAATCTGCCCATGCTCTTGGGTTAGTTCCTTATTCCAACTCTCCCTTATTATATATGATCACTTTCCTATATAATTATATTTATAGCAGTGCTGATATTTGAACACAAATTAGGTGTCGGACACCGTATAATGATACCATTTTTACCGGCCCGATAAGTTTAACCCATGAAAAATACGGTGTCGAGGGAAAATGTGTTGGGAACTGTGTTCATAAATCATCATTTTTGTATTTATAGTGCTTGTTTGTTTAAGATTCCGTGCGACCCAAACTTTATTTTAGGTGGACTAAAAGTGATTTTGAGGATTTGAAGGTGTTTGTTTACGAAAATATGTTGAAAAATATTGATCCTAGGTTAGTAGAATTGATTTTAAGAGAAGTAAAAATTTTAGTTTTTTCGTTGAATAAAACTTATTCTAGGTTTGATACCCACAAAATTTTTTATATTTACATCTCAAACGTATCATCTACACAAAATTATAATATTATTATCAAACACAAATCAATTTTTTAACTTCGATTATTTTAGAATCAAATATATCAAAATCTATTACAAACAAACCAATAATCAACTCAATTTCATATTATTATTGCATTTGCAGGTGTGACTTGAGGATAATTAGCGATGCTAATCTGTTTTCTATTGAGACCATTCTGGAACATCATGGTGTATTGGGGTGCTTTCCCCATGTCTATACAAACCCAGCTTTTGTGGATGAAGAGGGACGACTTAGGATCACTCCATTTCATGATTCAACCTTGTCTCCTCATGCTTGTTGTCTCTGCCCTTCCAATTTGTGCAAGGTATTAATCTTTACATTCCAACTTCTAATCTTTGAATATAGTAAAACAAAGAGTAGCAGAACATGGGGATGGGAGGGATTCCTGCTTGTTGCCATGTCATCACTTAACTATATAGTTAAAAACTAAAAAGAATTCACTTTATTAAGGAGAAAATAAGGGTAGCACATATTGGAAAAAGATGGTAGAATCTCATTTAAGGTGGTTTGGCAATTTGAAAAGAAGACCAATATAAGCCACAGCTAAAAAAGAGGTAAAGAGAGACAAACAAAAAACTTCAGGCAAAACTATTCAAAAAGACTAAAATCTAACTGGCCTTACTAAAGACTTGTTTATAAACGATAACATGACATTGTTTGATGCATGTAATGGACCTCACTTAATAGAAAAAGGTTTTTGTTGTCATATTTTTTAAAACTCTAATTTGGCATGTTGTAATTCATTAGCTTAAGCATTTATGCTAAGATAATTGATAATTTGGTTCAGGAAATTAGAGTATCAAAACTTCCTCTTCCCATCCAGTGAGTGAAACATCAGTTACCTAGCTGACACTTCCGCGTGTTAATACACTAATGTTTCATGAAAACTTAGCATTGAATTAGTGGAGGATTTATTAGTTGCATGCCTGCGAACTTATGAAAATCTAGGTGTGATTTCTGCAATTGCAACATCTGTTGTCTTCCTTCCACCCTCTTTCTTTGGTTTGTTTTCTATTGCAATAATTTGTTCCACATAGCAATGGTTCTTTTATTCTTTCCATCTTAGGGTTTAGTGATAGACCAAATTCGAAGTTCTTTACCTGAAAACCAAAGAAGATTCATCTACATTGGAGACGGCACAAGTGATTATTGCCCAACTTTGAAGCTGGAGAAAGATGATTTTGTGATGCCAAGGAAGAATTATTCCTTATGGAACCGGATTTGCAGTGATCCTAAGCTAGTTAATGCAAAAGTTCTTGAGTGGAGCAGTGGGGAGGAGTTGGAGAGCATACTACTGAACCTTATCAACAATTTAGTAATAGCTCAAGAGGTAAAGGTGAGGGAAACGGTTACACACCCTTTTCCCAATAAGTAGCAGTGCTAGCTCCCATCAGGCCAAATAAAGGAAATTCTTGTTCATTCCTGTTCCTACTTACTCTCCAGCAAATAGCATTTATAGAATTGATTTTTGTTGGTGGTTGATAAAAAATGCACTGTTTCTCATATGTAACTGGTTGATCTGATTATTAAACAATACAAGGTAGAAGGTTAACATTCGATGCTCCAGCTTTATTAAGAATTTGGTTTTTGAAAACAGTTCTTTTTAGTTTTTCAGAAATAGGGAATAGAAAATCTTTCAAACAAATTATTAGAGAACTCCATGGCTTCATATTTTCTGATTACCCGTTTAGTTCATACTTGAGATTATAACTGTAGTTGCACGAATATCCTAGTTGATAGTATAATTGATGGTTGGGATGGATCTAGAGCAAAATTAAATGCTCAATAATAGGGGTACTAATAAATAAGCAAACATAGAAGTTAAAGTTGTTGCACTATAAAAATATGGTGAAAGTCGCCTCTGAATCCCACGGACTCTGAATTCTGATCAAGGTGTCAACAGCTGCACGTTTACACATTGAACTTTGGATTTTGACAGATAGAATGCTTTAACTTATGGTAAGCGACAACCATATTAACTGTGCCATGTCCATGTGTGACTAACATGCTGGAATATTCAATGTTACTCAATGTTTTCCAAGTATAAAACAAAGGATCAGGATCTTCCACATGGTGAAGTGTTTCATGTTAGCCTCCATGTTATTTATTTTGTAAGAATTTTATAGGAATGATGTTTATATTTAAAATAAGTAGAATTATTTTATTGACGGTTCTTTTTTAATTCTCCAATTACAAACAATTTTTAAAATTTATGTATCTGTTTACATAACCGCCAATAATTGTTGTACCTGTGCGATGCACGGGTTACACACTAGTTATTTTATATGTACAAAAATCCCAGCAGCAATTTTCGTGGTGCATATATACAATTAGTATTTTTTCACACGTGCGATGCACGAGTCATCAATTATTATTATTATTGATAGCATTGTTATTATTAATAACTTCTTCTATATCTACCAAACTTTTTTTTTGCTTTATCCCAAATTAAGTCCACCATGTCAAACATTTTCTTTACTTATTTCACACTTTTCTTTCAATATTTCATTCACACCCATAATGGTGGTACTGATTCATCTCCAAGGCTTTTTATTTATAGACAGAAGTAATCAGCAAAAAAATTGAAACAATTTTATCTATAATTTGAGTGCAAAGAATTGAATATTATTTTTATTTTAAAATTATATTACAATACGTAATGTAACACTGTGTGTTAAGTGTTCCTCTGTGATTATTACTAATAATCAACTAATCCTCTTAAATCATGTAGTGCTGACACTTGTCTCTTTATTAGAAAATCAACAATTTCCCTTATAAATTAGTATAGATATAGATTTATTATTTAAAATAGAAAAAATCAAAGACAATGATGTAGAAAAAATAGATTAGAAAATATGAATAGCTCTGCCTCTATTTATGTTAATTCAGATATTGTCGTGTTTGACTCCTAAAACATTGTACCTTTACTGGTTTGTAAATATTTTTAAACAAAAAAAAAAGTTTTAGAAAATAATAAAAAAAAAAATTTCATCACTTGATATGTGGTTTGTACCGTTGTGCTACACGACATGTCAGTGTATACAAATAAATTTGAAAAAAAAGTATTAGGGAAAAATATTATTAGAAAAAAAATGTAACAAATTAAGGAAAACGGTAAAAATAAAATAAAAATAAAAACAAAGTAAACAAAATTTTAAAAAATTTAATTTTTTTAAAAAAAGTTAGAAAATAAAAATAAGAAAAAAATAAACGAAACAAAAATTTGAAAAAGTAATTTTTTTTTAAAAAAAAGTCAAAAAATCTTGCCGCTGACATATGGATGTACAGTAAAAATGTCTCTCCATCTTTTATATTAGTATAGATATAGATTTATTATTTAAAATAGAAAAAAACAAAGGCAAGGATATAGAAAAAATAGATTAGAAAATATGAATAACTCTGCCTCTATTTATATCAATTCAGATATTGTCGTTTGATTCCCAAAACAATGTATATTTACCGGTTTGTAAATATTTTAAAACAAAAAATATATAAATTTTAGAAAATAAATAAAATAATAATAAAAATATTCCATAACTTGACACGTGGTTTGCACCATTGTGCTACACTAAAATCCGAATTTCCCCTTATCAATTAGTATAGATATAGATTTATTATTGGTTTGGTTTGATTCGGTTCGAACCGGAAAATATTAATATATATATATATAATTTACTAAATTATTAAATTTTATATACATTAAAATATAAGTATACTAAAATTAAAACATCAAGAACATGACAACTCTACTTTTATTGTTTGCCAATTTATGATTGGTTGATAGTGTAAAAAAACTTTACACTATCAGTATATACAGATAAATTAAAAAAAAAAGTATTAGGAAAAAAATTATTAGAAAACAAATTTTAAAAAATAAGGAAAACGTAAAAAAAATAAAAAATAAAACAAAATTCTAAAAAAAAATAAAAAAAAACTAAACAAAATTTTAAAAAAAGTTATAAAAGAAAACGTAAAAAAAATTTAATAGTAAAAAAAAGATTAATTTTTTATAAAAAAATTTGTAATTTTTTTTTTACAAAATTTCTTTTAAAAAAATTCAAAATATCCTACTACTGACATGTGGATATTCAGTGAAAATACCTCTCCATCTTTTATATTAATATAAATTCAGGCAATTATGAGTAAGAGCTCGATGTTTCACTTTCGACGATCAATTTTACTCGCCGCTGCCAAGTACATACCGTTTGTTGGCTCATTCACCAACCAAAGAAAACAAAATGGTCAGTATTAGTCAATTGTTCAAGGCTTTGGCCATTTTATTTGTATGGACTTCAATGGTTATTGGTGGTTATTGGTTTTCAGTTTTCACCAGCTGATGTAACAAACAACATCATTTATAATCTGTCTTTCCCAATTGGCACCTCACATAGTCACATGTAACAAACAACATTTTTAATCTGTCTTTCCATTGAAGTCTTCCTAGATTTGTATTTAGGTGGTGTTTGGAAGAGTTTATTTAAGCTCTTATACAGTATGTTTGGCAGAGCTTATAAAAATAACTTATGTCATCCCATAAGAAGTTTTTGACTTATTTTCATAAGTCACTGGGAGAAGCTTATGGAATTATCATAAGAGCTTATGCACTAAACACCATTTCCATGTTTTTCACTATTCGAATCCTCTCATGCCCCTTTCTTTCTTTAAGTGCTTATGACATAAACTCTCATGCGATAAGGTCTTATGTAATAAGTTTTTAACTAAGTTGTTTACCCAAACGCACCCTTGTTATACCTTGTTGTGTCAAATGTTGAGTAGGATTATGGGAAGTGCAATTTAGTGCCGAATACATTATAAATGAATAACGGCAAACACATATTTACATATATTTTATTTTATATTTTTATAGTTAATTATTTATTTATAATTAACTTTACTTTTTTTTAATATTAACATACTGATTTTATTATCTCATATTTATAAGCTGGTGTGATGGATAAATTTGTGCACCAAAATTTGATCGAGGAGTAAAGTCTTGCGATAATTTTTTTTTTCTCGAAAAATTATGCTGTTAGATAAATTTTTAATTTTTTTTTATCATCAATTAGGTCTTTAATTTCTTTTTTCCAAAAACGGTTTAAATTTTTTAGACTTAATTGATAACAAATTTTATGTAAGGCTTCTCTAATTATATCATTTTAGAGTACTGGATCTATGGTTTCCTGTATTATCGCTTGATGTTAACGTTGAAAGAGACTTCAATGCCATGTGATTTGCAATAGAAAGGTACCATATACTATTATAAAACTCACATGTCATCAATGCATACTATTTGAGACGAGAGTGGTTTCAAGTAAAACTCTGATGGATTATAATACTTTCTACTACATCTAAATTTTAATATCCATTTCCCTCGATTCAAGCAACATATTTCACACAACTCGTTACTTTTTTAGTCTTGATTTGTAAAAAATATCATGATAGTACATGACAGATGATACATCAAAAAACAAATTCTTGAGTTATAGGATAATTCTTTGTCTTATAAATTGTTTGATGGATAATGAACAATACAAACAAAATAATATTAAATTTATCAGAATATCCTTTATAATATATATTATTTAATATATAAATATACAATATATAATTTTATATAATTATGTATAGTGAGAGGAGAGAGAAAGAGATAAAGAGGAGAGGAGGAGAGAGAGCAAGGAGAGAGAGGGGAGAGAGAGGAGAGATGTAAAGATAATTTTGTCTTTTGTTAGCTCGTCCAAGGGACAACTTTTTGTCCCATTGTTTGGTGAGATAAAATTTTGAGGTTTTGTCCTGTCTTTCACCTCTTTTAAAACAAGTAATCTTTTGTGGGTTCCTAAGAAGGGTACCAAACTCAGTGGTTAATCTGTTACTTTTTCAATCTTCCCTCAATTCAATTTTGGGATTAGTGGAAAGTACGATTTATCCCTACACTCTCATCCAAATACTGTTCATTTCTTCCTGTCATCATTTGCTTGAGATTATCCCTTCTTTTTTGTTTTTAGTGCTTTTCTTTCTATTCTGTGTCGCAATCATTTTACATGAAAGTGTTAGAACAAAATGCCAACAAAAAATGGCTGGTTACCCAGCTTGGCTCACCTGAACCAGATTCTGTTTCCATAGCCTCATGCATTTAACATGAAATTGGGCATGCTCATTTTGTTACTACATGTAACAAACTTTCTTTACTTAAGTAGTAGCTGCTAGTGCTAGGAGAGTGTGGATTTTCACATGTGTGTGTGTGCTTTTGATGCCAAGGTTGTTAACTAAAGTACCTTGAAGTTTGTGTTTCTACTATAATTTTTTTTTTGTTTCTGCAACTTTTACTTCTGGGTACCCCAAAAGACCCGTGGTTTCCGAGGTTGTTGTCACTCTTCACTGTTCACTGCTGCAAAGTTGCAATCTTTTAGCTGATTTTATGTGTTTTGATGGGAACAATTCAGATGGGTATTTGGAAACTGATTAATTTTCTCGGCAAGTTGAGAACTTGAGATGAGGAGCCAAAAGGGTAGTTATGATTATGAAGAAGAGATGGGTTCCTCAGATGTGACTGGTAAAGTGGTGGTGGTTGCAGTTAAGGCTTCCAAAGATATCTCAAGGAATGCTTTGGTGTGGGCTTTGACTCATGTTGTTCAACCAGGGGATTGCATTAAGCTATTGGTTGTCATCCCAGCTCTTTCCTCAAGTATTGATCACTGTCAATTCATTATTTTCATTCAATTCATCTCCAATTCCTTTATTTCTTTACTTTGCTGCAGGTGTGTGCCTGTGTCATGCGTAATATATATATATATATATATATGATTTTATTTATAAAGCTGAGGAAAAAAAAAAGAAGTTGCATATGTAAAATGAAGCACTAGATATGGAAAGAGGAAAGTTCTACAATACATTTTACACAATTGAGTTTTTTAACCATTGAATATGTGAACTTGATGACCTAGAGTTCTTTGAGATCTGAACAATCCAGAAATTATTATGAAACCTATCTATTCATTCTGGTAACAGCATTTATGATTGATTGTAATCTGTATATTTTTCAGGCAAGAGGGTATGGGGCCTTTCAAGATTTACTACTGATTGTGCCGGCAGTCACTGGAAATACCGTTTAGGAACTGCTTCAGATCAGAAAGAAGTTATTACAAAATCCTGTTCTCAATTGGTGCTTCAACTCCATGGTTTTTATGATCCAGATAAGGTTGGAACATAACAATGTAATAAATTCCAGATATGTGTTCCATTTTTTGCTTATATCTAGTATTCAGCTTTTCCATCTAACCTGCCAAATATTTTGCACAGACAAAGATCAGAGTAAAGATTCTTTCTTGTTATTTATGTGGAGCAGTGGCTGCTGAAGCCAAGAGAGTCCAATCAAGTTGGGTTATATTGGACAAGTAATAAATATAATGAGCACTTTTGTATTTCCACATTCTATGTTAGAGATACTGTTCTTGTTGTTTTGTGTGTTTGTTGATATGCAATGCCATTGGTAAAAAGATTGTTCCTGCTGTAAAGTTTCCAAAAAATAATTCATTCTTCCACAATTACAGAAAATTGAAACATGAAAAGAAATACTGCATGGAGCAGCTGCATTGCAATGTTGTAATCATGAAGCGATCTGGGCCAAAGATTCTACGCTTGAATTTGAACAGTTCACCAAAGATGGAACTCAATGTGGGTTGCCCATTGTCACTGGAGCTGGATGCATATACAAGAAACTTGTGTGAAAATTCAGATATAATTAGAGGACCAGCTGTTACTCCTGCTAGTAGTCCAGAGCAAGGGTCACCACTATTGACTGCAACTGATATTGGAACATCATCAATATCAAGCTCAGATCCTGGTACTTCACCATTTTTCAACTCTGACAATTATGAAAGAAGAAGGAGAGGTTTTCCCTTTGTTCACGAGGGACTGACATATCTGGAGGATATTGAATCTGACTCAGAGAGTGAAAAGCTAAGTTTATCATCCAAAAGTTCATCTTTTCAACCATGGATTGCAAATGTAATTTGTATTGATGATGAGTTCTCAAAACATGAGGGCAATATGCAAAGATCCAGTGATAAGGCTTTGGTTTCTACCTATGAAGCTGTGCTTCAGAAATTCTCAAAGCTAGATCAAGATCCTGTCCTAGGAATGCTTAATTGTAAAATTGATGCGAACTTAAGCAAAAGTGTTAGAGAAGCAATTTCACTAGCCAGAAATGCACCTCTTGGACCTCCTCCATTGTGTTCTATTTGTCAGCACAAGGCACCTGTATTTGGGAATCCTCCAAGGTGGTTTACATTTACTGAATTGCAACTTGCCACAGGTGGTTTTTCCCAATCAAATTTCTTGGCGGAAGGTGGTTTTGGTTCTGTACATCGGGGTATCCTACCTGATGGGCAGGTCATTGCTGTCAAGCAGTATAAATTAGCTAGTACTCAAGGTGATAAAGAATTTTGCTCAGAAGTAGAGGTCTTAAGCTGTGCACAACATCGTAATGTTGTGATGCTTATTGGGTTTTGTGTAGAAGATGGAAGAAGATTGCTAGTTTATGAATACATCTGCAATGCTTCTCTGGATTCTCATCTTTATGGTAAATTCCCTTGAATTCTTATGCTACATTCATGAGTAGTAATTTACACACACACACGCGCGCTAACTATAGCATAAGCTTTTGGTTGGTATTCGCATGCTAAATGTCTTAGCAGGTGAAATAATATGGGGAGTTACATTCCCTAATGGAAATTCTTCTCTCCCATTATAAAATGTTTTTTAATTGACTGTCCTTTTATGTGAAGCAACCAAATAACTCATCAAGTACTGATGTCATCAGAGATGTTAGCCCTTATTTGTTTCTTTTGCAAATGATTTTATAAAAACTCAAGGGATCACTTGGATTTGCAGGACGAATGCAGAATGTGCTGGAATGGTCTGCACGGCAAAAAATTGCAGTCGGAGCAGCTCGTGGTTTGAGATACCTTCATGAAGAATGTAGAGTGGGTTGTATTGTACACCGTGATATGCGGCCTAACAACATCCTCCTAACTCATGATTTTGAAGCATTAGTATGCTCTTATTTTTCTTGAATTTTAAAATGTACTTTATGTTTGCATTATTGGTATCATATTCATATTCTATGTGTTTCATAATAAGAGATGGGTCAACTAACTGCCACTAATGAATTTTAGGTGGGAGATTTTGGACTTGCTAGGTGGCAGCCTGATGGAGATAAGGGTGTGGAAACTAGGGTGATAGGAACATTTGGGTAAGTGTCAGGTGAAACCCAATTTCTTATTCATCTCTTATTTTCTTTTGATTAGTTGTAAAAATTGATGATGCAACCCTTGCTGTTCCATAGTTATTTGGCTCCAGAATATGCTCAAAGTGGTCAAATTACTGAAAAAGCCGATGTGTACTCCTTTGGGATAGTATTATTGGAGCTTGTTACAGGAAGGAAAGCTGTGGATATAAACCGGCCCAGAGGCCAGCAATGCCTAAGTGAATGGGTAAAGTTTTTATGGCATATGAGTTTAGTTTAGCCAATTTATCCTCTACCTGAAAATATAAGATTTTTTTTTCTAAAAGTGCTTTAAGGGTCTTTATTGAGGAATCAAAAGTAGAAAGTATTTAATGAACAATATATTTTTGAGTTCTCAAAGTATTAAATGTTGTGCTTTTCATAACAGTTTCTAGTTTTGATTCCTTAACGAGTTCAAATATTTAATCTGGATTGAATTTAAGAAATTAGTTTTAATCTTTCTGACAAGAGGGGAGTAATAATACATTTATTACCTGTCTCTGTTTTCCCATTAAAAGATATTTATTCATCACTGCTTATGGTTCAAATTTTTGGATAGGCACGGCCATTGCTTGAAGAACACGCCATTCATGAACTAGTTGATCCGTGCTTAAGGAACTGCTATATTGACCAAGAGGTTCATCGCATGCTGCAATGCTCCTCTTTGTGTATCAGACGGGATCCTCATTTAAGGCCTCGAATGTCACAGGTTGGAAAATTAGTTCACATGTTTATAACTATATATGTGTTACCTTGGTATGTCATATTAAATCATTCAAATTTTGCTTGATATATAGATTAGGATATGCAGCACTCAGTTATGAAGAAAAGAATCATATTAGTGTTTAGTGGTTCATGCATGTCTCATTTCTTTTTTTCTTTTACTTTCAAATATAGGTGCTCAGGATGCTGGAAGGTGACATTCTCATGTGAATGCTTATCACATCAGGCATTTCAATGTAAAGGCCAAGATCAAAGTTCAGAATCATATGTTTGGTAATTCTGGTTATCGAATTGTGCACTGATATTCCAGCAAGAGAATATTGCATATAAAATAGTTGTTATTACATTTGCCACGAGCAATTATTACAGCTTAAGCATATAATTAGTGTTTTTTTTTTCGATCTCAAGATTTATGTATATGAAAAAAATATTATTGATAGGTAAGAATGCTATGGGGAAAAATGACGGGATTTCTTATGCCTACAATAGATTTCACATTAACTTAAAAAGGTGAAGAGAAAAAAAAAAAAAGACAATACGTAAACAGAACGGAATACCCTTAAAAAATGAGCTATGATATTCTAACAATCAAATATATACAACGACAACTTTGTATGAACCCATTATTATGATGTTTTATATTATTATATTATTGTTTTTATCTTTTCTCTATCTTTAGTGGTATTTATACGGTTCTCAGTTGTTGGTTTGGGTTGTCAACTTATTATTTCTCATAAAAAATTGGCTATTCAACTAATTAATATAGAAATTCTAATTTTAGTGGATTTGATTGTGATGTATTGTTGATCTAAAAGATTTTTACACTATTAACTAACTATATGTTGTCACATCACTAAAAAAAAGTTTGACCTTTAAAATAATTATTTTAAAAGTTACACAAATATTAATCTGTTTAGTGCATGAAATTAAATTCAATTTATAATGATGATGATGATAATAAATAAATAAATAAATAAGGAGGGTGTGAGCTTGTGAATTTATCTATAATATAAGCAAGTAAATGTGTTTTTACTTAGATTATTTAGTGGTTGAGATGTCAATATACTACTTTAGATCATTTTGTAAATTGAGATTTTAATACACTTTGTCAAATCAAAACAGATATATTCTTATTTACCCTTTTAAAAATAAATTTGCTTTAAAGAAACCTTATCCATACGAGTAGGGCTCAATGTTGTGGGGTGCATTTGAGCTTATATGTTTTCAAATGAAAGATAAGGTTGGGCTCTTGGGTATGCAAAAGATGGCGTTTATATTGGGCCTTCATCAACTCGGATCTAAAGGGATTGGAAGCTTGGGCTCCAACAATTTTTTTTTTTTTTTATAAAATAATCTTTGAAGTTCTTTTTTTCTTTTCTTGTTTTACATTTTTTTATAACATTAAATGGAAGAATGAAATTGTAACAAAAATTAATTGGAACGGAATTGAAAAAAAAAAAAAACTTTTGGGACTGATAATTGAAAATTTACAAAAACTTTAAGGATCTTAGTGTCCCTCAATAAAAGTAAGTTTTTATGAAAAAATCAAGTGTATTACTTTTTAATTTATTGAATGCACATTTTCTCGATAACGACTTGTCATTTTAAATTCTAGTTATAAGGTGGTCAAGATGGTTTGATGGAGGGACATAGGGATTAGAGTGATAAGGAGGTCATGGGTTCAACTCCTCCCTCTAACATAACATAGTAACTATTAAGATTTGCCCATCAAAAAAAATTTAAAATTCCTTAACTAATATTCTAAGAACACTAGTTATCACGTGCCAAAACTTTAAATACTAAAATAGAGCTTTTGTCTAATGTCTTTGTCTTTCCAATAGCTACTATAGAAGAAAAGGGGTATTTTTATCTTTTACACTCTATTTGGATGATAGGTGTACATGATAAGAAGGAGAACAGATTTACTTGTTTAGGAGTTTAAAGTAGACACAGCAATGTGAAGGAATCAAAGAGGATCCATTTCCTTCGAGACTAAATTTTGTTCCCAAAATTGGGTAGAAATGTAGAATGGGTGAGAGTAACTATTTTACATTCTGTTTCATTCTTTATAATTTAACTCTCAAATAAAACAATGGAATAATTTAATTTTAATCCCAATTAAGTAATGGAATTCCATTCTGTCAATAATATATATATATATATATCAAATAAAAAGAGATATAGACTTTTTTTTCCTGCCTTACCAAATTTGACTGTTTGATGAGAACTATAACATATAGTTGATGATTATATTTATACAAAAATCCAACTTGTGATCGGTATTTCCTATAATAAAGAATTAACGTTTGAAAAGAAAAACAGTAGCTCTTCCAGACTCAAACAGCAAAATTGGCGCCGGAAAACGATATTTTGTGAAAACGTCCGTACAGTATATCACAGGGTCGATTGATTTATTCTACAGCAATTGGAATCTATAGTAAGTTTTATGTTGGCTAAATTATCATTTTTGTCCCTTATCTTTATTTTAAGTTTTAATTTGATCCTTTTTTTATTTTTTTCTGTTTTGATCCTTTATCTTTATTTTAGGTTTCAACGGGATCATTTCTGATCAAATTGGGGTACAGATAGATAGGACCATATTGATATAATTTTTGAAAAATAAGGGATAATTACGGAACTAAGAAAATTAAATAGGGACCATTTTAGAACAAAAAAAATGGACCATGCTAGTATAACTTTTACAAAATAAGGGACAGTTTTGGAACAATAAAAGGGGACCACATTGGCATAACTTTATTGAATAAGGGATCATTTTAAAATAAAAAATTAAATATGAATCAAATTAAAACCTAAAATAAAAATAAGGAATCAAAAATATAATTTTTTCAAGCTCTACAATCATTTGACACAGTTGTGAGCTGATCTCATTTACATGAAAAACACAATGGGAAATGACTTTATGCATTGATAGAAGGAAAAACACATATATCTTCGATTTTATTTCACAGAAAAACATTCTCTAGACAATTTTACAAATAAGGTATGGGAAGTTGTTACATCATTTACATGAAAATCGCTTGTGTTAGTCAACCCCCTTGATTAAGGATCTGGAGTCGAAGTCTCACTTTCCTAGTGAGTGAAGGTTCGAATCCCTTTACCGTCACTAAACTTCCCCTTAGTAAGTAACCCTTTTCATGGAGATTCCCTAGCGTCCAGAAGCTAGTTGAGTAGCTGCAATTGGATGAGATTACTTACAGTTTGGGCCCGTGCAGTAATCTTCTAGATTAGGCCTATGTTGCATGGCAGTCCCAACATGTCATTGACGCTTCAGCCCAATAGCCTTGAAAGCATCTTCTCTAACGGACATTTTTGTTTACCAAGAAAACCTCGTGTTATATGTACTTTGTTATGCTTGTGCGTTATTTAGTTATCAATTCAATCCCCATTCACTTATTGAACTTGGCGCACCAAAAATTAGGCCATTTTAGAAGAGAGCGACAAATTGAGTAAGGAATAAATACCTGATTTTGAGATTAAATTGATCCTTGAAACATGTGGAAACGTATTCTTTGTATAGTTTAATTTGTGTTAATTTCACTAGTTAATTCTGCAGAGTCGTTTCCATTTTTCTTTCTAAACTGTATAATGCATTAAACAGTATCTAATTAACCCATGGTTGATCTGCAGATAAATTGTCAATTCGGAATGAGCTGTAATTAGTATAATGTTGGAGATATGATAAGGAACGCGGGGACTTGTTAATTATCTACAGTGTTCTTCAATTTGTCATTTGCAGTTGTCTATTTTATCTTCTGGCTTTCTATGTTGTATATATTTTTAAATTTTTTTTTTATAATTGTTACATTTTTTCGTGTGTCCTCCCCAAGATAGGAATTTTATTTTATTTAAGATTCCTTTATGTCAATTTTATGTTACTTCATTGATGTGTGATTTGTGTTATATAAAAATTTTTGCTTTTATCACACTTTGATGTCCAGATATAATATATATGCAAGAAAAAAAAAAGTTCCATGAACCTCAATGTGCATCTAAAGTAGTCACTGGTATCTATAATTGATAATAACTCACTTAAAATAAACTATGATTAGATGTGATTCTTTTGTTCTTTTTCTTTTTCTGGGAGCTGGATTCGATGTGATTCATGGTGATTAAATTGAATAATATATAATTGCTCACTGATAATAGGGGATGTACTCACTATAAACTATTGAAATGATTGCAACAAGTTATGAAATTTTCATATTGTATGACATGCACAGGAATTGACTGTCGAATACAATACCATGTTTCTTCATCTGCACAATCATTATTGCTTAAATGCATAATTTCCCATTTTTATTTTGACTTAAAGAAAGCGATTACTCGGAAGAATACCTCTTTGCAAAATTAGAAAGCCACTTCGTTGAGGAATCAAGTATTAGAGAATTGTGCATGATTGTTCCAATATAACAAACATAAATAAAGTATACTTATCACGATCCTTTGCCTCCACCAAGTGGTGCCTTTGTTTTTGAGAAAAGCTGTACCAATACTCTTATGCAGTGTTGCAATTCAATGATGTGGAATTATTTTTGGAAAGTGCTTGCACATTGTACATTCAGTAAAAAACCTCATTCTACTACTGGATTTTAGTGATGCAATCTATCTTTTCAGCTTTAGTGGCACAGTGTTGCTGCATAATTTTATGTTACAGAATATCATTGATCTTGATAATAAAGCATATGGAAGACTCGTTACTATCATAGTTTTTTTTTTTTCCTTTTATGAGTATCCTCACAGGCTTTGAGTATGTATGAGACTAATTTTTTTATAATCAAATGTTAGTATGTCAGTAATTATGATAATTTTTTTTCTCATTTGTTAAATTTGAATCCCGAACCTTCAACTCCTTATACATTTAAGTCAAATCAGTTGAGCTAGCTCACCCTGAATACATATGAGATTAATCCTCATTTGAAGTATCGAGAGACTGCTATTATTAGGGATGCATTTTCTGTAACATTACAAAACAATTTAATTAAGTACTGTTTAACTCATCAAATTTATTTATCATCAACCACACTCCCTCAGTGATTTATCAATATATACTTGATTGATTGTGACCTGTGAACTAACCTATTCCGTTCTTTACCTTTTTTCTCCTCATCCTATGTTTGAAAGTAGTGCTTCTTTTTCGATGATACCCAAAGACTAATTATCAGTGTCCGCTGTGACTTATGACCAAGTGCTTGGCCCATTTGGTAAGATGCGGCAGAGTGGGTGTATGCAAAAGAAGAAATATAATGGAATTGGATAGTGGAATATATATTATAGGTTAAAGTAATATTTTGATCTTATATATGTATTACCTAATTTCGATTTATCCATATATATAAAAATTATTAAAATGGTTCTCCTATACATACGGAAAGTCTCCATTTGGTCCCTATACCTTACCTGAGCAAAAAATTAAATCAGTCCCTAAAATTTTGTACGGCAGGGACCAAATGGGGACTTTTTGTACGTATAGAGACCATTTTAATAATTTTTTATGTATAAGGACCAAATCAAGAATTTGTATAACGTATAGGAACCAAAATATTACTTTAACCTATATTATAATATCTAAACACAAGCCAGATTTGGGTATATGAGTACTTTCACTAAAATTATATATTACAATTTTGTAATCAGCAAGTGGTTTGTAAAAACTAAAAGTACTCTTTCTACTTCCCAAATTAATGGTTTTTTTTAGAGACCCAAATTAATGGTTATTTTATTATTATTATTTTGAAAGGCCAAATTAATGGTTATTAAAACTTACAAAATTATTATCTACAATTAAATTTAGTTTTTTACAAAAATTATCTACAATTAATCAGTCACTTAACTAACGAGGTTTAATTTATAAAACAGATTCAATAGTTAAATCATCTAAATAACATACAATTATAGTATCTAGCACACATGAAAAGGCATGGTAGCAAAGTACGCAATGATAAATAAACACCCACGTGATATGGGTGGGAATGTTTCCTATGTTGGGATGATATCGGAAGTGGCCTTTCTCAACGCATGATGGCTCCAACGGCGGAGTGGAGAGAGAGGTGCATTTGTAAAGGCCCTTCAAAGATGTAAGAAAGAAGAGTTAGGTATGTTAAAGATAGATTATATAAATTGTTGAGTAATATTAATAGCATGAGGTGTTAACTAAATGGGTTTAGTTAATTAATTAGCAAGTTAGTTAGTTTAGTTAGTTTAGCAGTTAGCTTAAGCAGCTAGTGCAGAGTTAGTTTTCTTTCTATTTCTGTTTGCACATGTATATATATACCTTTGTACCCACTGATTTTATCTATGAATGAGAATTCACATTCTTCTAAATACTCAAGTTCTCCTCTGATGTTTCTCTCATTTTTGCATCTCATTCATCAAGCTTTGTTCATGGTGATGAAAGGTAACATGGTATCAGAGCTCCTTTCCTAGGGGCTCATATTCTGCCATGCGAACTCTTCTTCCTTCATTTCTCAGTCTCCTCTTGCTGAATCAATCGCCAATTGTGTGATTGTTTAATCAATCTTCTTCGATTTCTGGAAGTTGATTCTTCCTTGACCTAATCGTTTGTTCAATCGATTTTCTCCAATTTCTGAAAGTCGATTTTCTTCTTGACCTAATCATTGAGGTCATAGCAATTCTTGTTTCAATCTCAGTCGAATTGCAGAGAATCTTTGTTTGCTATCGCTGATTTGCGATACGCTTGAGTTTTTCTTTGAGAATCCAATCGCGATTATTCGCCTCTAATTTGTGGAGTTTCTTTTGCATCCTTATTGATTTTTTGAAGAATGGCAGAAACTGAAGAAAATGTGGCAAATGCGAATCAAATTGTTCCAGTGAATGTCACTGCAGATTTCACTAGTCCATATTACATGATACAGAATGAAAGTCCAGGTGCAATTCTGGTTTCCGAAAAGATGAATGGTGATAATTACCACCAGTGGTCAAGATCGATGATCGTAGCACTCAGTTCCAAGAACAAGGAACAATTTGTGGATGGTACTTTACCAAAACCTCCAATTAATGATCATGATTATAAGATTTGGTGTAGATGCAACAAATTGGTATTTGCCTGGCTCATACACTCATTGGAGCCAGAGGTCAAACAGACTGTGCTTTGGTTGGAAAATGCTCGTGAAGTTTGGAAAGATCTAAAAAAGAGGTATTATCAGGGAGATATATTCAGAATTTCAGAAATACAAGAAGAAATCTACATGTACAAGCAAGGTGATGCTTCTATCACTGCTTATTTTACACATCTAAAAGGACTTTGGCAGGAAATTGAAAATTTTAGGCCTATTCCTTCATGTACATGCCAAATCACTTGCTCACGCCAATTGGTTCCAACTATTAGAACATATATCGAGAATGATTATGTCATAAGGTTTCTAAAAGGATTGAATGAGCAATACTCAGCTGTAAGATCACAGATCATGCTTATGAAACCACTTCCTGATATTGGTGAAGTTTTCTCTATGTTGATTCAACAAGAAAGGCAAATGAAATTGATGTTTGATGAACCTAAAGTACTAATGAGTCCTAGTAATGGCAATTTTAGAGGTAGAGGAGCTGGTTATCGTGGCAGAGGAAATGGTTCTGGGAGCCGAGGAGAAAATGGCAGAGGAGGAAATGGCAAGAGGCAAGAGCTCTAAGTATTGTACATATTGTAATGAACGAGACATACAATGGATACATGCTATAAGAAGCATGGCTACCCTCCGTGCTACTTCCAAAGAAACAATAGTGCCAATAATTGTACACTAGAAGAAGAAATAGAAGATGATGACAGATCGGTGAGATCCTTGAGAATCGAGAGAAGAAGGTGAGGATAACTCTAAAATGAGCTTCACACTGAACAACATAAAGCCATTCGGCTATGCTGCAAAGATCCAACAGGGCATCGAATGCCATCTCTCACAATGCAAATCAGATTGTGACTTACACTGCAGAAAAGACAGGTATTGTATGCACTGCTATGAACTCTCATGCTTCTGCAAATTGGATATTAGATACTGGGGCTACAGACCATGTATGTCACACTATATCCTTATTTCAATGCCATAAAAGGATAAGACCTATTCTCATCAAGCTCCCTGATGGATCTAAAGTGTCCACAGACATTACTGGGACTGTAATGTTGTCTGATAAATTGTATCTCACAGATGTGTTGTTCATACCTCAGTTCACATTCAATTTGATATCAGTCTCAAAAATGGTTAACTCCAATGACTGCAAACCGACTTTTGATTGTAATGCCTGTCATATACAGGACAGCATTACATTGAAGACGATTGGTACAGCTAGATTGCAAGGAGGCCTATACTCTCTTAACTCAAGGGCAGGTTTATCCTTTACTTCCCCTTATGCAAATGTAGTTAGTTCCAATAAAAATTGCATATGGCACATGAGGCTAGGACACCCATCATATGAAAGATTGGCACAGTTAAGCAAATGTTTTCCATTTGTGAAAGGTAATAAACTCTCAGATCCTTGTGATGTATGCTACATGGCAAAACAGAAAAGAATTCCTTTCTCAGATAGTATTACTAGATCAACTATTCCTTTTAATCTACTGCATATGGATATATGGGGACCAATTTCGGTTTCCTCACTGTTTGGACATAGATACTTTTTGACAATTGTTGATGATTGTACAAGACATACTTGGCTTTTCTTCATGAAACTAAAGTCAGAGACTGTTGATCATATCAAGCAGTTCATTGCTCTTGTTGAAACACAGTTCAGCACTCATGTCAAGTTTATCAGGACAGACAATGGAAAAGAATTCATGTTGCATGATTACTATGCCCAAAAAGGAATTCTACACCAAACTACATGTGTAGAAACTCCTCAGCAGAATGGAATTGTGGAAAGGAAACACCAACACTTACTGGCAGTAGCTCGAGCTCTTTTGTTCCAATCTAATGTTCCCAAATGTTTTTGGACACAAGCCATAAGCCATGCTGTGTTCCTGATTAATAGGATGCCAACACCTTTTTTGAAAAACAAATCCCCTTATCAGGCATTGTTCAATAAGCTCCCAGAGATTGATCAGTTAAGGGTATTTGGATGCTTGAGTTATGCTACCACTCTTTCAAATCATAGGAAGAAACTTGACACACGATCCAGAAAATGTGTTCATCTTGGAATCAAGACTGGCACAAAAGGATATTTGCTGTTTGATCTTAAAACTAGATAGCTGTTTCTCTCTAGAGATGTTGTCTTTCATGAAGACAAATTCCCTTTCAGTGACAACTCCACACCCCTTAGTCATGACAGTATCATGAGACCTTATCCTATTGCCACTACAAATGACAATAACTCACCCTATGACCCTTGGTACCCGAACCCCACCATCACCACAACAAATCCAACAAGCCATTCTCAACCTGCTCAAATCCCATATTCTCAACCTACTCCAATCTCAAATGCACAACCTGCACAAACTGATCATGTTCCCTCATCCACACATACTCCTCTTATCCAATCACCTAAAAATGAAACTTCATCTCATTCTACACCAATCCAACCATCTTCAATTCCCATCAGAACATCTAATAGGCCCAAGAAACCACCTTCATACCTTCAAGATTATCATTGTTCACTTCTTAATACCAATGCCAATACCTCACACACCAAATACCCAATCTCTCATTATGTCTCTTATGAACATCTATCACCAAAACATAAACATTTCTCCTTAGCTATTTCCACTGCATCTGAACCTGAGTCATACCATGAAGCAATAAAACATCCAGCATGGCAAGCAGCCGTAAATTCAGAACTGGCAGCTTTACACAAGAATCACACCTGGGTGCTAACATAGAGGCCACCCGATAAGCCACTTGTAAGTTGTAAATGGCTATTCAAACTCAAACATCATGCGGATGGCACAGTAGAAAGGCACAAGACTCGATTAGTAGCTCGAGGATTCACACAGACAGCAGGGCTGGACTATCTTGAAACTTTTAGTCCAGTAATCAAGATGACTACAGTTCGGTTGATATTGGCTTTAGCTTCCTCTCACAACTGGTTCTTACAGCAATTAGATGTAAATACAGCATTTTTGCATGGTGATTTGTTGGAAGATGTTTATATGCAGATCCCACCTGGTCTAGAGGTGCCTGGTCCAAATCTTGTATGCAAATTACAGAAATCCCTCTATGGGTTGAAGCAAGCCAGCAGACAGTGGAATGCCAAACTCGCAGAAACCTTGATTCAATCGGGATATATGCAATCTAAAGCTGATTACTCTTTGTTCACAAAGAAAGATTCCAAGGGCTTCACAACTATCTTAGTTTATGTGGATGATCTGGTCCTTACAGGCAACAACCTTATCAAATTAATGCCATCAAAGTCTTCTTTGGACCGTAAATTCAAGATCAAGGACATTGGAGATTTGAAGTATTTTCTCGGGATTTGAAGTAGCAAGATCCAACTTAGGTATCTCACTCTATCGGAGAAAATACTCATTAGACTTGCTACAAAGACACGAGTCTTTTGGGATGCAAGCCTTGCTCCACTCCTATGGACCCAAAGCTCAAGCTAAGCAAGGAAATAGGCAATCAACTTTCAGATTCTTCTCATTACAGACGCCTCATTGGAAAACTGCTCTACTTAACCCACACACGTCCTGATATCTGTTATGCAGTGAGTAGATTGAGTCAATTCCTTGACTCTCCCACAAACATCCATCAACAAGCAGCTTTCAGAGTTATTCGATACCTCAAAAAGGCTCCAGGTTCTGGTGTATTCTTCCCCTCAACATCTGATCTTTATCTCAGAGGTTTCACTGACTCTGACTGGGGGGCTTGCCTCGACTCTAGGCGCTCCATCACAGGATTCTGTTTCTTCTTTGGCAATGCTCCTATATCATGGAAGAGCAAGAAACAGAATGTCATCTCACGCTCCTCTGCTGAAGCCGAGTATCGGGCATTGGCTCAAGGAACCTGTGAGGCTCAATGGTTACTCTATCTTCTACAAGATCTACACATTCCTCATCCAAAACCAGTTGCCATTTACTGTGACAACCAATCTGCCCTACATATAGCTACTAATCCGGTATTTCACGAACGCACTAAACACATTGAGCTTGACTGCCACTTGGTCCGTGACAAGGTACTAGCAGGAGTCACACACCTTCTTCCCATCTCTACTGAAAAGTAAATCGCAGACATTCTCACTAAACCACTGCATTCTGGCGCCTTCACAGCACTTCAATCCAAGCTTGGAATGATTGACATTCACTCCAGCTTGAAGGGGGGTGTTAACTAAATGGGTTTAGTTAATTAATTAGCAAGTTAGTTAGTTAAGTTAGTTTAGCAGTTAGCTTAAGCAGCTAGTGCAGAGTTAGTTTTCTTTCTATTTCTGTTTGCACATGTATATATATACCTTTGTACCCACTGATTTTATCTATGAACGAGAATTCACATTCTTCTAAATACTCAAGTTCCCCTCTGATGTTTCTCTCATTTTTGCATCTCATTCATCAAGCTTTGTTCATGGTGATGAAAGGTAACATGAGGCCTCACTAAAATATATATTTTATTTATAATAAATAATATAATTAATTTTTCAAATAACACAATTTAAGTGTGTGAAAAAATGAAAAACTATTTTAGAATAAGTGATCATCACCCCAAAGTGTCACGACAAGTTGTGTCATGCTTATCCACGATCACCACAAATCAATTGCATGTTTGGAATCAAGTTCGGAAATTATGTCCACCGTTGAAATTACCTTCACGATGGTATTTTTGCAATTCTTTTTACACATCAAATGTGAAAGCTCAAATTAAAAGAGCTGCTTCCGCTCCAAACACTGCATATGGCGGTGACGAAAATCTCAACCATAAAAGAGTAGTATATCCAAAAATATTTTTTGACAGAGTAGTATATCCAAATTTGGTTGGAAGCCAACTGGACTTTCTTATTGGCCCGGGTAGACTCTAATGAACAATGGACCGTCTTCTCTATCCATAACATTGTCTAATGAATATTAATTAATACTTAAATCATAATTTGGAAAACTCATTGCACTTTTAATATTTTGAATTATCAATTTATCAAAAATAAACAAATTTTACTCTCAATTTTATCATAAATTATCAATATTTAATAGCTTTAAAAACTTAAAATAAAGTAGGTCTAGAAGAATTTTCAAAAATTATTTGCAATATATAATCAATATCATTCTATGTATTAATTAATAAGAAATAATAACTTTAGCCGCCCAAAAAACGGAGATATGGGGTTCAATTTCCAACCCCATAATCTAACAAAGCCAACTCCTCCAATCATCTATTGGTAAAATTAAAAAAATTAATTTATGTATTAATTAAGAGAAAATACTCCTCAAAAACTTAAAAACGACTAAAGAAACATAAAACTTGTAATATTTTGAAGTGTCTTATTAATTTATATTAAAATTATAAAACTTAAAAAAAAATAACTTGGATTTTAAATAGAGTTTAATAAATATACACCGACGTTATAAAAAAGTTTTAAACGGACGTCCGATCATATTTCAACATTATGGCACTTTGTTAAATTCGTCAATAAAATAATTTCACAAATATCTATATGGTGAGATATGATTAAATGATTGTGTAAAACTTTTTTATACTGTCAGTGCTTACACATTAAATCCTTTTAAAAATACTTGAAGTATATTTGGTAAAAATCGCCAAAAAAAATAAAAAATAGGCATCGTGGTAGTATCCCGTCAATAGCAGTATCTTCTCTTGCAAGAAGATTCCTTTCCATGATAATGCCAAATGAGTCTCAGTTAGATGACCGAATGGAGGTGTATTCTGCCACAGAAATTGAAAGACTAAAGAATCCTCAACTTGCCATCTATTCAATTTGTATTATTAAATTCATGATCTGGACTGAATTATATATTCTTAACAAGTTGGCATAGGTATAAGTAACAGTATTAAAATATCACTAGCTAGGTAGGTACGACAAGAGCTAGGTGGATGAGATAAATAAATATCCAAAATTAATTTCTCTGTTTGGTCTCGTGCAACTTATTAATGTTACCCTATTGAACTTGGAATATTCTCATCCCTTCTTCACTGAATCTGATCAGGTTCTAATTATGGCCAAGGGTATCCATTGCAAAAGCCATATACATGCATGGTGTTTGAAAGTTGAAACCTGATGTGATATGTCTAATATGTTGATTACCTTTGTGTTCTTTCTTGTTGGTCCCCTTTTCTCTGCTGTTTAGGGATAATATCTATCCCTCTAACTAGATCATGGAGATTAGTTACAACCAATATAGATAGATGACATGGTCTGATAATTCTGTATTTTGCAAATCTTGTTTGTAAATCATAGCAAGAAGAGAAATTAATATAAACTACGTGATTAATTAGTCAAATGCACACGGTAATCATAACCATTCAACATGACCAACTTAAGAATAAGACGAGACAAGTCTTTGTCTTAGGTCTTTACTCATCCTGCTCAGCTCTATACATAACCTACTAACAAAAATTATATGTATGAACCCTCTCATAATTTATTATTCACTGCAAAAACTTACCTTATTTTTAAGTCTCACGTTATCTTGCACCGACCCTACCATTCAATCTTGTAACTAATTAAGTTGGTCCAGTACTCTATCAAATGTTTGACCGGAGATTGATTGTATTGCGATCCAGAAAGCAAGAATATATATGTTTTGACTTTGAAAAGCATCTTGAGGAATATCTAGCTATTGACTCATCACAAAAGGAATATAGCTTCCATTGATTTTTGGCCCGAAATAACATGCATTTGAAACATTCAAATCTAGCTTGAAAGCCTGAAATTTTATTCTCTCGTCCTCTTCACGTTCTTTTTAGCAATTAATAACGTAGACTTAAATGTGAGTAATTTCCATCGAAAATTTGGGTTGATGAACACGACTTTCAAACTTCAAAGTTGTCCTTTCCTATGATATTTCTTTCTTAATTACGTACCTTGAGTCATATAGACCTAATGACCTACGTTCCAATGGAGGGAAAATTCAGACAATCTGTCATTTACACATTAATTTCAATTATGTGTTGAACAAGAATATATGAAACCTGTGTAAAAAAAAAAAAAAGAGTATATGAAACTAAAATAACTATATATGTGCTGTCAAAAAAATAAAACCATATATGTATGTATGTCATTTATGTAAAAATATTAACTCAATGGGATCTAAAGTGGGGACATTGACTAACTTAGTCAACCTTCCATTTCACATTATTACATGACTTCAATTTAAATTGGATTTTTATAATATGTGTAACATTGTACATGTTAAGGAATTATAAAATAGAAATGTTGTATTGGAAAAAATGATTTTTTTAAATTTTTAAGGAATTGAATACACAACTTTCAATACAATATTTTTATTTTTGGTTTCTTAACATGTGCAAAGTTATACAGGTTAGAAAATTGATTTAAATTTTAGCTAATATTGGTGATTTACTCTTACCTTAAAATCACAGAAAAAATCTTTTCTCACCCAATTAATAATTTATGACCAAAAAATTCGTACGGTTTTAATATGAAGCACGTAAAAAATAATATCTGCAGGGGTCCCTAGCTAGCTGCTGCCACTCTAATGTGTGTATAAATATAAAAATATATCTAAAAGTTTTTGATAATTTGCACGATAGATGTACCCTATGTAGTCCCAGAGGACACAAATACTCAAAATAAGATAAGGTATCTAAATCTTTATGATTCCTTTTGTTTGCAAAAAGAAAAATTAAAAGGAAATATTTGCGAAAGTATCCAACAACAATAAACTATTTCCACATCCAATCAGCTTCTCTTGCTGTGCTTCCATTTTCATTGACCCCACATCTCACTCCATCATCATATATACCACCAAACATATCTGTTTTTTCTGCTCTTCCTCTCTCTCTCTCTCAGACACACATACACAATTTATTGTTCTGGTGTACGTTAAGGGTGTCGGCTAAGAAAATCTTTGTTTTCCAAGTGAACATGGGAAGGAAGTGCTCACATTGTGGAAACATAGGTCACAATTCAAGAACTTGCACATCTTTTAGAGCCACTACTACCTTTGTAGGACTTCGCCTCTTTGGTGTGCAACTAGACATATCATCTTCATCATCTTGTGTTACCATCAAGAAAAGCTTTAGCATGGACTCCTTTCTCTCACCATCTTCTCCATCTTCTTCCTCATTTTCTTCATCAAAAAATATAACCATTGATGAAAATTCTGATAGAACCTCTATTGGGTATCTATCAGATGGTCTCATAGGTCGAGCCCAAGAGAGGAAGAAAGGTATATATATTTCCAGAAATATGAGTTATTTTATCCATACTTGTCTCTTCATTAGGAACATCATAATTTATGGTATTAATTCCTCCTAGTTTTGTCTTGTCTATCTATTATCAATTTATCATCATGTTTAATTATTATCTTTGTTGTTTCAATGATTCAATTAATCTATCCCTCTAAGAATCCATACAATTATGTACATGTGTATATATAAGCATTTTCCATCACTCATTTTTTTTCATTAAATTATTGTATTTTAGTTATTATATAGTTATTATACAATTATGTACATGAGTTATGAGTATATATGGGGTAACTTGTCTTCATCTTTCCTGAAAAAGCTTTGATTATAATAACTATCAAAGTACTTTCTTCAGTCCTATCTGCCATTTTATTTTATATACCTTTAATCTAACATTCTTATGGATATATTTTTTTATGCACATTTAGGAGTTCCATGGACAGAAGAGGAGCACCGAACATTCCTTATTGGACTTGAGAAGCTGGGAAAAGGTGATTGGAGGGGTATTTCTAGAAAATTTGTGACTACCAGAACCCCAACCCAAG
The DNA here is from genome assembly GCA_030762895.1 of Sophora flavescens. Classification (NCBI taxonomy): domain Eukaryota; kingdom Viridiplantae; phylum Streptophyta; class Magnoliopsida; order Fabales; family Fabaceae; genus Sophora; species Sophora flavescens. The sequence goes on along the minus strand of CM061064.1, from coordinate 215,983,409 downwards.
TCGCCAGCCATGCTCAGAAGTACTTTCTTCGATTGGCAACCATTAATAAGAAGAAGCGACGTTCAAGTCTCTTTGATATGGTATGAAGATGATGATGAACTGCTTAATTAACTGATCTTACACTGAATGAATGATGCTTTTCTTTATACTGAAAAGTAAATAAGTTTCTTTATATTATCTCACATATGTATAATTTTCTCCGTTCAGCATCTGATTATATTTAGGACTCATTTCGATACACAACTTAATTAAATACTTGTATATATGTAATAAGCTCTTTTTCAAGTAAGTTAAAAACAACTTATATTCATAAGTTTATGAAGACAAACTTGTTGAAATAATTAACCTAAAAAAAGCTTATGAAAATATCATAACTATTTTCGTAAGTTATTTGTATAAATTTATTTTCATAAGCTATTCTCATAAGCTCTTTATAAACTCTTCTAAACGCACCCTTAATCATTCTTCATTTTTTGCATACTCGCCTTATATATGATTATGCCACTTTCATACATGTGTGAAGTGATCATGATGTGGTTCCAAGGAATGTGGATTAAGCATTTTCCTATAATTTTTTTCCCTTGTCATTAAATATCATGGCAGGTTGGTAGCAGCAACACAAACACAGCAGGTCAAGCTATTACCAATTCTAATTGCAAGTCTAAATGTGAAGTTGAGAATGATGCCACTTTGTCATTACTAGGGCGCCTTAAGTACTTACAATATAAGCAAGAAACTCCTGATAAGTACTCTCAAGTTCAACCAGCTGCAGAAGTAGAACATGAGGGTGTGCCAATCTGGTTACACCCCCAGATGAATTCTTCAAATGTGGCAATGCCAGGTTCCCAAAATGCAGCAGCGCCTGATCTGGAGCTCACACTTGCAGCCCCTAAGGCTATGATTAGCGTGACTTAATTAATTGAACTATATATGAAATTTATATTATATATGTCTTAGGAATGTACCCTTTTATCTGTTGTCAAGTGTCAAATTATGCAGAAGATCATCTGATCAAAGAAACACATTTTTCTTGGCATTAATATATAGTAGTCACTAATTAGGCCCTAGCTATAATCTATGCAATAATCAGATCCCTTGATGATATAAAATATACCATCATAGATCAGCTGACTATTATCCTATATTACTATTCAATATATTTATATACCAATCTCTACGAAATCTGGATCAGTACTGCAAGGTTTTGTTTGTCCAGTGTAATTATTTATCAACATGAAAAGATTTACTTTTCTTGTTTAATTGGAAATAGCAAATCATCTACGTACATCGATTCCTGCCTACCAAATGTTATTATGTTATGTTCTTAAAGGTTGGTTTCAATTTTTTTTATAAGCAAATATATATATTAATAAAAGGTTGGTTTCAACTTTCAATTATTAACAAGTTTACAACTTGAACAACAGAAGGCATAAACTAGTACACCCATTTTTTGCAACAGAAGGGGTGTACTAGGTTAAGGTTGGTTTCAATTTTTTTGCTACTACCTCAGTAGTCATTTCAGTCATTTTAGGCATAAACTAGTACACCCCTTTTTTTTGCAACAGAAGGCCTAACCCTCAAGGCTCATGCTTATTTTGATTTATCTATATATATATCAGCATTGCATGCCATTGGATCCATGCCTTGCCTCCTCTCAATTCATATTCAACAATATGACAGGGAAGATGTGGAGAAAGGGACTGAAGCTTTCAGACGAAAGTATATGGCCCCCCACATGGTAGACATGGACATTTTTGTTGTGACCTTTGAAATTGATTGCTTTTGATAATTTCAAATCCTGCTGGCCAAAAAAAATCTAAAAGAAAAGAAAAACATGGTATGAAATCTTAAAAGAGCTAGTTCTCATTTACCAAAAGAAGGGCTGATTTTTGGAAGAATTATTACCTTGGCTGGAATTTTGGCTTCATCTGCAAGCCCTTGAAGTTTGACTAATTGCTGAAGTCTAATGATTCTAGTACTTCCTTCCTCCATTGACCATTAATTAATTCACAAAGGACTTAGAAATTCTAATAGTATAAAAGAATTTATACCAGCTTGATCATGGTCCTTTCTTCGTTTTGCATGCTGAAAGAATTGAAGCTGTAAGTAACTAGCTAGTGCATAAACAAAAATCAATTGTAAGACCCTAATTAACAAGATACAGTATTGTCTTTCCCGCGCGTAAAGCAAAATTGTAGGGCACGACTTTAACCTTTAAGTCAATTTAGTCAATTTTATTTTTGTTTATTGAATCTTATAGTGTCTGAACCTAGTGCCTTCTAATTAATTTGATGCATTGCATGTAATAATGCTTTTCTATGCATTGGCCCCCTTTGAGTTATTGGCTTGGCAGAACTCGTGTATCATATGATTGTCTGCAATTAATGTACCTAGCTAATATCTGCCATTTTGATATTTTCAACTAGATGCTTTCTTTGTTTTGAAGCTTAGGAAAGGACAACGAACTTGGCAAAACATATGAAATGAACAATCATATTTCTTTTTTCTCTGAGTATTTCGTTTCTCTACTAATCACACACGGCTGACAAGAATAGATATTGGACTCTAAACAACCAAGCCCCAATTTTAATTAATATTACTCCCTATAGTCCCTCACTAAATAAAAATAAAAACTGCAATTTAATTAAAGCATTATAATACTAAGTACTAATTCAATTCATGACAGAATATATATTTCTTTCTTTTTGACTAGAAACTGACGCGTATTTGGCAATGGCATGCGCATTTTGATTATAAATGTGAAGATAAGGATAGAAGAAAATGAAGCATGTCCACAAGATTCTGTAGATAATATGCCAATCAAACACCGTAGGGATTTTCTATCACGAAAGTTCTTATCACTTGTCTTGTATATTTGTTAAAATCCATTTAGAGGGTTGATGAGAGAATATTCTTATTTAATTTCCAAGGGTGCGATCCTTGAATTTCTCAAACAAACAATACAACTTTTTTTTTGGATTATATATATATATATATATATATATATATATATATATATGATTAAAATGTAAAATGGTGATGGGTGAACTATCACTCCAGGGTTTCGAGCGAAATGGATACGGTCCCTGCTGAATGAGATTATTTTTCGTTAGGGACCTCCCACATTCCTAGTTATATATCCTCATACATACTTTTCTACCCGACGGACCTAACATGCTTCTACTAGGTATGATATTGTCATACTGGTAACTTAAACCAGTCATTCTATTTTTTGGTGACTAAAATTTACACTTTGGTCCCAAAAAAATTTAAATTTGTGTAAGGCAAAAAACTGCAAGGCAACCGCTTCTCCGAGTAAGAAAAATGCTAGCAACATGCTTTTTAACACTCTTTTCTAACACACTTTCTCCTATTGGTTGAAATTCATGTGATTCTTACAAAATTCAAGTGACACCCGCATGAATTTCAACTAATAAGAGGAAGTGCGTTGCGAAGAGAATTCTCTTAGGAATAGGCAAAGCTGGGAACATTAATTGGCAGTATTGCACTTCAGGAATTAGTTAAAAGCAATCATATAAGGACCACCATTTTCCTTTTGTTTAAATAAACTAGTGTTTTTACCGGTGCATTGCACGGGGCGACGTTTAATATGTTATTGAATAGGAATTTGATTCATTAAGCAAGAAAAAGAAAAACTTTAAAAATCTAAAAGTATTATAGAACTTATATGTAACTTTATATTATGTAACATTATAACATTATTAATTATTTCCTCAAACAAAAAAAAACTTATTAATTATATTATTATATTATTTGAAAAAAATAAAGAACATTATTATTTAATAAAACTGGGAAAGAAGATAAATTAACTAATTCTATTATAGAAAAAATAAATAGTTGCCCTACCATGTTGTTAGAGGTAGTTTGTTTGTGATATAGACATCGATAGTCTAATTTTAAATATAGACATCAGTTGTATAAAATTCATACAAAATAAAATAAATGAAAAATTTGATAATATAAATAAAGTATAAAAAATCCATAAATTCTAAAAATAGATTGCATTTCAAGAAATAAAAATGAAGGATCAATACTAAATTTTTTAAACATAAACATTATTATATAAAAATTAGAACATGAAAAAAATAGTGATAATGATAATTCACTTCTATTCACCAATATTTTTAGGTAGATAATTCAACTCTTCAAAAAAAAAAGGTAGATAATTCAAAACCTTATTATATTAATGTAAAAAAAAATACTATATATCATATCATATAAATGACAATTATTGTAACACCCGATTTTTCACTGTTTACTATTTTTATATCAGTAAAATAAACAGAAATGTTTATAATTTTATTTTTAAACCTAGAAAATGATTTTGGATAAACCAAGGCCATATTTGATGTGTGTGATTTCACCTCATATTTCCTTGACATTTTGCATGCATTTTCATATAGTTTAGGCGTATTTTATGTGATTATTTGTTAGTTTCTACCTTGGAACGGGTAAGGTGGTTTTATGGTGCTTGTGTGTAGGAATCGAAGATTAAATTGCTCAGGATCAGTTGTGTTGGAGCTGGCATAAAGATGGAGCTTGAAAGGCAAGGAAATGAGGCAAACAGAACTGATCACGGCCTAGCCGTGATGGCCATCACGACCATGATCGAGTAGAGTTGAAAAGAAGGAATGGAAAAGTCAGAGTTGATCACGGCCAGGCCGTGATGCCCATCACGGCCGTGACATGTCAGCTGAACCAGACCCTCATAGGCAGAACTGATCACAGCCAGGCCGTGATGCCCATCACGACCGTGACATGTCAGTTGAACCAGACCCTCACAGGCAGAACTGATCACGGCCAGGCCGTGATGGTGGTCACGGTCGTGACAGACCAACCAGCAAAGCAACCTCCAAGACAGAATCCGTCACGGCCTGTCCGTGATTAGGGTCACGGTCGTGACGCGCAATATATGGATCCATAGAAACTGATTTGATCTGATTTTTGTATTAATTGGCTTGGGATTCAAGTTACCTCGGATTATAAATAGCCCTCTAGGGCTCGAAACTGGGCACTTTTTGACTGCTACCCATAGGCAAAATTAGGATTCTTCTTCTTCTCCTCAATCTCTTCTCTCCTCTAGGGTTTTCTTTTTATGTTATTGTTAATCAAGCTTGCTATGATCATGACAATGCTTGAGTAGTAGTCTTGTTTCTAGGAATTGGGGCTATGCCCAAGATTTGTTTATGGTGATGATGAATTGATGTTTGATTTCTTTTTAATTTAAATTTTGCTTTCGATTTGATCCCTATTGTTTTAATTACTCGTAAATTCGGTGGTCATTTATTTGCGTGTCATAGATACACTAAGGATGAACTTAGCAGTGAACTTAGGTATCGGATCTATAGGAATCAAATTTAGGACTTAAATCACGAGAGTTAGAAGCGGTCCTTCGAGGATTCACGTATTGTCACAAAACTCAAAGGGTTCGATTTAAATTCAATTACCACGAGAGTAGGGGTTGGTTTAATTGGACATAGTTTTTGTAACCCGAGAGGGAGCATTAACTTATTTAGGATAAATTCGCCTTCAAAGCAAATTTTGGTAATTGACAAGGAGAGTAGTTAATTTAGTAACATAAACAGTTTTGTGGTATCCCAATTCCTGGAAATCTCTTTTGAATTTGAAAAACCCCTATTTGAATTACTTTCCTATTTTGTTTAATTGCAATTTTAAATTTGATTATTACTTGATTCCTATTTCAAAAACCAAATCTTATTCCAGTTCAGTTAAACCAATTTAATACTAATTGTTATTTAAGATCACGGTCTCTGTGGTTCGATCTCTTTTTATTACTTGACGACGTATCCGGTACACTTGCCGGACAGACATCAATATTCATACTCAACTTTACCGTGGAGAGCTACGATTCGATTTTGGGTCGAAAATTCAGACGGGACCCGGTCTGCGTTTTCGCTGACAGTAAGATTTTATTGCTCAAATGACCTAATTTTGACTAGTGAACGAAACACTTAAGGTCTTTATGAAGTTTCCAACTTCTTTGGCTATTTTAAAATTTTTCACTTAAAAGGTGAAGTAATATATATTATGCGGGCATTATACGAAATCGGGTAAACAACGGAGCTGGAAACGGGATTTGCGGGACCCGCTAACGGATAAATAGGATGTCAAATCATGATGAGTCACAAGGGGTGAGTCATGGGATGACTCCACATTGTCATGATGATTTTTAGGAGGAAAAGAATAAAATACCCTTAATGTTGGTTTTATTCACAAGTTTGCCATTGTACAAAATGACCATTTTACCCTTGAATTTTTGTGCTTTGGACACAAATGTCCATGCTTCCCCACGGCCCAAGTAGGAGATTTCTTACTCATTTTTTGATTCCAAGAGGTAAACCATTCTCATCATCCTTATTTAGCATCATGTTCTTCATTGAGTTTTTCATTTTGAAGTTTTTATCAATATGATGCATTTTAGGGTTTCCAGATTCAAAAATTCATAGAAAATTATCGGAAAATCCAATGAGCATGAAACCAATTTCTATAATCATATTATTACCTCTATATTCTAGATCTATAACCTTGCTTCCAAAAAAAAATTCGAACCTATTTAACCTAAGGAGGCCGAACCTAGGGTTTTGTGTGTTGGGGGGGGGGGGGATTTTTTTCATTTTCTTTACATGATTCAATCTTATAAGTTATATAGGAATTGGATCTATGTTTTTGAGTTAAATTAAGGACTCTAAACCATTTTATTGGTCGTGGCCGAAAATCATTAGTTGAGAGATTGGAAGATTTAAATTCAATCTTTATGCCATGATCATTGATTTAGGGATTTAAGTGATTATAAATCACTAATCCAAGAGTTTAGAAATTTTAAGGATTTTAAACCCCAAACACACCCCTTGACCGAAACCAACATGTAGGATTTTAGGCTTGATTTAGTTGTTTGTTTGTTGATTGATTGTTATGTTTAATGAAGGATAAGCTAAGTTAGCGGCTACTCGCGTTATCAGCGTCGTTTGGACTTCCGACGAATTGTTTCTCCGAGATATTCTGATTTCAGGTAAGGGGAGTACCTGAGGGATTTTTTCGATAGCCATGTGTAATTGTTATTGTGTGTCTTAATTATGGTGTGTATGTATTGATTTTGTAGTTAGCATTATTTGCTTATTGATTATCTGCTATTAATTATTTGATTTAACTGTATTTAATTATTTGTTATATTTGGTGATATGTTTTAAATTTCTAGGTGTCATATTATTGATATGAAATATTTGTTGATGTGGATTGTGAGTTTGAAAGCCTGACAGTAGTCAGAGCTCGATTAAATACGCGGTTAAAAGCATTTAAAAGTATTTTATGAAATGATGGAGTTAATTTAGGTAGAAATAGTAATATGATATTACTTAATTAATTATTTGCTGAAAATGAGAATTTATGAGAAATAATATTATTTTAATGATTTAACGGCGAAAGAGCGTTTTAAGAGTTACGGCGGGGACATAACCGTGAAAATATTTTAACATTGCTAATTTTCACCCAAGGAATTTATAAATAATAGAAAATGTTATTTTATGAAGAAAAGTTTCAAAAATAACTTTATTACAGTGTCAAAAATTAATTTACAGTAAGGAGTCACGTTTTTGCCTATTTGTGTTTTGAAAACGGAAAAACGGCGGACAATTCCGTCAATATTTTTTTAGTAGTCTTAAAAATAGATAAAATTTATTATTACCTAGGATTTGTCTTAAATAAGATTTTTGAGTTTAAATTAGTGAGTTTTAAATTAAACAGTGAATTTTCAACGTGGAAGGATTTTTGGTAAACAGCGGATTATTTCAGTCAGATTAAGAAATGTTTGGTTTTACTTCTGTTTTTCGCAGAATAAACATAGTTTAAAGTTGTAAATGAACCTAGCCGCCGAGACGTCGGACCTAGTGTTCCTAAAGATATGGCCCGGGGCTAAAGAAAGTGGAATAATGGACTAGAGGTCCTATAATCAGTGTATTGATTTTGTGCACTAAAATCTACGTATCTAAGACCGGTGTATCGGTCTAGATTTCGTGATTTGCACACTTTTGACTCAAGGTCAATTATGGTTTAATTGAGATATTAAACTTAGTAGTTTAAGATAATGGGTTGTCGCGAAACTTTTTAGTTCCGACATATAAAGAATGAACACAAAGAAAAACAGCGAGAATAAAATGTTTTACATGCATTTTGCATTTTATTGTGGCAAATGTGCCTAAAGGTGTTATGCAGGGTGCCTTGGTAGGTATCCATGTTATGTGATACATTTCCCCTTTGGGTGAAATGAAAGGGGGTCTAGGAAAGGTCGGGCTAATTACGACTATTTCAGGAGTTCGGATATTACCCATATTTTATAGGCCGAGTTAATTACGACTATCATTGGATGTTCTTGTGAACTACTTACGATGATGGTTGGAGCTCTTATCCTACCGAGTTGTGTATCTAAATAGTTGGAACTCGGAACCTTGACAGGCCAAATTATTTGAAACTTGCCATATCTGGCAATGTTTATATTCTGCCTTATTCGGCAATGAGAGCCTGATCAGCTCATCTATTGGTTGGTTGGAGCTCCGGAGATTAGGTCTCAAAGTTAGTTGATGAAAATTGAAGTGTCATGGTTTTTAAAGCGGTTACGACCGACGGGTATGAAACCCTTTGAGATATATTTAAATATATTGTTGTCTTTAATATTTATCATTAAGTGGTAATTGAGGGTCGTACATGTGGCTGTCGTTTTAAAATCCATATATTGGAACTCACACTTGCATATACAGGTTCTTCTGTCTTTACTATCGTACCTTGGTACATGATGAGTGTGATTTAACCTCATATTTCTAGGATATTTTGCATGCATTCTCATATAGCTTAGGCTTATTTTATTTGATTATTTGTTAATTTCACCTTGGAACGAGTAAGGTGGTTTTGTGGTGTGTGTGTGCAGGAATCGAAGACTAAATTGCTCAGGATCAATAGTGTTGAAGCTGGCATGAAGATGGAGCTTGGAAGGCAAGAAAATTGGGCAAACAAAGTTGATCACGGCCGTGATCAATTGAAGCTGAAAAGGAAGAATGGTCAAGTCAGAATCTGTCACGGCCAGGTCGTGATGCCCATCACGGCCATGACATGCATACTGAGCCAGATCCCCACAAGTCAGAATCTGTCACGGCCAGGCTGTGATGGTGGTCACGACCGTGACAGACCACTCAGAGAAGCAACTTTCAAGGCAGAAGCTGTCACGGCCGTGATGCGCATTCCATGGATCTGCAACAACTGAATTGATCTGGTTTCTGTATTGGTTTAGGATTCAAATTGCCCAATCTTATAAATAAGACCTAGGAGCTCGAATCTGGGCACTTTTGGTGGGCTGTTTACCTTAGAAAAATTCAGAAATTCTCTTCTTCTTCTCCTCCTCTTCTCTTAGGGTTTGTTTTCTCTTTATGTTATTTTCAATCAAGCTTGCTACAGTCATGGCAATGCTTGAGTAGTAGTCTAGTATCTAGGAATTGAGGTTATGCCCAAAACTTGTTTATGGTGATGTATTGATTTTGATTTCTTAATAATTCCGATTTGTTTTCAATTTGATCCCTATTGTTTTAATTACTCACGAATTCGGTGATCACTTATTTGTGTGTCGTAGATACACTAAGGACGAACTTAGCGGTGAACTTAGGTATCGGATCTATAGGAATCGAACTTAGGACTTAAATCACGAGAGTTGGAAGCGGTCCTTTGAGGATTCACGAATTGTCACAAAACTCAAGGGGTCCGATTTAAATTCAATTACTACGAGAGTAGGGATTGATTTAATCGGGCACGGTTTTTGTAACCCGAGAGGGAGCATTAGCTAATTTAGGACAAATTGGCCTTCAAAACAAATTTTGGTAATTAACAAGGAGATGAGTTGATTCAGTAACATAAACAGTTTTGTGGTATCCAAATTCCTGGGAATCCCTTTGAATTTGAAAAACCCCCAATTTGAAATTGCTTTCCTGTTTTGTTTAATTGCGATATTGAATTTGATTGTTACTTGATTCTTATTTCAAAAATCAAAACCTTTTCAAAATCTTTTTTGTACAGTCCAGTTTTATCGATTTAATAATTAGTTGTGGTTTGAGATCACGGTCCCTGTGGGATCGATCTTTTTATTACTTGGCAACGAATCCGGTACACTTGCCGGAATCAACACACCAAGTTTTTGGCGCCGTTGCCAGGGACTGTGTTTTCTTGAATTTCAATTTAATTTTTAAATTGATTTTTCTAGACATTTTTTTTATTATTTTATTACCTATTTCTTTTTCTTTTTCTAGAGTATCTTTCTCTCTACCATAGGTATTTTTCTCTTTTATGCAAAGATCCCTAAGTCTTGGAAACCTTATTGAAGTCGACCCCGAGATCGAAAGGATCTTTCATAGACGTAGGAGACTACAAAGAGAAAGAGAGAGAGGTTGATTCTCATTCCACTCATGGCGAATCTATCGGATACCAAACCATTGAAGGACTACGCAGCCCCAAATGCGAGGGGTTTGCGAACTGGGATTGCTAGGCCAGAAATCGAGGCGGAGAACTACACTATACCGCCTATGCTAATTAACATGATTAGACAACATCAATTCGGAGGATTGCCCTCGGAGGACCCGACTGATCACATGGAAACATTATTGGAGTTCACCGATGCAATTATAATTCATGGCGCCCCGGTTGATGCTATTCGTTTGAGGTTGTTCCCCTCCTCTCTTACTGGAAAGGCAAAAGCTTGGCTGAAGCAAGTGCCCGCTAATACCTTGTCAACTTGGGACCAACTAGAGCAAGCATTCTTGGAGAAATTCTTCCCTCCATCCAAGACGGCTTACATACGAACCCATATCACCGGCTTCTTCCAAAAGGACGGAGAATGCTTATCCGAAGCCTGGGATCGTTACAAAGGATTGCTGGAGTCTTGCCCACACCATGGACTCGAAAGGTGGTTGTTAGTGCATACCTTCTACAACGGGTTGGATTATTCATCAAAGGTGTCACTCGACTCCACAGCTGGTGGAGCCTTTATGAACATACCTCTGACTGAAGCATTCGACATCATTGAAAATGTAGCCACCAACTATCACCAATGGGGTTCAGAAAGAGGTAATAACCCGAAAAAGCTTTCGGGGGGTAAGTTCGAAATGAATAGTACCGATTTGATTATGTCTAAATTCGACTCACTAAATAAATGATTTGATAAGCTTGGAAAGGTCTCATGTGAGTTCGATCGGTGCTACTAATGTTGTTTGTGAGATTTGTGGAATGCAGGGACATGACATAATGGAGTGCCCACATGGTATCGCTTCTGAGTCCGGTGCTTCGGGGGAACAAGTGAACTCTTGTCACAACTTCTATGACACGAACCCGAGGAAGAATAATCCTTACCTTTCCTACGGAAACTACAACAACACGTTGAACCACGAATTCCAAGAAGGACAAGGTAATAGGAAACCCGCATCGGGGTATCCTCAGGTACAAAAATCTAAACTCGAGTCTCTTATGGAAAACTTTGTTGCTACTCAAACTAAGCAGAATGAAGAATTTAGGCAACAAGGTAGGGCAGTTAATGAGGCAATAAGAGAACTAGCATCTAAGGTAGATAACTTGGCCGTCCATAACAAGATGTTAGAAACTCAAATTGCCCAACAAGCTGGAAATTCAATGAGGCAACCAGGCAAGTTTCCTGGACAACCTGAGGTGAACCCAAATAATGAACAGTGTAAAGCTGTGAGTCTAAGGAGTGGTAAGAAACTTGAGAATCCCGAGGCTAAAGGGGAGAGTGATAACAAGAGTGTAGCTGAGGAGGAGGAACCTACTGAGACACAACCCTTAGGAGAGGAAGAGCCTAGCGAAAAGTGTCTAAGTATGTCCCTCCACCGCCTTACCAACCTCCGATACCTTTTCCTCAAAGGTTGGCTAAGGGCAAGTTAGATAAGAAATTTGGAAAATTTCTAGAGGTCCTTAAGAAATTGTACAATAATGTACCCTTCACCGAGGCATTACAACAAATGCCGACATATGCTAAATTTCTTAAGGATATCTTGTCGAATAAGAGAAAGCTAGAGGACTATGAAACAGTGGCTTTAACTGAGGAGTGCAGTACTTTTCAAAATAAATAGCCTCCTAAATTGAAATATCCAGGTAGTTTCTCTATTCCTTGCTTAATTGGCAACACTAGTTTTGATAAAGCTCTTTGTGATTGGGGGCTAGTGTTAGTCTTATGCCCCTCTCTGTTTGCAAGAAGTTGGAGATGGGTGAACTAAAACCCACAACAATCTCCCTTCAATTGGCGGATCGGTCCGTCAAATTCCCAGTAGGCTTCGTGGAGGATGTTCCTATTAGAGTGGGTAAATTTTTTATTCCTGCGGATTTTGTTGTACTTGAAATGGAAGATGATTCTCAAATCCCCATTATTCTTGCTAGGCCTTTTCCTGGATACCGCATGAGCCATTATTGATGTTAAAAATGGGAAATTGACTTTAACTGTGGGTGATGATAAAGTTGAATTTGATTTAGCTAAATCTATTAAACACCCTTCGAAAGCCGAGGTCCCAATTATCTTGAGTTGTTATTATTCCTCATCTTACGGAAGACATGCTAGTGCCTCGAAGACAGCAGCAAAGGTGCTTCAAGCTGGTTTCTATTGGCCTCATATTTTCAGAGATGCCCGAACGTTCGTGCTTGCTTGTGATCCATGTCAAAGAACGGGGAACATCTCTAAGAAGCATGAAATGCCACTCAACACTATGCTAGAAGTGGAGATATTTGATGTTTGGGGAGTTGACTACATGGGACCATTTCCTTCCTCTTGCAATAATAAGTTCATTCTTAATGGGTGGAAGCCATTCCTTCCCCAACAAGTGAGGCAAAAACCGTAATCAAACTATTCAGGAAGGTGATTTTTCCAAGGTTTGGAATTCCAAGGGCAGTCATTAGTGATGGAGGATCGCACTTCATTGAAAAACAATTTGAGAAAGTCCTACTCAAATTTGGAGTCACTCATAAGGTCGCTACACCTTACCACCCTCAGACAAGTGGGCAAGTCGAGGTTTCCAACCGAGAGATAAAGAGCATTCTGGAAAAGACTGTTTCAGGTTCGAGAAAGGATTGGTCCTTAAAGCTTGATGATGCTCTTTGGGCCTACCGTACGGCTTACAAGACTCCTATCGGGATGACACCCTTTAGACTTATTTACGGTAAGCCATGTCACTTACCAGTCGAGCTTGAGCATAAAGCTTTGTGGGCTATTAAGATGCTAAACTTTGATATAAAAGCCGTTGGGGAAAAGAGAATCCTCCAACTTCAGGAACTTGATGAGCTAAGATTGGATGCCTATGAGTCTGCACGATCTTAAAAGGAGAGAACAAAGACGTGGCATGATAAGAATATCCTTCGTAGAGAATTCCATGAAGGAGAACTAGTGCTACTCTACAACTCGAGGTTGCGATTATTCCCAGGGAAGCTCAAGTCTAGATGGTCCGGACCATTTAAGGTAACGAAAGTATTCCCGTATGGTGCCGTCGAGGTTTGGAACCAGGAACGTGGATCATTCAAGGTCAATGGACAGAGACTAAAACACTACCTTGGAGAATATCCACTTGAACAGGAGGTTGTGATTTCCCTCCTCGATCCAACAACGAAGGACTGAAAGGACTATGGTCAAGCTTAAGACCGTAAATAATCGCTTCTTGGGAGGCAACCCAAGTTTTCTTTCTCTTCTTAGTTTGTTTTTGAATTTTGTTTTTTATAATTGAGGAGAATTAGAAAAGAAAGATCATCAATTAATGGATTTGTCAAGTGTTTTTAGGTCAGGAAGTGATGGAGAGTGAAGAGGGGATGGAAAAGAAAAGTCAGGATCCATCACGGCCAGGTCGTGATAGTGGTCACGGCCGTGATGCACCAACAGCTAAAAGTCAGAACCCATCACGGCCCAGCTGTGATGGACATCACGGTTGTGACAAGTAGGCCCCAGAAGATTAGAGTCCATCACGGCCAGGCCGTGATAATGGTCACGGCCGTGATGTGAAGACCAAGAAGGGTCAGAAAGGATCACGGGCAGGCCGTGATATAGGTCACGGCCGTGACAATTAGCTAGAGCAGGACAGAACCCACCACGGGGAGGCCGTGATACGCATCACGGCCGTGATGCAGGATTTACCAGAGACAGACTCCATCACGGGCAAGCCATGATACTCATCACGCCCGTGAAATACTAAACTGTGTGACACAGAACGCGTCACGGCCTGCCCGTGATATGGGACACGGTCGTGACGCGTGTTTGATATGCTTTTAAAACCTAAAACGCGTCTTCAGCCACATACCGCCTCACTCTCTTCATCTTCTTCTTCTTCCTCTCCTCCTCCATAGCGACGAAACCCTCTTCACTTCCTCCCAATTCCCCCTTTCCCTCATCTCACAATCAAAATCGCACTTCCCCCATTAACCCAGCACCATCATCCTCCTCTTCATCCTAATCTCCCCCTTCTTCTTCCTCTCACACCTTCCACCATAACCAAAGCTCGAAATATCACCTCTCCTTGACACCCACAAACAACAACCCCATTCCCTCACTCTCTAACCTAACCCAAACAGCCCCACAGGGCAATTCCTTCAATTTTGGGCAGATTCAAAATTCCCAATTTTGAAACCCTAACCAGCTGAATCTCAGAAACAGTGAAAGGGATTTTGGATTTTGGAGCTCTGGGATCATGCAACCAAACGGCAAAGGGCAACAGAGGCCTCACGCACTCGCACCAGAGGAAGCAGGAACCCAGGTAACTACTACTCTGACTCTGACTCCTCTGACTCTATGACTGATGAACATGGATATGGGATAGTTTTCAAGGACAATGCTCAACAAGATAGATTCAACGCTTTGAAAAATAGGAAAATAGTCCAAACCAAATATCTTGATGATGCATGTTTAGACACCCTAGGCTTAACTGTTGACATAAACTGGATGTTAGAAAATATAGGGTGGAGCGAGTTTACTCGCACCAGACACCCTGCATATGCTGGCCCTACTCTGGAGTTCCTAAGCTCCCTGAACGCAGAAATCCTCCAAGGGCCGCATTGCAAGAAGGACGGATCACATTCCGCCTCTTCAACCAGGACTTCGTACTAACCCTAGCTGAATTTAATGAGATTTTTGGATTACCAGTAGGGGGTGACAGAAGATACCCCTTAGGGTTTAGTGCGCATAGTTTCTGGTCTATAATTGACCATGAGGGCAGGAGTTTCGACCCTCGGACATCCAAGTCCACAGCCTTTGCTAACCCTAGTATCGGATATATGCATAGGGTCATAGCCAATATCCTGTTTGGCCGTGGAGAGAGTGATGGATCCGTCCGCCAGGACGAGGTCTTTATACTATGGGCCATGCTCCACCCTGAGAGCAACATGGACACGGGATCATTTTTGGCTAGGCACCTCTTAAAGGTCGCCAAGAGTGCGAGTGACACTAATGTCATTGGTGGCCTGATCACCACACAATATGCCACCACTTAAACTTTGATCTAAATGGTTTTGAGGCCGCCCCTGTACGGACCCGTATCTCCTTGCAGGCATGTGAGGCCATGGGGATGATCATCCGGGAGGATGGTATTTACTGCTTGAAATACCCAAGGCACAGGCAACCAATTCCTCTCCCTAACCCCGCACTCTTAGATGTGACAAATCCGGCCAATTGGAAGGTGCCGGTGGGAGAGAAGCCTCAGCCCATTAGAGTTGAAAGGTCGTTATGCCCGCCACCGCGGGTCGTGCCGTCTGGGCACCCGTCTTCTTCCTCTGCAGGTACGTCATCCGATGATCCCTATGCGCGGTTTGTAACATCCTAGAAATTTTATTATAGTTAAGTTGATAAAAAAAATATTGGTTATTAAAAAGTATAGTACAAATAAAATACAATTAAGAGGCTTAGTGTAAAAAAAAATTAAATTAAAAAATTTAATAGTATAAAGATTTATTGAAATTACTTAATTATTTTAAGAGAATGTAATATATATATATATATATAAAAGAAAGTGGTCGCTGTTGGGTTTTGCCAAAATGCAATCCATATAGGTTTTAGAGGCCTTTTATTCGCTGTTGGCTTTTGGCCAAGAAAAACAATCCATATAGGTTTTAAAATATAAATATAAATATAAATATAAACTAATGTTTACCAAAGCAATCATGTTAGGTTAACGTAAGAAAAAACATTTTGCACAGCACCGCAACACAGTGGGCGTAGAAAGGAAGAAGTTCGCACGTTTCCTTCTTGGGCGGTACAAGCATAGTAGCAGGCAGGTCAATTAACGTCAGCAGTGATAAGAAATATTCTTAATGAAGCTGTAGGTTTTATCATATATAATTTTTGGGAGCTTTTGGAGGCCTTCGAGAGGTGAGTAACAGTACCTTTTAATAACCCTTTCCATGGTACATGTGTTTTGTTGTGTTGAGCGGATTACCTATGATTCTGAGAGATTTTAATTGAATGACGCATGTTGTTAATAAACTAATTTTTTTGGGGTTTTGAATTAAAATAAAAAGGATTATTAAATTGGGTATTTATTCCTGTTACTGATGGCATGAAATACATAATTGGTATTTTTATTAGTTGAATGACGTGCTTATTGGTGTGTGCTATGCCATGTGAGTTTATTTGACATGCATGATAAAATCATATATTTAATTTTTGGTAAATGATTTGTTACACATATGATACATGAAATTGTGCCCTATGATGAATTGTATGATGTTTGCTGTAATACCACCTATGATAGGGGTATCGAAAAGTAATACCACCGTAATGGGGTATCGAAAGTAACATCCCATATAATTGGGATGTCGAAAATAAGTAATACTACCTAAAAAGGAGTATCGAAAGTAACACCGCCACAGGTTGGGGTGTCGAAAAAGGAGAAATACCACCATGTGCACATGGGAGGTATCGAAATGGAAATGTCCCCGACAGGAGGGTGACATCGAAACACTCCTCGTGAGTATGGGTGGGCAATGGGACGCCATTTCGTGTGATGTGTGAATATATTGCATGCCGGCAAGAGGCCAATTTAATTAGGAAATATTTGGACCGCTTGGATTAAACTTGAATTTATCTGGTACATGGAATGTGATGTATTAAGATGAGATTATTATTAATGTTAAAAGTATTTTCTTTATATATATTATTTTGAAAAATTAGCGGGTGCCATGGACAGTTTTTCCGGTTATCAGATCTAACTGAGAACAATGCTATTTTCGAAAATGTTTTTATAAAACTGTATTGTTGATCACTGGGATTTTATATCTCATTATTAAGCATTGTTTTCAGAGCACGAGGAGGACGTCATTGAGGCTGAAGAGGCGTGAAGACTTAGTGGACACCATTAGATAATCTTTCTAGTTTGGTTAGTCTGTTCTTAAATAAGGAGCCGTATGTGGCTTGACGCAATTATTTATCGTTGGGATTGTAGTTAGACGCCCGGTTTTGAGGCTTTTGATTTTATTTATTTATTTATATCTATATTCATTACATGGATAATTTAATACTATATTATTTAATATGAGGCATTTTTAGACTTTAATGTTTTCTCTAATTTTGCTTTACGAGATATATGTTTTAACTAAATGTTTTAGAGGATATTTTATTGATTTTATCTTGGGATCACTAATGTAACGAAGGGCGTTACACGGTTCGCATCCACATTTGACACCATCTTAGCGAACCAGGAACGCATTATGGAGGAGCAGCGCGAGCAGAGAGCCATGCTCCAGCAGCTCTACGACTGGCATCTGAGCCAGCACCCACCACCTCAGTGAGTTATTTTGTTCCTTTTTATTTATTATTTTTATTTTACCCTCCCGAAGACTTAATTATTTACATTGGGGACAATGTAAGTTTTTAAGCTTGGGGTAGGGGTATCAATTTTGCATTCTTGCATGTTGCATTCATTTAGGATTAGTTTTGCATAAATCACGTGATTAAACTGCCCCATGCTTAGGATATGCCTCCAATAGTGAAAACTTTGTGCCAATCGAATTAGGACAACAATTGAATTAGGACAGTGGATCCTTGAACCAAATTTTTGCATTCTTGTGATGGGCTAAAAATGAAAAATGCTTGAGATGATCTTTTGATAGTTAATAATTAGCACATGGTTCCTCATATTTAGGTTTCTCGTTGATTCTTAAACCACTAAATGTGAGATTTTGAGCCAAAAAGGGGTACTCACCAAATCTAACCCATTCCTTGTGATTGAGTGTTTTGTTCCTCTTGGATTGTGTCCTCTAGAACTTGACTTGAAACCGTTTTGAAACTTAAAATTTTTTGAAAACACATTTGAAAATGACTGAGGCACTAGGTATTTTTCTGGCCTTCTGAACTTTGACTGATAAATTGCTACCCCTTAGTTTCCCAATTTTGAGCCTAAAAGAATAAAATAAAAATACTTTTCTTGGTACCCTAATATGTTTTAATGAACAATGCTTGGTATGACACCTCTTAAAGTGTTGCAAAATGGCAAAAAGGGTAGTTTGAAGAATAAAGTGTGGGATAAAAAGTTAGAAAAGTTTCTCTAAAGTTAAAAATCTGTCCTTCTTCAAACAAACAAATAAATAAAATAAATAAAATGGAGAAGGGGATGAGAAAAAGAAAGTGAAGTAAAAAGAAAAGAAAGAAAGGTGGAAAACTGAACTAAAGCAAAAAAAAAAAAAAGGAATTTTAGGAGGTGTCATGCTTTGCACTGTTTGATTTTGTTTAGCCCTCTAGAATTTTCCCTTTTCTTGATTTCCCCACCTAACGATTAATCCCATGGCCCCGTTACAACCAAAATAAAAGACCTCTCGATTCTTATGTGTTTTCATTAATAAAGTAGATATTTTGTTAATAGTCAAGCTTATGGTAGGGTTCCTTCCTTGAGGAAATTGTGCGAATTGTCATATACCCTCAAACATATGAGTGAGGTAAGTAGAGTGCCTGAATTAATGAGTGATGTAAATCCGGGGAACCTAAGCTCCTAATTGGACTTAAAATCGATTGTCTCTTTGTTGCTTATTGAATATGCCTGTTACTTGAATTCATTACTCGAGTTCTAGATTCACTGTCCATGCTTCGATTGACTATCTTTTTTGGCCTTAGTTATTGCTTGAGGACAAGCAAAATCTTAAGTTTGGGGTAGTTTGATGAGTGTGATTTCACCTCATATTTTCATGATATTTTGTATGCATTCTCATATAGCTTAGGCTTATTTTATTTGATTATTTGTTAATTTCACCTTGGAACGAGTAAGGTGGTTTTGTGGTGCGTGTGTGCAGGAATCGAAGACTAAATTGCTCAGGATTAGTCGTGTTGAAGCTGGCATGAAGATGGAGCTTGGAAGGCAAGAAAATGGGGCAAACAAAGCTGATCACGGCCAGGCCGTGATGCCCATCACGACCGTGATCAAGAGAAGCTGAAAAGGAAGAATGGTCAAGTCAGAATCTGTCACGGCCAAGCCGTGATGCCCATCACGGCCGTGACATGCATACTGAGCCAAACCCCCACAAGTCAGAATCTGTCACGGCCAGGTCGTGATGGTGGTCACGGCCGTGACAGACCACTCAGAGAAGCAACTTTCAAGGCAGAAGCTGTCACGGCCGTGACGTGCATTCCATGGATCTGCAACAACTGAATTGATCTGGTTTCTGTATTGGTTTAGGATTCAAATTGCCCAATCTTATAAATAGGACCTAGGATCTCAAATCTGGGCACTTTTGGTGGGCTGTTTACCTTAGAAAAATTCAGAAATTCTCTTCTTCTTCTTCTCCTCCTCTTCTCTTAGGGTTTGTTTTCTCTTTATGTTATTTTCAATCAAGCTTGCTACAGTCATGGCAATGCTTGAGTAGTAGTCTAGTTTCTAGGAATTGGGGCTATGCCCAAAACTTGTTTATGGTGATGTGTTGATTTTGATTTCTTGTTAATTCTGATTTGTTTTCAATTTGATCCCTATTGTTTTAATTACTCGCGAATTCGGTGGCCACTTATTTGCGTGTCGTAGATACACTAAGGACGAACTTAGCGGTGAACTTAGGTATCGGATCTATAGGAATCGAACTTAGGACTTAAATCACGAGAGTTAGAAGCGGTCCTTCGAGGATTCACGAATTGTCACAAAACTCAAGGGGTCCGATTTAAATTCAATTACCACGAGAATAAGGATTGATTTAATCGGGCACGGTTTTTGTAACCCGAGAGGGAGCATTATCTAATTTAGGACAAATTGGCCTTCAAAACAAATTTTGGTAATTAACAAGGAGAGAAGTCGATTCAGTAACATAAACAGTTTTGTGGTATCCCAATTCCTGGGAATCCCTTTGAATTTGAAAAACCCCCAATTTGAAATTGCTTTCCTGTTTGGTTTAATTGCGATATTGAATTTGATTGTTACTTGATTCTTATTTCAAAAATCAAAACCTTTTCAAAATCTTTTTTATACAGTCCAGTTTTATCGATTTAATAATTAGTTGTGGTTTGAGATCACGGTCCCTGTGGGATCGATCTTTTTATTACTTGGCAACGAATCCGGTACACTTGCCGGAATCAACACACCAGTACACGAATGCAGATATTGTAGAAGAGTTCCTTAAGTCAGTTGGAGACTTAAGTCTGGATTACGGAAAGAGGTGTGTGATCATAGGGATGTCACGAGGTCTTATCAGTGAATGTCTTTTAGAGCGACCGGCATAGAATTTCTTTGGAGTAGTTTGATTTGAGAAAGTTTGTGTAAGTATTTTGAAAACCTGTACATGATTTAAAGTTTTGTTGTGAATAATATTTTTATTTTTACTATTGAGATAAGTACGTTACGTACTACACTATTCAAATGAAATTGTTTTACACCCAGTTTTTTTTTACTCCAAATAAATCAAATTTTTCCGAAAGCAACCAACAAAATTCTTTTAATTTATTTCCGCACGTGATAGTATAGTAATGCCCAAGAAGGGTGTTATAATTATATTTGTTTACATATAACCATCTTTAACTAACAATTTCTTAAAAACCATACTAATTAAATATACCTTAGCCTTTTTAACTTTCATTATAAGATTTTCAACCCCCATAATAATATAAAGATAAAGATAAATAATGAAATATTTCATAATTCTACTCATTTCCTATATAATTTTACCAATTTTAGAAGATATTCTTATTTACCATATTATTTTTTAGTATTTAGCATTTATCATATTATTTTATTCTTGTATAATGATCGAACCAGATGATGCCACTGATAAAAATTTAAGCATAAGCAAGAAAGATTTTCGACCCCTTACAATATACAGGTAAAATATTTATATTTAAATATTATAAAATTATACAATTGCATATAGTTAAAAGAAATTTATTTTAAGCATCCTACCCTCGTTTTGATGTAACGACGACAAAATCACTTTACAATCAATTTACAAACTTCATGTAATTTTCCTCAATAAATCTAAAATGGTTAAGTCCAATTTGTTCAATATTCATGACTGATTTAATATTCGGGTCAAGGTTTCGTTGTCTACTCTTGTCCAACTTCACCGTAGCATGCTGATGATTCACGTAAGGACCAAACTTGTATTGCATGGGTTCTTTTTCAGTTGCAACTACATGCATGATAGATTTCCCTTTTGACACACCTTTTCGGTTCATCACCCGAGATGTGCTCGCCCCAACATTGCTTTTATCATTTGTAGTTGGCTCACTCTTAACTGCTGCCCCTGCCCTTGGTTATGCCTTCTCTTCTTTTGTTTATTCCATAATTTATGTGATTGGTCCCCATCATTTAAATCCTGGTTATGATTTTTGCCCACATCTTTAGCGTGCGTTTCATTACAGTATTTATTTTTCCTGATTTGCCCATATCATTGCTATTAATGGCGTTGAATTTGTTACCAGTTAAAGAATATTATTTAAGCGAAAGAAAACTTCACAAACATACATCATATCAAATGCACAAAAACATATATCATAAATCACAAAACCCATTTAGGATACAATGTTCTAAATACTGATCAGATTAAAGAACATTTATAAGTCACACGTATAAGCTTTGCATGTAATTCTCTAAGAATAATTTAATGCTTCAAAATAGAAAAAAATCCAGTGATAAATTTAAACAATAATGTAGGATGGTAAGTTCACAATCTCTAACAAAATACAAAGAATTTAGTCGATAGTGCCACTGGATGATTGAATATGAAAAGCAAAAATAAGTTTGGTTTTTTTATGCCAGGACTAAGCAGGAAAAGGTAGATCTATGCACAATACTAAAATACCAATGTATAATAAAATAGAATTCTGAAAGGACTACATGATAATTTAATCACCAAAATTTCATACAATGATTCCATTTATAAAAAAAACAAACTGAGATGTATGCACATATACACAGGAAAGGAAACACCAAAGCAGGGTTTTTTTTACCAAACTGGATTCCTTTTAGAAACTATTTACCACTCTAGGGTTATTCTGAAACTATTTACCAATGGGGGGTCGTTTTGGACACGTGGCATATTTTATTTTTTTTCAATCTGACAAGTCAAAGGCGTCACTGCAGATGGCGCCTTTAAAGGAGCCACTGCAGTTGGCACCTACCCCTATTTTTATATAAAAAAAAAAGAACCAAAAAGCGGAGACGCCGCTACAGATGGCGCCTTTAAAGCCGCCAACACAGTCACATGCAATTTTAAAGGCGTCATTGCAGATGGCGCCTTTAAAATTGCATGTGACTGTGTTTTAAAGCCGCCACATGCAACTGTAGTGGCGGCTTTAAAGGCGCCATTTGCAATGGCGCCTCCGCTTTTTGCTTTTTTTTTTTTTTATAAAAATAGGGTAGGCGCCAACTGCAGTGGCGCCTTTAAAGGCGCCGTTGCAAAGGCGCCACTGCAGTTGGGCCTTTGACTTGTCAGATTGAAAAAAAATAAAATATATCACGTGTCCAAAACGACCCCTCATTGGTAAATAATTTCAGAATAACCCTAAACTGATAAATAGTTTCTAAAAGGAACCCAGTTTAATCAAAAAACCCCAAAGCAGAAGCGTCTAAGTTAGAATAATGACAGGGATGTATGCACATAAACAATTTCAACCAAGCAGTAGGATATCCAGTTTACCTAATTTCTCCTTCCTTTTCAGGTAAAAGGAAAAACAAAGCAAATATTCCCAAAATTTGTCCTTGTCAAACCTATATCCTGGTTCTGAACAATTAATACATTTACTTACTGTGAGTATGTGTTGATAAAAAAAGGAGAGGGTAGTTATGTTTGTGAAAGACGCAGAACCATTCGTCTAAAAGTAATAAGATTCCATTTATCAAAAATAATAATAATAATAATAACATGAAGATTCTCACCTCACAATTACCAGTGAAAGGAGACTACCAGAACTCCTGTCATTGAAAACATGATACAATAAGAGGAAAGATATTTTAAATTTTAAATACAAAAAAATTAAAAAATAATAACTTATTTTTTTTCAAAAATTTAATTAGGGAACATAACAGTGAGGGTTGGAAACATCAAAGATGCGCATAGCTTGTTCATAGAGTTTACAAAAGAGAAAGAAAAAAAATTTAATCATTTACTGAAAAAATATAATATGAGTCAACACTAGTGGAAAATATACATTAGACGGTAAAGGTTTACGTCAGTTAACCAAAAGCTAGACATTAAAAAGGGGGCGGTGGCAGTTTTGTAAATATCAGACTTCATTAATTCAATTTTAACGTCAGTTGTTGTAAGGACTGACGTTAAAAGTGAAGTGACTCACTTTTAACGTCAGTTCAATAAACAACCGACGTTAATAGTGAACATTTTAACGTCAGTTCTTTATCGAACTGACGTTAAAAGTGAGTCACTTCACTTTTAACGTCAGTCCTTACAACAACTGACGTTAAAGGTTATTTTAATAATTTTTTTATCTAGTATACATACCCTTCCGCATTGCCTTCCTCAAAGTTTCAGTTTCACAATTGCTTTGATGTTTTCTGTTTCTGTTTTGAAAACTAAAATATATGTGCGAAGTATAAGTTGAATCAATAACCCAAACCAGATCTCATTCATGAAGTGTAATACAGACTGATACAGAAGATTGAAAGGGTTTAAAATCCTATAAAAAGTTACATTGAAGGGGTTTAAAATCCTAAACATTTGTTGAGGCTTCGTTCCATTCACGAGTGAGCAAGAGAGGAAAGTCGAGCGACTGAGTTTTCCAGAATTCAATGAGGAGGTTGTGTGGCAAAGCATAAGGCCACTTTTGGAACCCCTTATCACACCCGAAACATTAAAGCTACATCCCATCAGAGAGTTTTATGAAATATGCCAAAGGGAAAACTATACTCCGAATGTGACCATGTCTAGCAGTGATGGTGTTACTCATGTTGGAATCGAGGTACATGCTGATAATGTGGTCATTCATAAGCTGAGGTTTTGGAACTGTACGTAGCAGCCGATTCTCCGGAAGGATGATAAGGTGAGTAATTCACATTATGTGATTTACAGAACCTTATCACCCATGTTATGTGATTTACACAACCTCAGAAGTTGTTTGACCATTAAGACAAAGATCTTTGAGTCTAGGAATAGGAAGAAAGAGTGATGAAGTTAATCTCCATGGCAAAGCCATATTGTGAAGCAGAAAATAAAAGGAAGGAAGGAAGCTATTTATTGGAGCAGAGGATGAAGTTACTAGGCGTGGTAAGTTGCTAAAAAATTAAGTTGATCATTAAGAGGATTTGGTTCCAAGGTAAATGGGTAAGTAGCACAGTATAGTTAAAGGAATGAATGTTTTTGCAGAAACTTATATACCTTTAACGTCGGTTGTTTAATACAACTGACGTTAAAACTTGTTTAAATAAAAAAATATTTATTTTTAACGTCAGTTTTTTATACAACTAACGTTAAAAGTGTGATTTTTACTTCAGTTAAATAAATAGCTGACGTAAATAATCCTATATCCCTACATGAAATACCCTGTTGTCACTCTTAACACAGGTCACTCCATATATATAGTGCAGTTTATTTCTAAACTTTTCTTTTAAACAAGTTTATTTTTAATCTTCATTAATTAGCTTGAATTAGTAAACAAATTCTTGTGCAAATTAAAATAAATAAACACTTAACAAAAAAACAAGTTATATGTATAATCAAATCGTATCTCATTGAAGCGATTCATAAGTTACAATTAAATGATTAAAAGATAAAAAATTTCTGCAACATAGCCCTAAAATATAAAAAAGTTTTGCTTCAACATCATTTTCTTCTCAGTTCTGTCCTCAGAAACTCCAATGGATGCATCTCCTCCCTCACTTGAATTCCATGATGCAAAAGTGAATCCACATTGAAATGGATCTTTGCATCTTCTCCTTCACTGGAATTCCTTGATGCATCGTCTTGAATTCACAGTCACTTGCTTCCAAAGCAAAGTGAAAGGGATGACGGGGATGAAATAAAGTGAGGGAATCACATTATGTGATTTACCCAACCTTACCATCCATGTTAGATTTACTCAACCTCAGAAGTTTTTTTACCATTAAGACAGAGACCTTTAAGTCTAGGAATAGGAAGAAATAACAACACCTCAAATATGATAGAGGCATATTGTGAAGGAAAAAGCACGAAATATAGATGAAAAGAGGGGGGTGTAATACAGATCGACTGATACAGAAGAATATGGTTCTTTATATAGAGAAGAGAGACTACCTGAATTTCTTGAAAACTGATCTAAAAACTTAATTCTCATTAAGAGGATTAGGTTACAAGGTGAATGGATAAGTAGCACAGTAGTCAAATGAATGAATGTTTTTGCAGAAACTAATAAACTTTTAACGTCAGTTGTTTAATACAACTGACGTTAAAAGTGTGATTTTCAGTTAAATAACTAGCTGACGTAAATAATCCTATATCCTATATAGAGAAGAGAGATTGATTTTCTTGAAAACTGATCTATAAACTTAATGCTCAGGGGTAGTAACACAGTAGTCAAAGGAATTAATGTTTTTGCAGAACACTTTTAACGTCAGTTGTCTTCAACAGCGGATGATAAAAGTTTTTTATTTTTTACGTCAGTTTCTTAATAAAACTGACGTTAATTAAATATCCTTTAACGTCAGTTTTTATAAACAACTGACGTAAAATGTTGTTATATTTTGATTATAACGTTTACACCCGCGTCCTTTAACGTCAGTTTTTACAAACAACTGACATAAAATGTTGTTTTATTTTGATTATAACGTTTACACCCGCGCGCCTTCTGCACTTCGCTCTGTACGTCTCTTTTCTCTTTTCATCACGCTCAACCCTCACTCTCAACCCTCACTCTCACTCTCACTCTCACTCTGCCCTAATTGCGAGCTCATCTCCACCGCAACCACCGCGAGGGCTTCTTCGCCACCACTGTGAGGTACACTCTTAACCCCTAACTCTGTCTTTCCCGCTCATTCTTTGAAATAACTTGACATCTCTCTTTCCCCTTCCCGCGCACTAACTCTCCTTGTCCCTCTGCTCTCAGTAACCACATCGAACGTTGGCCACCACTTGAGCTCCCCCCCCCACCACCACGCGAGCGCCTATTTCTGGTAAGTCTTTAGGGCACATTTTTTTATTTTTGGTTTTGAGTGTATGTTGAAACTGTAGTCTCAGTAGTTGAAACTTGAAACTATGAGTTTGAGTTGTTTGAAATGTCTCTATTTTTGGTTTTGAGTGTATGTTGAAACTGTAGTCTCGGTAGTTGAAACCTGAAACCGTGAGTTTGAGTTGTTTGGAATGTCTCTATTTTTGGTTTTGAGTGCATGTTGCTCTGTTGGTTGATCTGTCACGGTCGTGATGCTCATCACGGCTAGGCCGTGATCAGTTCTGCATGTGAGGGTCAGGTTCAGTTGGCACGTTACGGTCGTGATGGACATCACTGCCAGGCCGTGACCAGTGCTTGGCAATCTTCAAAAACTATAGTTTTCAAACTCCCGTATTGTCCTTATATTGGATAGATGTTTTGTATATCTACAGGACCTATCTAGTTATTTTTATTTATACTTCTGTATTTATTTTGAGTTATAACCTATGTTAATACATATATATTGTTTCTGAACAGGCATACATATGGATCAGTCGGATAGCCCACATGCACGGGAGGACACTGTGGGGGCTTCGCAGAACCCGATCACGCCTACTCCTGATTCTAGTGTAAGTTTACATGTTATATACAATCTTCAGTCCTTATTTTTAATGTAAGTTTATAATGTTACAACCCTCTATTTTATCATATTTTTTGTCCATACAGACATCACAGGCTCATAGGAAACGGGGTAGAGGAGTCACCTCGTTGAAGAAACTAGAGAAGGACAGGCAAATCGGACAGAAGCTTGAGGTGTCCCTAGATGCTAATCTAAATGCCCAGGGACCCCGTGCTAAAGAATTTAATAAGTGGGTGTTTCTACAAGCGAAGCAGCACGTAAGCATCAACTACAACCACTGGAATGACGTTCCACAGAACGTTAAGGATCGGATTTGGGAGGCTATCACGATATTTTACCTTTACATTCGTTTGATTTACATTATTAGATAATTATCCGAGTTATAATCCATCCAGTTGTTATGTATTTAATGTGTAGGTAGCTTGGACTGTGCCAAATGACGAGGATCATCGTCATAAATGTATGAAAATGGCATCAAAGCACTCGAATGGGTTCAAGTATGATCTTACCAGGTACTATGTATCTGGGAAAAAGCGGCTTGATAAAATGTTCTCGGATTATCCCTAGATTGATTAGGATACTTGGGATATGTTTGCCAGGAGTCGACAGGATGGAGAATTTCAGGTTGGTTGATTAAGTTAATTTTGTATGCTTCTTATAGATCATTTAACTGTATTTAATTATGTGTTTTTGTTTGAATTGGCTAAGGAAAATAAGGGTCGGCAGAATCAGGCGAAGAACGTCCACCGCCACACCATGTCTCAGGGTGGGTACCAGACTCGGATCGAGCGAATGGTGGCGGATAGGCTGAGGGCGAAGCAGGAAGAGCGCTCTTCTAGGATTGAAAGAGGAGAGGTGCCTGAGGGCACACCATTAAGTCCTCCGTCGGACATCGACCGCGAGGATGTCTGGTTAGCCGGCCGCATGACAAAAACGGGATCTTTTAAAGTTGATGCCACTCGCGAAGTGACAGATAAGATTGTAAGTAAATAATTAACTTGATTTCAATTGATATTTGTATAGATATTTGCAACACTTTTCACTTGCACGCTTTTTCATTTTTTTCATTGTAGATGGATCTTAAAGCACAATCCTCTCAGGGCTCATTCGTCCCTTCTGGACGGCGGGACGTCTTGATGACTGCTCTAGGCAAGAAAGACCATCCTGGTCGGGTTCTCGGTGTTCCTGGGAACGTGACCATCAAAGAATATTATGGCAAGTCTGCTTCACGAAAGCGGGTGGTCGATGAAGCATCAATTTTGGCTGACATTACTCAGCATCTCATGCCCAACCCAGCTATTACAACACATCAGATGCAAAGCTTAATATCCAACCCAGAATTCAAGCAGACGCTTGCTAGAGAGCTTTCCTCTGTCGGTACTTCCCAGGACACCGCAGGGCATGCCAACCTTTCACATGTGAGCACAAAAGAGAGTTTTAGTAGGGCACATGTGGAGGATGATGAGTTGGCAGCGAGAGAGCGGGAGTTCGAAGTCCAACGCCATGAGCATGAGTTGGAAATGAAAAGGCGTGAGCTTGAGTTGGACTTCAAACGACGTGAGCTCGAAATGTTAACAAAGGTATGTATTCATTATTAATGTCCAAATTAGTCAAATAATTACTTGTGTTTTTTTTAATTATCAACAACTTATCTATTTTATTTTTCCTAAACTGAAGGCCAAGTCGACGTCGGTGTCGCTGTCACCTATCACTCGTTTGTTCTCATTTGGTGAGGATTATGCGTTTGATATTTTTGAATGTCCATTGGAGAACGATGGATGGGTGGCACGCCTAGATCAACGGAGGATATTGACCTTCTGTGGTGACGATCTCGGGAACGCCTGCAGAAATAATGTCTGGATGGCCAGCAATGTTTTGAGTCTCTGGTGCACATAAGTTAATTTTAATTTTATAACTTATTTATTTTTGGTATTTTTCCATTTAATAATTTATTTTAATTTCAATATATATATATATATATTATGTAATTAACATCCACACCTTTTCATATCTTAGGTATCTCCATCGTCTTCAGCTTGATAAGGGCATTCTCCGTCAATCCTTCTGCCCAATTTCTTTGCTGGTGATGCATTGAGTAAATACTTAGGGAACTTGTTGGGAGACAATCAGAAAGAATTATATATGGCTCCCTACTGTATGAAAAGGCATTGGCAGTTGTTCGTACTTCACCGGTCTAGGCATACTGTCATATTCTATTGCTCTCTCCACCAACAGCCGCCACAGGTGGTGTTGGATGCTATAAATAAGTAAGTAACTAATCTTAAATTTAATTTAAGTTTTAATATCAGTTGTTTTTATTTTACTACACACATGATATATGAATTTGTTAATTGATCGACATGATTATTTGTTTATGATTGCGCGCTGAAGGCGAGTAGCATAAGTTGCGCCAACAGGAGAAGTAGGACTTCTAAGGCTAAAGCAAATCCTGTATGGAACATCATCAAGATTTGGTAGTTTATTTATCAAATAATTAATATTATAATTACTAATTTATATGTATATTCAACTGACATTAAAATAATTTTGTTGGTAGTCTCGATTTCAAAATGACGGGTGGTCGTGCGGCTATTATGTGATGCTTCATATGCTGAACATAGTCTCCACATCTATTACGGATGGATGCAATAAGGTAATATTTAAACAACTTGTTAAATTATATATTATAGTTTTGAAGATGACTTGCATTGATGTTATTGTTATTATTTGAACGTGTGTAGGCATTTAACGACCAATCGCCTATTCAAGAAGATGAGTTAAGAGACTTGAGGATGCGCCTCGCTGAATTCTTCTTCAAGTATGCGGCTGAAAAAGGAATTGACAAGATACCTCCGCAATACTTAGATAAATAGTTTTTTTGTTAGACTTTAGAAACTAATTAATAACATGTATATATATATCCTTAGATTGGTAGTTTTGTTTTTCAGACATTGGAATTAAAATTTATTTATATATATACATGGGTTTTGGTTTTAAGTCCCCCATTGTTCCATTTTTCCTTTGCAATTCTTTAATGTGTGTGATATTCTGTGTTACTGGGATATTTACTGAATGTAGGGATAGCTGAAGGGAGTGATATTTTAAAACTGAATTTAAAAAAAAATCTATTAACGTCAGTTGTATCAAACAACTAACGTTAATAATATTTTATAAAATATACAGTACACTATTAACATCAGTTGTAATAAACAACTGACGTTAAAATTAAACCTTTAATGTCAGTTCTTTATAACAACTGACGTTAGTTTTAACAAAATTAACGTCCGTTGTCTTAAAGAACTGACGTTAATTTTTACAAAATTAACGTCAGTTGTGTTAAAGAACTGACGTTAATAGTTTTATATTTAACGCCAGTTCTCAACTGACGTTAAAATATTAACTATTAACGTCAGCTGTATTTACGTCAGTCAGTATTCTGATGTAAAAAATAATTTTAACTGACGTAAAAAGCACTTATTGCACTAGTGCAACGTGCACAAAAAAATCTCATTCTTAACCTATTTGCATCTCTTGCAAGGCAGCAACTGCAACTTCCATCTACATCAAGCACTTGTTCATGTCATCCAGTTCCTGCATCCAATTCATTTCAGAATCAGAGTGACGAATGAACAAAATAGGGTTTTGGATAATGCAGAAAGAAATGGAAAGGCAGTAAGGAATTTTAAATGGAAAGACATCAAAGTGATTCTCCGGTCATAATGTATAGAGACATCACTAAAACAAAACTCAATGCTAATCAACTCCATTCTGAACAGAGATAAATAAAAAAGAAAGAAAAAAAAGAAGGCAAAGGTACCTTTGAGAGATAGAGAGTGGCAAAAAGGAGTTTTGCAGAAAAGACGGTGGCTGAGTGGCGGTTGTCTCCTCGCAGCAGTGGTTGTCTCCGGGCAGCGGTGGTGGTCTCTAAAATGCGCTCCATCTCCATCTCCATCTCCATGATTCATATATCTGCAAAAAAAAATGTGAGAGGAGGAGATAAGAGAGAGAGAGGTAGATGAAAAAAAATGTAGAGAAGGGAAGAGAAAGAATCAGATATCAGATATATGTAAGGCAGGGAGAAGAGAGGGAGACGATGGAATTATGGAAATGCATTTGCTGACGTAAGGTGAGTTTTCTTTTCTCATATATAACAACTAATATATTGAAAATCTATACTAATAGATAACGACAGAGTTTAAGTTTTGGTGGCCTACTTTTAATATTACCAATTTGCCCTTAAAACATTAGTTGATTTTGTTTTTACAATGCCCAAATTGACCCTTATCAGATACTAACAAGAAAAAATGACTAAAATTGAATTATTTTAATTTTAAAATTTAAATTTAAAATTATCATAACTGCTGGAGGAACCAACGAGATGGTAACCCTCCTCTTCCACTATATCCTAAACCAAAACAGAAAAGAGGAGAATGGAAAGCGCACAGAGGAAGCGGGAAGACGGTGGCACCGAGGGAGGCGAGGCGACACGATGGGGTTTGATTGGCGATGGAAGGGTGACACCTAGGCGTGCGACTGGACGATGGAGAATGATCAGAACGATGAGTGGTAGAAGGGAGGAGACGGTGGGAGGGTCTGTACGGATCTGTTTGGTTGGCAGTGCACGACGGCAAATGGAGGAACTGTAGGCCAACAGTGACTGGGTTTGCTTTTAAGGTTCATATTCACTCACTCAATTTATCTTTTCTTTCCCCTTATTTTCTGAATGGCACCAATTTTTCCAATTTTCCTGAATTAATCAAACGTCCCTGTGACAGAGATGGATGAATAGGTTACCATTTCAAGCAGTTGGATTGATTTTATTTTACTTTGATTTTCTTCCGTTTCTGTTTAGGAACCAAAGTAGTGGAATGGACACTGGTGGAAATAATGTCATATACGGGAACGTTTTACGTCAGTTGGCCATATGTTTGACGTTAAAAATGAGGCGGTGGCAGTTTTGTAAATATTAAATCACTATTTGCATCAGTTGTATAAAGAACTGACGTTAAAAGTGATTTTAACACTTTTAACGTAAGTTGTTTATACAACTGACGTTAAATGTGTGATTTTT
The DNA here is from genome assembly GCA_030762895.1 of Sophora flavescens. Taxonomy (NCBI): domain Eukaryota; kingdom Viridiplantae; phylum Streptophyta; class Magnoliopsida; order Fabales; family Fabaceae; genus Sophora; species Sophora flavescens. The sequence goes on along the minus strand of CM061064.1, from coordinate 215,951,111 downwards.
ACGGCAATTAAATAAATAACTGACGTAAATAATTATGAAACTCATTTCTTTCGTTGTCATCTCCCTGTTGTCACTCTTAACGCAGATACTCCATATAGTTCAGTTTATTTCTAAACCTTTTTTTTAAACAAGTTTATTTTTAATGTTAATTAATTAGCTTGAATTAGTAAACAATGCAAATTCTTGTGCAAATTAAAATAAATAAACACTTAACATAAAACAAGTTATATATGTATAATCAAATTGTATCTCATTGAAGCGATTCATAAGTTACAATTACATGATTAAAAGATAAAAAAATTCTGCAACATAGCACTAAAATATAAAAAAGTTTCTGCTTCAACATCATTTTCTTCTCAGTCATGTCCTCGATCAGAAACTCCAATGGATGCATCTCCTCCCTTACTTGAATTCCTTGATACTCCATCTGAATCCACTGTCACTTTGGAGCCAAAGCAGAGTGAAGGGATGGGATGAAATAAGGTAAGGGAATCACATTACGTGATTCACCCAACCTTACCATCCATGTTACGTGATTTACTCAACCTCAAAAGTTTTTTGACCATTAAGACAGAGACCTTTAAGTCTAGGTATAGGAAGAAATAACAAAAGTCTCAGAGCCATTTTGTGAAGGAATAGAAAACACACGAAATATAGAGGAAAAGAAGAGGTCAGACATGATCGATCTGAGAAGAATGGTACTTTATATAGAGAAGAGAGACTAGCTGATTTTCTAGAAAACTGATCTATAAACTTAATGCTCATTAAGAGGATTATAGGTTACAATGTGCATGGGTAAGTAGCACAGCAGTCATGGGTAAGTAGCACAGTAGTCAAAGGAATGAATGTTTTCGAAGAAACTTATACACTTTAAACGTCAATTGTTTAATACAACTGAAGTTAAAAGTGTTTTTAAAATAAAAAATATTTATTTTTAACGTCAGTTTTTTATACAACTGACGTTAAAAGTGTGATTCTTACTTCAGTTAAATAAATAGCTGACGTAAATAATCTTATATCCCTATCTGAAATGCCCTGTTGTCACCCTTAACGCAGGTCACTCCATATATATAGTGCAGTTTATTTCTAAACTTTTTTTTTAAACAAGTTTATTTTTTATCTTAATTAATTAGCTTGAATTAGTAAGCAAATTCTTGTGCAAATTAAAATAAATAAACACTTAACATAAAACAAGTTATATATGTATAATCAAATCGTATCTCATTGAAGCGATTCATAAGTTACAATTACATGATTAAAAGATAAAAAATTTCTGCAACATAGCCCTAAAATATAAAAAAGTTTCTGCTTCAACATCATTTTCTTCTCAGTCTGTCCTCGAAATTCCAATGGATGCAAAGTTTCAGCTTCAACATCATTTTCTTCTCGAGTCCCGTCCTCGTAAACTCCAATGGATGGATCGATGCATCTCCTCCCTCACTTGAATTCCATGATGCATCGTGAATCCACAGTCACTAGCAGCGAAAGCAAAGTGAAAGGGATCTTTGCATCACCTCCTTCACTGGAATTCCTTGATGCATCGTCTTGAATCCACAGTCACTTGGGGCCAAAGCAGAGTGAAAGGGGTGGCTAGGATGAAATAAAGTGAGTAAGTCACATTACGTGATTTACACAACCTTACCATCCATGTTACGTGATTTACTCAACCTCATAAGTTTTTTAACCATTAGGACTGAGACCTTTAAGTCTAGGTATAGGAAGAAATAACAAAAGTCTCAGAGCCATTTTGTGAAGGAATAGAAAACGCATGAAATATAGAGGAAAAGAAGAGGCTGTATTACAGACTGATACAGAAGAATGGTACTTTATATAGAGAAGAGAGAGACTAGCTGATTTTCTTGAAAACTGATTTATAAACTTAATGCTCAATATGGGTAAGTAGCATAGTAGTCAAAGGAATTAATGTTTTTGCAGACACTTTTAACGTAAGTTGCTACAAACAATTGACGTAAAATGTTGTTTTATTTTTTATTTTGATTATAACGTAAACAATGACTTTTAACGTCAGTTGTTTAATACAACTGACGTTAAATAAATGACCTTTAATGTCAGTTGTTACAAACAACTGACTTAAAATGTTGTTTTATTTTTGGTTTTTGATTATAACGTTTACACCCGCTCGCCTTCTGCACTTCTCTCTGTACGTCTCTGTTCTTCTCTTTCACGCTCACTCTCACCCTCAACTCTCACTCTAACTCTCAACTCTCACTCTCACTCTCACTCTCACTCTGCCCTAATCGCGAGCTCATCTCCACCGCAACCACCGCGAGGGCTTCTTCCCCACCACCGTGAGGTACATTCTTAACCCTAACTCTGTCTTTCCCGCTCATTCTTTGCAGTAACTTGACATCTCTCTTTCCCCTTCTCGCACACTAACTCTCCTTGTCCCTCTGCTCTCAGTAACCACATCGAACGTTGGCCACCACGCGAGCACCTATTTCCGGTGAGTCTTTAGGGCACATTTTTTTATGTTTGGTTTTGAGTGAATTTTTAACTGTAGTCTCTTGTAGTTGAAACTTGAAACTGTGAGTTTGAGTTGTTTGGAATGTCTCTATTCCTGGTCGTGGGTTTTGTGTTTTCTCTTGTTTTTCTTTGCTATCATGACCTATTTCAAAATGGGAAGAAATTTAGAGTTGCTTGTAGCATGTGACATCAACAATATATTGTTCATTGGAATTCTATTTTGTTAATTTATCTTCATCTGCTTATTTCTTTTCTGTCTTAAGAATCGTGAAAATGGTGTAAATTTGAAATAATTTTTAAATGCCTTGGATATATGTTTTGTATATCTACAGAACCTATCTAGTTATGGATCGTAGTTGGATGGTTTGTAAGCGCACTAGTGCTGAGTATTTGAAAGGAGTGGGAGAATTTATAAAATTTGCTCAAAGGAATGTTCCTAATAGTAATGGAGTGTTCTGTTGTCCTTGTGTCAAGTGTTTGAATACGAGGAAATGTACGGTGAAGGATATACGTACTAATTTGATTTGTGAAGGGATTTGCTTGAGTTATACTTCTGTATTTATTTTGAGTTATAACCTATGTTAATAAATATATATTGTTTCTGAACAGGCATACATATGGATCAGTCGGATAGCCCACATGCACGGGAGGATACTGTGGGGCCTACGCAGGACCCGATCGCACCTACGCCTGATTCTAGTGTAAGTTTACATGTTATATACTATCTTTAGTCCTTCTTTTTAATGTAAGTTTATAATGTTACAACCCTCTATTTTATCATTTTTTGTCCATTATTGTGTTTTTTTTAATTATCAACAACTTATCTATTTTATTTTCCTAAATTGAAGGCCAAGTCGACGTCAGTGTCGCCGTCACCTGTCACTCGTTTGTTCTCACTTGGTAAGGATTATGCGTTTGAGATTTTTGAATGTCCATTGGAGAACGATGGATGGGTGGCACGCCCAGATCAACAGAGGATATTTTCCTTCTGTGGTGAAGATCTCAGGAGCGCCTGCAGAAATAACGTCTGGATGGCCAACACGATTTTGAGTCTCTGGTGCACGTAAGTTAATTTTAAATTTATAACTTATTTATTTTTGGTATTTTTCCAATTAATAATTTATTTTGATTTCAATATATATATTATGTAATTAACATCCACACCTTTTCATATCTTAGGTATCTCCATCATCTTCAACTTGATAAAGGCGTTGCATCAGTTTACGGCTTCTTAGAGCCATCAATCCTTCTGCCCCAATTCTTTGTTGGCGATGCATTTAGTAAATACATAGGGAACTTGTTGGGAGACAATCGGAAAGAATTATATCTGGCTCCCTACTGTATGAAAAACCATTGGCAGTTGTTCGTACTTCACCCGTCTAGGCATACTGTCATATTCTTATGCTCTCTCCACCAAAAGCCGCCACAGGAGGTGGTGGAAGCTGTAAATAATTAAGTAACTAATATTAAATTTAATTTACGTTTTAATATCAGTTGTTTTTAGTTTATTACACACTTGATATATGAATTTGTTAATTGACATGATTATTTGTTTATGATAGCGCGCTGAAGGCGAGTAGCATAAGTTGCGCCAACGGGAGAAGTAGGGCTTCTAAGGCTAAATCAAATCCTGAATGGACCTACCTCAAGGTTTAGTAGTTTATTTATCAAATAATTAATATTATAATTACTAATTTATATGTATATTCAACTGACATTGAAATTAATTTTGTTTGTAGTCTCGATTTCAAATTGACGGGCGTGCGGCTATTATGTGATGCTTCATATGGTGAACATAGTCTCCGCATATATTATGGATGGATGGAATAAGGTAATATTTAAACAACTTGTTAAATTATATATTATAGTTTTGAAGATGACTTGCGTTAATGTTATTGTTATTATTTGAACGTGTGTAGGCATTTAACGACCAATTGCCTCTTCAAGAAGATGAGTTTAGAGACTTGAGGATGCGCTTCGCTGAATTCTTCTTCAAGTATGCGACTGAAAAAGGAATTGACAAGTTACCTCCGCAATACTTAGATGAATAGTTTTTTTGTTAGACATTAGAAACTAATTAATAACATGTATATATATATCCTTAGATTGGTAGTTTTGTTTTTATACATTAGAGACTAAAATTTATATATATATATATATATATATATATATATATATATATATATATATATATATTTGTAGATAGTTATGTTTTTCCTATACATGGGTTTTGGTTTTAAGTCCCCCCATTGTTTCTTTGTATATTTTTTTTCTTTTTGTTAATATTGAAATTTAAGGGTAGTGTTTGCTTCTGTAATGTGTGTGATATTGTGTTACTGGGATGTTTACTGAATGCAGGGATAGCTGAGGGGAGTGATATTTTAAAACTGAAATTAAAAAAAAATCTATTAACGTCAGTTGTATCAAAAAATGACGTTAATTGTATTTTATAAAATATACAGTACACTATTAACGTCAGTTATATTAGGAAACTGACGTTAAAAATAAAACCTTTAACGTCAGTTCTTTAACACAAATGACGTTAGTTTTAACAATATTAACGTCAGTTGTGTTAAAGAACTGACGTTAGTAGTTTTATATTTAACGTCAGTTGTTTTTACGTCAGACAATATTCTAATGTATAAAATCAATTTTAACTGACGTAAAAAGCCCTTACTGCACTAGTGGGAAGAATTTGTTGATTGTGAATTAACTTTCCCAACGAAACAAAGTGCACTGCCTTGGTTAGCCTTTGATGATTCCAAAGGTAGTTTTACTTTTTCAAGTTTTTGTTCACTTTGATCTTACCCTTCAATCGAATTCTATGTTTCTCTTGATCTCATTATTTTGCCATTTTCCCCAAATCTTAGTATCATTTTGGGGTGTGAAACAATCTCACAATTTAACCTCTCACATTTTCCCCAAATCTTAATACCGTTTTTACTCATTAATCAAATGCTAAGTTTTGTGTTGGTCTTACTCTTTTCAATTTAATGGTTATTTTTTTTGTTGCCAATTTTAGTGTTTTTTTTTTGTCATTATTTCTAAGTTCTAAATTTCATTGATAGTAACTTGAGTTGAAGATACAAGATTGTCAAAGATGGAGTAGGGAGGAACCTTACAGTGGTTGTTACAGAGGATGGAAATTACATAGCCTTTGGATGGAACAATCATGGACAGCTTGGTTCAGGTTCTGTGTTAATTTTAATTTAAAGATGGGTTTGTGGTTGTTTTAGTTGGGTTTTTTTTTCATCCATCCTTTGTGCTGATAATTAGATTATGGGACATGCATTAGAAACTTCTCTGATTTCCACTTCAGCGAAAAGTAGTTAGAATTTTAAGTTTCTCTTTGCATAAATGTTGGAATAATTGCTTTTTTGTTATATAATAGTGGCAAAGGATGCATTGCCTGTATAAACTTACATAGGACCTTTAGATGTTGCATTTTCTGATTCTTGAATTCACGATGCATTTTTAGAATTGATACTTTTTATTTTATTTTGCACGCCCATATTTATTTCTGAATTTATTATTAATTTTAATTTTAATAAAATTCTGGGTTGCAATACAGGAGGTTAAACGCTGTAAAAATTGGAATTCGCCTAACCCAACCTGCCTATATTTAAATATTGCTTCTTCTTGGTTTTCAGGTTAGTTCCTTGATCTTTTACTTCTTATTTCGCTTTTTTTTTAGTTACTGATTCCCTTAGCGGCAAACAAAGCATAAACATATAGAAAAACAATATGGAAAAACTAAGCACTACTACTGCATAGTTGTTTTTTTTAATATATCTTTGCTTTATGGTTTCTTCATAATTCAGCTCAAATGGTTTACGTTTTGTAGCATAAATATATTTTGGCTATTTTCCGTATATTTCTTCCATATTATTTATTGAAAATGACAAAAATAACTTTTTCTATATCATTTGTTGTATGGAGCGAGATTGTACGGGTGCTTTTGGAATATATGTTAGATATGTTCTAGCATAAATTTACAGAGTACCTTTAGATTGTATAAACTTTCACCCATTAATTGAATTAAATTATCAATTAAATTAAATTAACCGATTATCTTTCCATCTCTCTTTGTCTGACCACTTTTTTTACTGTGTAGACTCTATATGTTTACATCTCCTCCAATATTCAGATTTTGTTTGATTGGTCTAATGCATTCATGTATCCTCAATGTAGATATGTCTATGTCTTTCCATGTTTTCCTAACATAGAACAGTATGATTCCACATTAATTTAATTGGTCCTATTCATCAGTTTTATGTGTTGCAGGCAGCATTAGCTACAGTTTTCACAGTTTAAGGCCAATAAAGGTACAAAGAAAGCCAAAATATAATTTAGATAATAAAATTATATTTAGATAATAAAATTCAGTTAAAAAATTATAATAAAATGCATATTTGGATCAATCAACTTGGCATCCAGCTAATGTAGTAGAAGCATATTCTGAGATGCAATTTTACTTTTCGTGTATCTAAAAAATTTATTTCAAAACAAGTATACAAAAAAAATAATTAATCCTAAGCCAATTGTTAGATCAGTGACAAATATATACAAAAATTTGACTCATAACAAGGTAAAAATTACATTTTCAAACAAGTTTTATAATATTTGTAGGCATCTTCGCTAATTTCCTCTAATGTTGTTTTGTTTTTCTTTGTTTCGTTTTTATGATTCAAATTATTTTGTTAGTGCCGTATAGTGAAGAAAAACACCATAAAATGAAATTGGTTCAAAATAATTAAGGTCAAGGCAAACGCTACAAAAATTAAGGACACTATCAAGAAGCATTGTCATAATGTCCTTGATCATGACTATCACAATGAAGGGTTTGGGCTCTTTGGATTCTTTGGAAGACTCTCCTCCCATCAAGTTAGTTCCTCCTTTCAACCGTTTTTTTAATCTTAATTCATTTGTGTTAAAGCGTTTTTCCCCTTCTGTCAAATCCTTTCAATTTTGATACTCTATTATAATATTTTTACTTGGTTCATAAAAAAATTTATGAAATACAAAAGCAAAGTTGGAATTTTTCATTTATTTTTGTGGTGTAATTGGTGTATGTTTTGTTTCCCGTTTCTGTTATCCTTAGAACTCTTTTTGTATATGGTAATTTTTTCATGCATGTTTGATTGATGCTATATCTTGGCATGCCATGTATGTGAATTTCAAGTTTCTCATGGTTCTAGAGACCTAAGCTTTGTTAGATTATGTTTGCATGCTTAATAATAAGCTTCTAAGTTGATGGAAATGATGGTTTGGTCACTTGAACCAAATTTGAAGCATGCATGTAACTCAAAAGTGTTGAAAGATAATGCCTTTGGTGTTTTTTATTTGATGATGTTTTTAATTTGATTTATTTAAAATGGTTCCAGAAAAAAAAATTGAGCATGTTGTTTTGTGTATATGTGTATTCTTGATACCCATAAAGTTTCATTAATATTAGATTTCATTTGATCAATCAAATATGATTGAATGTTTAAGTAGTGTTACAGTGTTACTGCAATGTTCTGGAAAATCCGGTTCTTTTTTAATTAAAATCAAGGAGTTTCCATTATGACTTCTACTGTAGAATGTATGTTGCTGGAAAATTCTGGATAAAAATCCTAAGTTGAACGGATTTTTTGGTGAAAACTTAAATCACGATCTAAATGAACAAATTTTTGACGCCTTTACTTTGTTTTGTTATTTAATTTTGATTAAGCATGAACTTGCTGGAAATAGTTGTAATGTTATGAAGAGGATATGATTCTTGAGGTTAATGTAATTGTGATGTCCATGAAATCTATGCTTAACTTAAAATAAGAAGTGGAGTTTGATAAGTCGATCATTACAGAATGCATTGCATCATTTTCCTTGATTTTTATAAAAATAAATCATCTGAACAATTTTAAGAATATATGTGAGGGGAAAGTAATCATCGTGGTCTGAAATGTGATTATAAAATATAACTGTAAGGGGTTACTTAATTGAAAAATGGCTACATTTTTAAGGATTAAAGTTCTCAATATACAAAAACACACCACTTTTAGAATATGCTCTGTGTAATTGATGCCACTATGCTCATGTTCTTTGTTGTGTACATGTATTATGTATGGTAAAGTAGTAATGAACTAATGATGTGCTGCCTATTCTTTTTAGGTAAATGGATTGGAAATAGGCAAATATGGTGCAACTGGACAACAAAAGGTGCTGGTGGCAATGAAGAGAATCAAACCTCAGACACCAAAAGTTTTGATAAATGCAACTATAGAATTCACTCGGTTATTTTTTAGAGGTTTTTTTTATTATAACTTGATTGGTTATGGGAATATGGTTCTTTGGGAGTGCTAGGGAACTGCAGAAAATGTTTAAAGGATTATGGTTAAAGTAGTAAGTGTAATAACTATTTTTACGGTTGACTTCATTATTGTGTTTGTATAATTTTTAAGTAGTTTCTTCTTTCTCCCTCGCATTTACGGTAGATTATCGGAACTGACAGATGCTTTGCTTGAATCAATTTGGTGATGAGTATGTCTATTGTTTTATTTGAGTCTGCCAGCTAACATGTTGATGTGCAAACGACACAATTCATATTTTAGACATGCCAAAATATATAAGGGTGATATAACTACTTTGTCATCGGATAACAAGGAGATAAACTGTATAATGAAAACGAGTAAAAGCATTAAAAATACGGTCAGACTGTCCCTAAAACGTGTACAAAGACGAATAAAATCATTAGAAATGCAGCCAGCCAGACACGTGAGTGCCTGTCTTGCCGCTAGTAGGTATAAATTTAAATTTTGAAATAATAATATATTATTAATAATATTCAACAATAGTCTTGTAAAGTTGAAATTTGGAATTGTCGAGACCCATTCATCAGTACCTGTATAGCATTAAAAGAGTGAGAGAGATTCAGAGAGACTAATTAAAAGAAATAATAACAGCAATTCAAATTCAAATAAAAGGTAATAAAAGATAATCAATTAATTGGTGTAATCAAAGAGCTTTTACTGCTTCCAAAAAAAGAGCTTTTACTGTACCGTTGACCCAAAAAAAGAGAAAAAATAGATGGTAATCAATGCGCTGATAAAAGAATGAGATGTATCCAATTATAAATTGTGTTTGAATTTTATTTGTTTGAATATTTATGTAAAAAAATTTAAAAATAAAATGGTTTAAAGGAACATCCTTTAAAAACAATTGCATGATATCACCTGTTAAAAGTTTTCTTGGCCTTATTTATATTATTTATATTATGTATAGATAGATGCTAACACCTTTACCTTGTTCGTCCTTCGGTCGATGTCATTTTGAACGTGATATTTATGACCTTTCTCCTTTGCTGTCCTCCCACGTTACTATGTCAATCATCACACATATTTATAAGCACACATGGTTGATATCATGCGGCCACGGCAGGTGCCAAATTACTTCAGGGATCGCTATCGATCGGATAATAATAACCATCAAGGAAAAGGTCACCAGTACAACGATTCATCATGGATCGGATCGGATCGATTTTGAGATAAAAAGTCATCTGATCCAATGATAAAAATAATATGTGATTTGAATTTGATCGATTTGTTTTCTTCAAAAAATCTGATCCGATCCAATCAAATGCGGTTTGGATTGGATAATTCGATTTTTATTGATACATAACATAGTTATATTACATCAAAGAATATCCAATATTTCGGTTCGATTTGGATTTGATTGAGTATTTAACGAGTCATGTGCATTTGTTAGTTATTTAAAATAAAAATTAATTTTAAAATATTATATTATCAATTTCTAATAAGTGTTTTAATGAGATATACATGAATTGATATGCACTTTCACGTGTAAAGATATTTTACATTATCAACTAATCATAAATTGTTAAATCATTATAAATGTTTGATTATTGTCCTAAATATATTAAAAGTCACTCATATCATGATTTATAATTGGTTAATAGTGTAAAAGTTTTTAAACTAACATTGCATTTACATACCAATTAAACTCATCTAACATAAGAACTAGATGATAACTTATAAAAAGACTAATAATTACTTTTATAATATAAAGATCAAATTATTTTAATTGAACTAATTAATTTCAGTTCGGTTTGGATTGGTTCAGTTTTACATATAGGATCCGAAATCCGATCAGATCCATTGAAAAATTTCGGTTTTTTTCGATTTTCGATTTTTTCGATTTTCGGTTATTTCGATTGTCAGTTTTTCGGTTCGGTTAATACAGTTGGCATTGGATTGGATTGGTTGATGAATGTAACACCCCGATTTTCGCTGTTTTGTAATATCGGTAATAAATATATAAATATATATTTTTATTCGAGTCTTAGAAAATGATTTTGGATAAACCAATATCATTTTCTTGTTATACTTATTTTCATAAGGTTACGGGGAAGTTTTGGGTTGAAAATTCAAACGGAACCCGGTCTGCGTTTTCACTGACAGTAAAAGTTTACTGCTCAGAAGACCTAATTTTGAGTCGTGAACGAGATGAAAAATGTTTTTATCGTATTTACTACTATACTGGAAGTTTTGAAAATTTTGATAAAAAAATTTAAATATCATATTTGTTGCGGGCGTATACGTCGAGATATCTCTAGGAAAGCTTGCGCCAGATGAACTAAGGAGTCGGCAACGTAGCAGAGATAATGGATTTACCGACTTGACGAGTATTTATGACGAGTTTATCTGAGTCATAATGGCCATAATGGCGCATTTATGGCAAAGTGAAATTTTGCTATGAAATGACCATTTTGCCCTTGTCTTTTTATGACAATTGCAAGCAAATGCCATTGGAAAAGTTGACCAAACCTATCCAAAACCCACGGCTCACTCTTTCCTTCTTCATTAAGGATATTTCCTTCTTCATTAAGCATCTCTTCATCTTTCATTTCCATGTTTATCTTCTTGAAAACCTAAGCTTCTTCAAAGTGTTTATAATTCGTCAGATTTTGCCTAGCAATTCTGACCAGTTTCTATTTTGAATCTCGAAAAACTTTCAACATGAAAGTTGTTCATATTTCTCTCTTCTTTCCAACGACATAAAGATCATCCAAAACGGACAAGTATGTTGAGAGATCTACCCAAAATACTAAAACTGTTCTAAACCCTAACTATGTTCATCTTCTTCCTTAAGTTTCTCAAGAACATCATCCAAATCTTTATTTTCTTGTATCATCAAGAGGTAACAACCTCTTCTCTTGTCATTTAAATCATTTCTCTTCACAACTTTTGTAGATTCATGGCTTAGATTAACATGTTCTTCATTTACTTCAAAGTTCATGGAACTAGATTCAAAAATTCATAACTAATTCTAGAAAAATCCTTTTGACATGAAACCAATTGCTATGATCTTATAATCACCTCTATTTTCATCATCTAGAAGCATAAGATCATGAGAAATTTCCTTCTTTGATTTCTGGTCATGGCCGAACCTAGGTCAAAGTTGTGTTCTTAGGTTTTGTTTCATTTTCATGTCTTGATTCATGATTATATCTTGATAGTTCTTGTATTCAAGTATGTAGAAGATCAAAAATCAAACTTAAGCCTATTTGATCTCATCAAAACCGAAACCCTAGGTATGATCACTTAATGGTTTTGTGATTCAAAAGTTGTTTGTGACACTTGAATCTAACTCTAGGTTTTGTATGTTGAGTAAATCCAAGAGTTTAGAAATTTTAGAGATTTCTAACCCCAAACTCAGCCCTTGGCCGAAACCCTAGTTCTTGGAACTAGATGAGTTTTAGTTCATGTTCTTGGTTCATAATCTTGGTTTAAGTGGTTAATCACGTTTAAGTTACTTATGGATCATAAATCCCTAAGTTAACAAAATTTTAACTTTCCTAACCTAGAAAAGTTGTTGAGGCCGAACCTTAACCTCCATGAGTCAAGTATGTTTTGTTTGATTTGATTTATTTTGGTTGCAATTCGTTATGAAGGAATCGATCGGGTTGGTTTGACCTAAAGCCGACGGAGGAAGCCAGATCAAATCGGGAGATTATTTGAAACTGATAGTTCGAGTCTTCAAGAGGTAAGGGGAGCTTACCTGAGGGATTTTCTCAATAACTATTTACTTGTATTGTGGTTGATATGATTTATATGTGGTTGTGGTTATTTGTTTACGCTGTGTTGTTTATCTGTGTATCGGTGATTGATCTGCTTTTAATTGATTTAATTATTTGCAGTAGTATATTATGTTGCTATGATGCATGATCTGCCTGGTGATATAATTCTGATGATGTTGTTGAATGATGTTGTTGAATGTTGTTTGAGAGGCCTGGCGGTGGTCAGTGCACAACCGATTAATCAGATAAAAACTTTAATAAGCTGTGAAAATTATATTCAACGTTTTATGGGAAATGTTGGAATATAATAGTAGTGGAAAATATTATTTTGGAAAAATAATGAGTTTTGAGAAATATTATTATTTTAATGATTATTTAGTGTAAAAGTAATTTATGAGTCACAATGAGAGCGAAACCGTGAAAATATTTTTGCACTGCTAATTTTTACGTAAGAAATTCTGGAATATTACAAAATATTCTTTTATGAAATTAATTGGTGAAAATAAGTTAATCATGATTTTATAAAATTAATTAAGTGGAAAAAGTTAAGTTTTGGCTTAAAAAGCCTTTAAAATAATATTTGACGGCAAATTTGGAAAAGTGTAGACGGCAAGTATTTTTGAAACAGCAGTGCATATTTTGAGGAGAATAAACCTCAAGTGACTCATTGGTTTGTGAATAACTAAGTTTTATGATTTAAGGATTTTATAATGAATTTCTACCTTGGAAAAAGAATTTCTGAAAGTCAAAAGTTGATTCAATCGTGTTGAAAGTACAGTTGGACTTAGTAACCGAGACGTCGGGGTACTAAGGTTCTGTGTTGTGATGGACTCGAGGTCATTTGGACTTGAGGGCCTATACCGTATACGTGAGGTATACCGTATTGAAACATTGAAGATGTTTTCTATTACCACGAACCTAAGACTGATTGCAAGGTCGAGAGGTGTCGTGATTGAGCACTCGGACTGTGAGGTCCTGTGTTTTAATGAAAGTTTTAAAAATGTTAAAACTGTGTGAGTCGTAAGCCATTTTGAGCTTCGGCAAAGAAATATTGAGCACAAAGAAAAGTGTCAAGAACAGAGTGTTTTTCCATGCATTTGTGACGTGCTCGTGTTCGATTGCGTGTCTCGTGGATCGCGTGTACGTGGCTATGGGCCTGTATTTTGACTGCGTGTACGTGGGCTGTGGGCCTCGTGTTCGATTGCGGGTCTCAGAATCGCGGGTTTGTGATTTGTGAGTCTGTGGGACTACGGGTGTGGATCGTGAGTGTGTGATGTCGTGGATCTGTCTGTCGTGATCGCAGGGTGAGGATCGTGTGTGTGATCGTGCGTCTGTGGATCGAGGGTCTGTGACTGTGCGTCTGTGGCTGCGGGCCTGTAACTATCGAGTCTGATCAACTCATCACAATGTTGGAGATATCTCATGAGATTAAGTGTGAATGTTTAGATGATGGATAGAAGTGTTCATGCATAGTTTTCCAATGTTGATGTTTGGGGTGTGAAACCCACTGATAAACTGTATGCTATAATTGTGATGTTTATGTATATGTGTATGTGTCTTCTTTTGTGCGAGCATTTAGTTATTTTGTTAAATCCATATATTGGTGTCTCACCCTTACAACACATATCAGAGACGTACAAGGGGTAGGATTTCTACAAGAAGGAGAAGGCTGTCTAGTTCAAGGTATGCTGTGCTGCTCCAGTTGGCGGTAGTGTCTGTTAGTTACGACCAGCTTAGGTCCTATTTTGATATATGGTGTTTAGGAGAATAAATCTGATAATGATCTAGGTGTGAAGACATATGAGGCAGTTTAGTTGTATGACTTATATACATTATGTATTTAAGTGTGATTTGATTTCATTGTTGTGTTGTCTTGAGGATTAAAAGAAAAAAAATTATCACCATATTTTGAAAAGATGAACATTGAGAAAACATTATTTTCCGAAAGTAACCAGCAAATTAAGTTTTATTTCCACAAATGGGTAACCATGTGATGACCTGGGTTAGGGTGTCACATTAGTGGTATCAGAGCTGGTCGAGTCTTTCGGGAATGTTGGGGAATAGGTCCGTTAGGTTTTTGTTGTGTGATCTCTGGTCTAAACTTGTTTGAATTGTTTCTTGGTTGAAACAATGTGTGTTGACACACAAGTAAGTATGTTTTGGTGGGTTCTGATTGGGTTGAGACCTTGTGAGAACTCATGTTTACTAAAGGGTACTTATGTTCTTGTTGATACATTCGTTTATCCCTTAGGACAGTATCAGACATTTGAATAAGGTACCTGTCATTGAAAATTTTTGGAAAAAATTTCTGAGAATGTCCCAAGTTTGTACGGACGGACGGTTGTTGAGTTTCTGATTGATCTAGTTTCTAGATTTAGCCAGATCTCAACCGCTTTGTGTAGCATATCGCCAACGAAGTTAGTTGGGTTAGACTTCAAGAAATGGAATTTTGGTCCGTTTCTCGATAAGTTAGTCATCATCTTCATCGATGATGTTCTCGTTTACTCTAAGAGTCACGAGGAGTATGAGAGACCTCTGCATCAAGTGTTACAGATCCCTCGCAAGGAGTTGTTATATATTCAAGGATCGACTTGAGAACAAATTACCACCAGATTGGAGTTAGGACTTATTAAAGATTTTGTACTGTAAACTCAGCTTGTGAGGCAAGATCAACTGTTCGTGTATCTGAGAGATTGACCAAGTTATCAGAATTGTGCCGATTCAGGGTAACCATACTGAGGGCGTCATAAAAGACTTTTATGCTTGTGAGAAACCAAGGCGAATAGATTTAAATCTTCAACCTTAGATGAGGGTCTCGGGATTCAGAAAAATTGTTCCTTATGGACAAATTACTTTTCAAATTCCTATGGTTGTATTAGACAATCAAGCGGTACATTTTGATTTAAAATCATAGCCGAATTCATTTTTCTGACCTTGATTTAAAATCTATCCTGACTTTGGTTCTGACAGTCTGGATATTTTCATACTTCTTTGGGAATGTATTATGAGTATTTCTTGAGTTATGCGACAGATGTGAATTCTTGATGATAGAAGTTTCTTGATGAGACTTAGTCGATTCACTTTTACTTTTGGTGGAAGTGATCCAGTCTAAATTTTGTCTTACTGATGTTCTTTTAAATCGTTGTGTAGTAAAGTTCTTGTGAAGAAAGAAACTTTATTAGACTCATGTTTGTAAACTTGTATTAGCTATGCATTTTTACACTCACGAACCTATTGAAGAATCTTTTTACATATTGGACACTTGTATCTTTCAGATTGGTCAAATTATTCTTTGTGCTTTCTTGTGAAAGCGAAATCAAGAAATTTATTGTCTTGAAAATCTCTTTTCAAATTATTGTGAGTAGATTGACGAAGTCGACATCTTTTTACTGCTTAGGTTCACTGTGTAGTGGAAAAACCAACAGAGGTATGTATCAGAGGACTGATTCAACGTGATAAGGAATTGATCCTTAGAAGGTTAGTTGAGAGTAAGTGTAATATCTAAGCACGACAAGAGGTGAGTGGATTTTTATGAAGGTGTAGATGTGACTAGTAAGCTAAGAATTTCTAGAATTAACATCAGTAAGTAAGATGATTTTGGCAGATTTTGTTATGATCGATGTAGAGTTTGCTAAAGGAACTAGGATAATGATAAAATGATGATTGCTAAGATTTAATCGTATGATTGGAAGGAATTACATAAAAGTGTTTATGGTAGTTTTACCTAAGTTGAATGTGAACGGAAAAGAGAAGTTCTTGAGTAAAAATTAAGTTGATGGGAAAGTTCGAAAGCTAAGGATTAGATAATTTTTTTCTATAATCCCTTTTGGTTAAATTGCATTAAGATATGCAAATGAAGTTATTTTGAGGATGAGATGTGTGAGGTGATATTAAATTGGAGTAGTGAATTATAATCAAGAGAAACTAAGACTAGGATGAAATATTTTGTGTAAGGAGTTGATGTGTGGTGCTGTGAAGACATTGTTAGTATTAATGATGATAATCAGAGTT
Organism: Sophora flavescens; assembly: GCA_030762895.1. Taxonomy (NCBI): domain Eukaryota; kingdom Viridiplantae; phylum Streptophyta; class Magnoliopsida; order Fabales; family Fabaceae; genus Sophora; species Sophora flavescens. Next base: position 215,934,541 of record CM061064.1, on the reverse strand, counting down.
AGATGATTGGAATAAAGTTTCTGGTGGAACCATGTTGAAAAGAGAAGTGATTAAGTTTTGATTTTGTTTTTCGAGTATGATAGACTCTGATGAAATTTTGAGGATAGTAAGAATATGTAGAAATGACATAAGAATGAATTGTGTTATGGAATATAAAATAAGAGGAATGAAGTGATGTGGAGGAAAATGTAAAATCTTAAGGTTAAGATGAGGTTACAAAATACTGTTTAGCTTCGAGTCTCGAAATTTCGAGGACAAATTTTTTTTAAAGAGGGGTAGTAATGTAACACCCCGATTTTCGCTGCTTTGTAATATCGGTAATAAATATATAAATATATATTTTTATTCGAGTCTTAGAAAATGATTTTGGATAAACCAAGGTCATTTCCTTGTTATACTTATTTTCATAAGGTTACGGGGAAGTTTTGGGTTGAAAATTCAGACGGAACCCGGTCTGCGTTTTCACTGACAGTAAAAGTTTACTGCTCAGAAGACCTAATTTTGAGTCGTGAACGAGATGAAAAATGTTTGTATCGTATTTACTACTATACTGGAAGTTTTGAAAATTTTGATAAAAAAATTAAAATATCATATTTGTTGCGGGCGTATACGTCGAGATATCTCTAGGAAAGCTTGCGCCAGATGAACTAAGGAGTCGGCAACGTAGCAGAGATGATGGATTTGACCGACTTGACGAGTATTTATGACGAGTTTATCTGAGTCATAATGGCCATAATGGCGCATTTATGGCAAAGTGAAATTTTGCTATGAAATGACCATTTTGCCCTTGTCTTTTTATGACAATTGCAAGCAAATGCCATTGGAAAAGTTGACCAAACCTATCCAAAACCCACGGCTCACTCTTGCCTTCTTCATTAAGGATATTTCCTTCTTCATTAAGCATCTCTTCATCTTTCATTTCCATGTTTATCTTCTTGAAAACCTAAGCTTCTTCAAAGTGTTCATAATTCGTCAGATTTTGCCTAGCAATTCTGACCAGTTTCTATTTTGAATCTCGAAAAACTTTCAACGTGAAAGTTGTTCATATTTATCTCTTCTTTCCAACGACATAAAGATCATCCAAAACGGACAAGTATGTTGAGAGATCTACCCAAAATACTAAAACTGTTCTAAACCCTAACTATGTTCATCTTCTTCCTTAAGTTTCTCAAGAACACCATGAGAAATTTGTGAAGAACATCATCCAAATCTTTCTTTTCTTGGATCATCAAGAGGTAACAACCTCTTCTCTTGTCATTTAAATCATTTCTCTTCACAACTTTTGTAGATTCATGGCTTAGATTAACATGTTCTTCATTTACTTCAAAGTTCATGGAACTAGATTCAAAAATTCATAACTAATTCTAGAAAAATCCTTTTGACATGAAACCAATTGGTATGATCTTATAATCACCTATATTTTCATCATCTATAAGAATAAGATCATGAGAAATTTCCTTCTTTGATTTCTGGTCATGGCCGAACCTAGGTCAAAGTTGTGTTCTTAGGTTTTGTTTCATTTTCATGTCTTGATTCATGATTATATCTTGATAGTTCTTGTATTCAAGTATGTAGAAGATCAAAAATCAAACTTAAGCCTATTTGATCTCATCAAAACCGAAACCCTAGGTATGATCAATTAATGGTTTTGTGATTCAAAAGTAGTTTGTGACACTTGAATCTAACTCTAGGTTTTGTATGTTGAGTAAATCCAAGAGTTTAGAAATTTTAGAGATTTCTAACCCCAAACTCAGCCCTTGGCCGAAACCCTAGTTCTTGGAACTAGATGAGTTTTAGTTCATGTTCTTGGTTCATAATCTTGGTTTAAGTGGTTAATCACGTTTAAGTTACTTATGGATCATAAATCCCTAAGTTAACAAAATTTTAACTTTCCTAACCTAGAAAAGTTGTTGAGGCTGAACCTTAACCTCCATGAGTCAAGTATGTTTTGTTTGATTTGATTTATTTTGGTTGCAATTCGTTATGAAGGAATCAATCGGGTTGGTTTGACCTAAAGCCGACGGAGGAAGCCGGATCAAATCGGGAGATTATTTGAAACTGATAGTTCGAGTCTTCAAGAGGTAAGGGGAGCTTACCTGAGGGATTTTCTCAATAACTATTTACTTGTATTGTGGTTGATATGATTTATATGTGGTTGTGGTTATTTGTTTACGCTGTGTTGTTTATCTGTGTATCGGTGATTGATCTGCTTTTAATTGATTTAATTATTTGCAGTAGTATATTATGTTGCTATGATGCATGATCTGCCTGGTGATATAATTCTGATGATGTTGTTGAATGATGTTGTTGAATGTTGTTTGAGAGGCCTGATGGTGGTCGGTGCACAACCGATTAATCAGATAAAAACTTTAATAAGCTGTGAAAATTATATTCAACGTTTTATGAGAAATGTTGGAATATAATAGTAGTGGAAAATATTATTTTTGAAAAATAATGAGTTTTGAGAAATATTATTATTTTAATGATTATTTAGTGTAAAAGTAATTTATGAGTCACAATGAGAGCGAAACCGTGAAAATATTTTTGCACTGCTAATTTTTACGTAAGAAATTCTGGAATATTACAAAATATTCTTTTATGAAATTAATTGGTGAAAATAAGTTAATCATGATTTTAGAAAATTAATTAAGTGGAAAAAGTTAAGTTTTGGCTTAAAAAGCCTTTAAAATAATATTTGACGGCAAATTTGGAAAAGTGTAGACGGCAAGTATTTTTGAAACAGCAGTGCATATTTTGAGGAGAATAAACCTCAAGTGACTCATTGGTTTGTGAAAAACTAAGTTTTATGATTTAAGGATTTTATAATGAATTTCTACCTTGGAAAAAGAATTTCTGAAAGTCAAAAGTTGATTCAACCGTGTTGAAAGTACAGTTGGACTTAGTAATCGAGACGTCGGGGTACTAAGGTTCTGTGTTGTGATGGACTCGAGGTCATTTGGACTTGAGGGCCTATACCGTATACGTGAGGTATGCCGTATTGAAACATTGAAGATGTTTTCTATTACCACGAACCTAAGACTGATTGCAAGGTCGAGAGGTGTCGTGATTGAGCACTCGGACTGTGAGGTCCTGTGTTTTAATGAAAGTTTTAAAAATGTTAAAACTGTGTGAGTCGTAAGCCATTTTGAGCTTCGGCAAAGAAATATTGAGCACAAAGAAAAGTGTCAAGAACAGAGTGTTTTTCCATGCATTTGGCGAGGCGTGCTCGTGTTTCGACTGCGTGTACGTGATTGCGTGTCTCGTGGTGTGGGCTCGTATTTTGACTCGCGTGTGCGTGGTGTGGGCTGTGTTTCGATGCAGTGCAGTGCTCAGAATCGCGGGTTTGATTGTGCGTCTGCGGATCGTGTGGCCGGTGTGTGCGCTCGTGATCGCGTGCGTCGCTGGGTTTCAGTGGTGTTCAGCATCTGCAGGTTTGTGACTGTGCGTCTGTGGCTGTGGGCCTGTAACTATCGAGTCTGATCAACTCATCACAATGTTGGAGATATCTCATGAGATTAAGTGTGAATGTTTAGATGATGGATAGAAGTATTCATGCATAGTTTTCCAATGTTGATGTTTGGGGTGTGAAACCCACTGATAAACTGTATGCTATAATTGTGATGTTTATGTATATGTGTATGTGTCTTCTTTTGTGCAAGCATTTAGTTATTTTGTTAAATCCATATATTGGTGTCTCACCCTTACAACACATATCAGAGACGTACAAGGGGTAGGATTTCTACAAGAAGGAGAAGGCTGTCTAGTTCAAGGTATCTTTGTCTTTGCTCAGGTTAGCGGTAGTGTCTGTTAGTTACGACCAGCTTAGGTCCTATTTTGATATATGGTGTTTAGGAGAATAAATTTGATAATGATCTAGGTGTGAAGACATATGAGGCAGTATAGTTGTATGACTTATATACATTATGTATTTAAGTGTGATTTGATTTCATTGTTGTGTTGTCTTGAGGATTAAAAGAAAAAAAATTATCACCATATTTTGAAAAGATGAACGTTGAGAAAACATTATTTTCCGAAAGTAACCAGCAAATTAAGTTTTATTTCCGCAAATGGGTAACCATGTGATGACCTGGGTTAGGGTGTCACAATGAACACCCCTAATGTTACAAAAGAAGCAATTATATGGGTGAAAAGTTTTTTTATTTTATTTTTAGATAAGCATATTTGGATGAAAAGTTATTAGAAAGAGGGAGTCTAAAACTATAATAAGATCTAATAGGAAAATGTTAATAAGTGCTCCCTTAAGGAACAAAAAATAGTAACATTTTGTTTCTCCAAAAAATAATAATAATAGCAACATTTTATGGCGAAGTGATATATTTATTAGTCTTAAAAGTTGTATATTTAGTTTTCCCATAAACTTTATTTTTTTAGGAATCCTCAACCAGTACTCTTAGACCAGATGATTTAACACTAAGTTTGAATCTCTAAAATCTTAAAGTAATAAGTTTGTAAATTCATTCACTTATACACTGATCGTTTTATTCATCATTAATATGAGATTTCTTTTATCCATATAATTACTTGAAACTTATGCATGAATACCCAATAAATGTTTAAATCTTAATTTTGATCAGTTAAAGTTTTTTTTTCAAAAAAGTGTAGACAGTTTTATATCGGTTTTCTTATATAAAATTGATCACCGTACTAGTGAATCTTGTTTAAGAATTTAACAAATGTTACTACTTGAAATATGAAGATATGCAGAAGAGGATTGGGAGGATTTGGATTTGGATTTGGATTTGGATTTGGGAGGCGTTACCGTGTTAGAAAGAACGTACAATATGGGAGGCATCCAATCATCCACGGGTTCAGGCCTTCCAGGGCGCTTCTGGCTAGCTATCCTCCTTTCTCCTGCTTCGTTTACAGTTCAGAAAGAAAAGAAGAATGGGACCATTCAATACAAGTGGGGATATTCACGATTCCCTTTTTGAATGATGTTGATTTCTGAATCAAACAAAAATACATAAACAAGAACCTGCTGATCACAGTTATTGGATTTGGCAGGGACCAACGTCCCCAGTCTCCCCACCATTGATGCATGTATACTGATGTGATAGCGTACTTGTACTATATGGTTAAAAGAGGGGGGTCCAAATGTGCAACAGATGCCACAATAACATTAAACCAAACCCCTCCTGACTGGTAAAGTTCTCGAATTCGGTACATTTTGTATTCCAAAGTGTTTGTCCACCACGAACATATTTCTATCAAGTATAAAATATGTACGAGATTTTGATATTCTCACATCTAGTGTCATGGTCATGAGCAAGTTTGGGCAGTCTAAATCGAAGGAAAATCCCATTGTTATCGAACAACATTGAAAAAATGAGAAAATTCAAGTGGAAAAGTGTTACAGTAACGCCCTGAAAATATAGAGTCCTAAATAATTGGCCCTCCCTTACGCTTGGGCTCGAGAAGAGACGAGGGACTGAGCTCATCGCCGCTCAGTAAATTTACGATCTCGCAAGACATGATTCCACATAGTCGATAATCAATGATGAGACACGAACGGCAAATCAATTCACCTTCCCCTATCATTAATCATTAAAAGAACTTATGAACGGGATACATTTGACGTGGATGATTTTGCCTTGATTTCTAAACTTGTACAGAAACAACTTATACATATTCGAAAACATATCAACCCAAAATTTGGATAAAATAAAAGGGGGAAAAAATAATCAGTAATGAATTACACTACTAAGGACTAACTGCAACTGGACATTACTTACAAAAATAGGCCATTCAGTTAATAACAATATGGCCCAAGTTACTAGGTTAGTGGATGGATCCGGTTTAAACAGGGCTCCCTTCCCTTCGCCTGCGTTTGCCATTGCATTCACTATTTCCAGTGCGTGTTCTGAAAGCAGGCAGCATATAAAGTGCTTTGCAATGGAAAATGTATTTCATTTAGTCAACCTCATTTGCACTCTTTGTTATCTGTCTTCCAGACTATACAAGAAGCCATCAGGTAAAGCCTGCAAATTGCATTTCTGCTTCATAATATACTTTAATATCATGAATCATGAGAGCCTAGAACCATCAAAGGAATACGCTTAGCACTGTCTGCACGATAGCTGTCCCCTTTAAATGCAATCTGAGAGGACAATCACATTCAAGAACCTCAACAGTCAAGACAATTGAAACGATAAAAAGCATACAAAATCTTTTAAATCTCTTGTCAGTTGGTAAGCTATAACGTTACCTCAGCTGGACTATCAGGAGGGAACCACCGTAACAACGCACCAAGATGCACAACAGCAGGAATTAGCTTGAAAAGCAAAGGTGTAGTCACCTGCACTATTTCTGTCTGAGTAAGTTTCAAAATCTCTCCAAGTGAATTATCTAAATATATTTCAGAATGTAATACTCAAATCATATCAACATTGTCCACGAAACTTGCTATCATTCAAACCTATGCAAAAAGAATTTACACATGAGGACCCACTGTTTTACTAGTGATAACCTGCTTAAACTTCACTCAAATTTACTATTGATACCTGCTTATATATGTATATGCATGCAGGTAAAATAAATGGTTGCGTAGTCGACAAATAAGAATAAGAATATAATAATACAGTTATGTACCCAAAAAACATAATACAGTTCAGTCATGTTGGCTAGCTGAATATATCCCTGCAAGTTTAAGATTGGTATTGCACCCTTGGCTATGCTTCTGATGTAGTGGAATGTTTATCATGCTTTTCATTTTCTACCTTTTTTTTTTTCCGTAAGTAATATTTCACGTTACAAAAGCCTCAAAAAACAAAAGTTGAAAACCCAGGTGAGTAAAATCACCATGGCTGTGGGGCTTGAAACAATAGTCTGTACTTGAGTAGCTGCAACTTGCAAGCAATCCATAGTGGATACAGCCTAATAACTCTAACGCATGTACAAAGAGCACAAAGTTTGTGTATGATACTAACAAAGTTCATTTGTCTCAGGCTACGTTAAGAGGATTTCACTTAAAAACTAATATATATAGCTAAAAGAATTTCTTATTTAGACAAAAAAGAAAAAAGAAAAAGGAAAAATAGAGATCTTGAATATTATATGGAATAAAATAGATCAAGTGATACAAAGCACACAATGCCAACAAAGTAATAAATAATTGCTAATTTGAATTCATGACAAATGGACAACATCGGGATGCTTAAAAGACAAGTATTTTAAATTACCCAAAAATGAAGAACAGTATTTCAATAGTGTTTTATGTTTGATTATTACTATGGAGAACTATCATTTTGTAAAACACTGCATGCATACCAGACTGAGAGCTGTTGTTCCAAGGAGCAATAAATACAACTTTCCCTGCAGTAAGGATCAGACCTTCTTGAGTTGAGACTGTTTCCGACATTGTAAGATACATTTCACTGTCTTCCTAAACATATGCACAGATCAGCTGAAATGAACATTTCAAAATGATGAACTCACCTCAACTAAATGAAGATTTGAAGCACGACTAAGAAGAACAAAGGCAAATTCCCCAATTTGTGCCAGGGACATCCCAACCTACGCATGTGGAATAACCTAAGGCTCCTCCGTCAATGAAATGTATGATATAATCAACAAGCAGATGCAATTGTATTAACTCTTGTCGGATCTTACAAGAATTGAAGTCTTGTTGTTGTATCCAAACCCCTTAACAACAGATGCAGCTACAATTGTTTTTATAATGATCACCAATATAACAGCTGCCAATAAAATGTCAACATGGTTCCAAAGGAAATGGACATGTATAAGCATCCCGATGCTGGCCAAGAACAAAGCGGCAAAGAAGTTGCGAATTGGCTCAACCTAAAAATCAACAAACTTGAGTAAGCTCAAATAAGTATGGGAAAACACCGCTGATCTCAAAATTTATGTGCCTCAAGGAGGTTCCCTGAAATTCATTAGGCGTGTGGGGACTTCAGTTTAGTACTTGGATACAATGGAACAAAAGGAAGATTATAGCCTTAAATAAGTAAGAAGGCTTCATCAAAATCACCTTGGTTTAGCAACAAGCATCCATGATTAAAATACAAAGAAAGCAGTATCAAGCACAGAATATTCAAGCATTCCCCCTTAAAACATGCTTAACATGGTCCCCACAGAAAATATAGAACATGACAAATATTGAGCAAAATGATACTCGTCAAATGTTATGGGTCCCATATTGAATAAATAAGGAAGCTCAATGCGATACTTAAGCCAAGTTTACGGGGGGAAAAACATTAAGGAAGACAGTTACTGTCAGGACAGAGGGTTTGTTAGGGCAGTTAGCTAGTTAGTTAGAGGAGAATATTTAATTAATTAGAAGGGATATAAATAAAGGGGGAATTAAGGGTAGAAATCATTCATAGAATTGCATTTGAAGAGAATGGGGAAACACTTGGAGGAGAGTTTCTTTCATTGAGTTGTTCGTTTTCAGCTCATTTCAAGCAATAAAGATTTCATTCTTTTCTTTCACTTTTTCATTTCTGCTTTTGATTTCCTAACAGTTACAAGATAGGAGGATAAGGCATCCTCCACCAAAAAAACTACATAGAGATAAAAATAAAAAAACCAACAAGCTCCAAAAAAAAACAAAGCAAAATGGAGCTCAAACTCTACGCATATCCAAAAACATGATATATATATATATATATACACACACACATATATATACATACATATATATAGTAAAACTTGCAACTACAAAGAATATAATATACTAGCAAATGTGTTACTTGTTCAAGCGTATGTTGACCAAGATCTGTTGTTGATATCATGACTCCAGCAGCAAAGGAACCCAGTTCCAGGCTTAAACCCAGCTTATCACTACACTGAAATAAAGAAAAAAAAATGTTAAAACAATTTGTTAAAAGCACACAAGTCATTGGGACTGCATAAATGTAAGTATAATTTATAATGTAGGGGTATGTAACCTGTCAGGTATAGGGATTTGAGTTGGGGGTATGTGTGTGCATACTGTAAATGTAATACAAATGCAAGCTGTAAATGAAATGCAATTTCATTATACTGTTAGAATCTAGTTAGGATTCTGTTAGGTAGTTACAGGTGGTTACTTGCCCTGCACTACCTATATATAGGGTCAGGAAGATTCATGTAAGATTGAGGAATTCAATACAAACAGAATCAGTTTCTCTCTCTCTCTTTCTCTCGATGCTATGAATATCAATAGCTTTTGGGATTGAGTTAGGCCGAAAATCTAACAGGGGGCATAGACACAAGTCATTGCACACCAAGAGGAAACAACCACAGAACCATGACTTAGGGCACATAACAGTGTAGATAATGTTACAGAGTACAGACTACTATATAATGAGAAGATAACACTGTTATCACATTAAGAATTGACAGAAGACACACCCAAGCAACAAGTAGGCAGAATGCAACCGATGCCAATTGATAAAGTTCATTCGTCTGCACAAGAAAAAGCCAGTTAAATTAATGCATGAACAAAACATTTAACAACAAAGCAAAAGATCTATCTTCACCTGAGATGATAGGCTTATCATAAGCTTAAGGAACCACGGTACACAAGTACGAGACAATATGGACAAAAAGGCCAAAAATGTAATTAAGACCAACAACCTGAAATAATAAAGTTAGTAAATCAGAAGGAACAAATGACAGAAACAAGCATACCATCAAGCAAGAACAAAAAGGTTAGTATAATCAATGCATCAAGTCCAGCTGACTGCCTTATGATATTCAACCAGGTTATGTGGTTTATATGCAATACTGTTTAATGTAGTGCCAGTATTAGAAAACAACCTGAAACTTTTTTTTTTTTTGAGAATCAAATCAAACAAAATCCTGAAGATGGGATCAGCTACTATTTTCTTTTTTCTCTTTAAATATACCTGATATTGGCAATTTTATATTTTCTTCATCAGAGAGCCCATACATTTTCACCCACTCCACCATAGGGAACCAAAATATTAGATAACTGACTCTAAGAAACAACTAGATTCCCTTACCATGTATTTCTTTCACCCACTCCACCAAAGAGAACCAAAATATTAGATAACTGACTCTAAGAAACAACTAGTTCTTACTTCCAAACAAAAAAACCAAAAAACTAACAGACAATTTCTCCATATTTTTTACCATAACATATTCTACTTATCCAAGTGCACTTATTTAGTCATTGCAACCTCACAAGGGCATATTTAGTTGTATAGCAGCATTTTAAAGTCTAAAATTAACTAAAAACTCTAGATGTAACTTGAAAAGACATGAAGATATTGAATACACTCCTTCTAGACTATTTAGTTGAAAAGATGCAGTTCAAACTCAAATTTAAAATACAACATACATGTAATTTCTGAAAGAAATAAAAGAATTGAATAAGCTTCTTTTAGACTATGTACAAAGGGTAACATAATTAGATGGACAATCTGTTGCAGATTTGTAGACTTCACAAAAATCCTTATCCAGATATGTGTAGTGTGTGGTAATAGTTTGGACAGGTGACCAGCTTTTGGGGTACTACCTAGCAAGGAACTCATGCTGGAGTACGTTATTTGGAGTTTTTTATGAATCCTGGGTGTGTCCTTTGAGCTTGGAACAGTTTCTTTTAACTGGTTTCTGTTAGATATGGGCCTTAATGGGCTCTGTTAAGTTAGTGGGCCTGTTAGTAGTAGTTAATTGTAATGGGTTAGTCATCTATAAATAGAACTAGAGGGAGGGAAATAGATTCATTCGTTTAGATATTTGGAAGGAGGTTAAGGAGAGGGTCAAGCTCTCAAAGTCTTAACAAGGCAGTTACATTTTCTTCTTCTCTTCCTATTCTCTCTGTTTGGGATCATTTCCCTCAGAGATTCATCAATAATATCAGTATAATTCAGTGAATTCCTAGATCTATTGAACCAGTTCTATGTTTCATATGCAGGAGAAAGGAGAGAACGCTTAATCAAGGAATGCTATTTATCTATTTATCTGGAGTATATGGCTAGAGCAGGACACTCATAGTTGTTCTTATTTGTCCATGGATTGGTTCTGGGATATGATAGGATTTTTATGACCTTCATCTGGTCCACATCCCATGGTCTCCTCAAGGAAGTCCCCATGCCAATAATGCAGACAGGGTGAAGAGATTCTATTCATGACCTTGTTTGTTTATTTATTACTTTTGTTTTTGTGCCTTTTCTAGGGAGGGTTTTCATTCCGCACTAATACCTGTGTGTGTGTGTGCATGCGTGCACGTGCGTGTGTGTTCATGTTTTTTATAGAAGATTTTTTACAATAATTTCTTCATAGTAGTGATATTATAATAAGAAAAGGCCTAGGTAATCCCTGCGCCACAATCATTCTTTTGATAAAATTCACAAATGAAGGCAATTCAAGGAGTTCAGACTTCAGAGCATGCTTGGTAATGACCCAAAGAGGAGACAAGCACACCAATATTTCTCTACTTATTTGCATCTCCATTTTCTTAGAATCTCCTAAAAATCCAAGAATCAAAATGATGAACAGAATATACTTTGCCATCCACAAAATATAGGTCAAAATTGGACAATATAGGTCAAAATTGGACACAACAGAAAGACAGGATCTAAGCAGCAGCACTAGGGAACCTAGGGTTTAATGTCACATGTCATGGATCTTCATAAACTCTGCTGAGATAGAATAAATGAGGGATAGTCCATCCTTTAATTTACTTACGATTTAGTCATGGATATTACTCCCTGAAGAACACCTGAGGTTCCACCCAGGACTGGAAGCAACGCAAATAGCAAACCAACAGCACAATCCTGAAATGAACCATTATTTTGGCATTGCAGGGTATGTGTGAGAGAAAATCTTAACAAGGAATATCATTGCATTAGTATGCACTCTTTTTGTACAACTGGTGGCGGCCATACATGTGCATTCATAAATAATTATTAAATATAAAACTAATATTATATACCTGCAGAATCAGAGTTCCAATTGTAACCTGACCATGAAGGGCATTGACGCTATTCTTTTCCATTAAGAATTTTAAGACCTATGGGTGAAACAAAAAAAAAAAATCTTAAATTACATTACTTTAATGGAGGAATAAAATATTTAAAGAGAATGCTTTATCTAGGTGTGGCAGCAAGGAGGAATGATAACATCAAGCATTAAAGTGATCAAAGAAGGAGCTTAATATTTTAGATTTTTCATCAAAAGAAAAACTCACTGAACTATACCGATCCAAATACTGGTGCACGACACATAAATTTATTCTCAATAAAATACTAAATAGAACTACATCCTCCACCGCATTCTAGCTTTTTTTCTTTTTCTTTTTTGATGAAATAAGAAATCTTATTGGAGAGGAAAGAGAGAAAATACAGCAAAGGATAAAATTTCCTCCTAAACAAAAAACAAATGGAAGAAAGAGTGTCAAAAAGGCTCAAAGATGCAACAATCAATCCATTTGCATATCAATAATCAATAATCCTTTAAACAGACCATGAACAAAGCACGACAGATAAGCCATAAACATGAACCTGTACCACCTTCAAACAAAAGTTGTAATCAACTTTTATCTTTTTTATCTAGTAACTACTCTGTCTACTCATATTGCAACTAACACCTTGACCCTAAAAAGGACCACCACCTTCTAACAAATATATCTTTATTTCTCACATTTTCTATTGTCCAGTCATTATTAACTCTTACTTGTCTGAGAGTGATGGCTTTAGAGAATATTCAAATATGAATCACCATCAAATCTAACGCAAGTGAGAGCTGGCAATGATTGCAATAGTATTTCTGTTATGAATGATTTGGAGCAACAACCTACAGGGGTAAGACCCTGCAGGTATGCTATATAAAAAGGAAAGGGTCAAACTTGTAAAGGAAAGGGAAAATCTTGTAACAAACTATTAGTTGTTAGCTTAGTTAGTTTCAAGTAGCTGTTAATAGGATGGATGTAACACTATAAATAAGTCCTCTAATGATTAAGAGAGGCAGCTATTGAATATTGTGATTAACTGGACAATTTCCAGTGTGAAAGGAGAGTGCTCCTTTGGGGGTATACTTGTATACCTTGTTCTTTGTTACTGTTTTTCATTTGGTCATCAATAAAAAAGTATTTTCAGTCTTTCTTCTCCCTGCTGGGTGCTGTTTTACACTAGTTACCCTCTGTTTTTGCCTATCTCTGAAAGAGGATCCTAACAATTTCACAATTATCAAAGTGCAGGCATGTGTTAACATACTTATAAGCCTGCAGTAAAACGCCTTAAAAAAATAACTGTCCACTAAAGTTGTACTCATGTAATATAGAAAAAGGATACCATAAAATATGTAATAATGCGGTCAGGAAATTACCACTGCTGTTGAAGACATGGATAAAAATGCACCAACGAATATTCCTTCGGATGATTTACCACCACATAACTGCAGGCAAGATTTGGGGGCATTCATCAGAAAATAACTGCCACTAAAATGGAAATCCTTATAAATAAGAGTACAAAACATCATAAGTTTTTTCAGTCAACTGGAAACCTCAAAATCAACAAATATTCCTAGAGAACTAGTTTAAGAACCTTAACAAGTCTAGAAAAATACAAGCATACAAGCTCATCCTACAAGCCTGTATTAAACTAAATTTGATAACTGGATCAATACACCCATAATACTATAGACAAATAAATGCAGCTGATTGACATACCAACAATTCAAAATTACCATAGTATAGATACTCGTGGAAAACAATATGTTACACACACACAAGGATGAAAAGCACTCCTTTCTCGTCCTTACCCATGTAGCACATTATTAAAGAAATGAATATATTTGTTAGTTTGTTACTGGTGGGTATGATTAATACACCATGAAAAACATATTAGGGTCATACAATAATAATGCAAGCAATGCAACAATACAACAACCACGTTTTATCCCAGTAGGTTAGAATAAAAAATTTAAAATATTGGGCAGAACAAAATTGACGTGTATAATTGGAAAAAAATACAGATGTCGATATCAGAGTCTCAGCAGCAGTGATATCAATAAAATGTGTTCATAAAACTTCAATTTAATCAAGAAGGAAATGACGAAAGAACCACTATAGAGTCTCAACATGTATAATTGTGGAGAAATAACTTTATCTTTTAAAATGTAAGATTAGCGTATCAACCTACGAACTTTTACATGCCTTCTCATCAAATCTAAAAATCTAGGTTGATCTCAAAGGTGAATATATATGATGGCAGCATACTCATTTTTTTAGCATTATAGCAAGACTGATTTTTCTCTCCATATTCTTACAATGTTTCCTCTGAGATTTCAATTATTTAGCTCGAAAATCAGGGCCTGTCTCATACTCATTAGTAGTAAGGTGAATTAGTTCATCCTGCTCCATACATAACTCAGTAAATCATTTCAAAACTGAACAAAATCTAAACATAATGCGTATCATGGATTCAGGACTTAGATCTAAATGACCATTCTAGAGACTTGGTTCATGACAGAATACAATAGCGTTGTTTGATACTCTAATTCATGTAGTCAATCCCACCTAGTGGGAAAAGGCTTTTGTTGTTCTTGTAATGGGTATTATAGATTCATGGTATACTAGATAACAAGATATTGAACAAAACGGGTTGCAAGCTGGCAATGTGTATTTATAAAGAATAAAAATATCTTTGGATAACATTTATAGAAATAATAGACATACCGAAGCTGTTATTCCACTCAAGCACATAAATAAGAAAATTTGGAGCAGACCTCCAAGAATAGCCACTGATCGAACAACTCGAAGCTGCAAAACATAAAAGACAGACTTATAACATACATGGATGAGCTAAAAGTAAACAAGTTAAAGCTAAAAGGAATAAATGAGTATACAAACCAACCTTTGTAGTGGAAAACTCCAAGCCCAATGCAAAAAGCAAAAAGATGACACCAAATTGAGCAACTGTCTCAACCTACATGGAATGGAAGCAATATGTGAAATTACTAGGTGATAAATTAGATTATATTTTAATTTATCACTCGATTTCAATACATTATACATGAAGACATTATATATGACACTGCGATCCCAATCACACACTGATTTCTTTCAAGAATTGATGTGGCTGGCTAAAAGGGGGGAGGGGAATTCTTTAAATTACATAACAAAAGAACTATAGAGGCAACATACTTGGACCATTTCACTGACAAAACTCAAGCCACCTGGCCCAATTATTGATCCAGCTAGCAAATATCCAGTCATAACCTGCAAATTTGAATGTGTGGATGACACCACTTTAAGAGGTATATGGTGGCTATATCTACAGAAAACAATAAAGCAATATATGTCAAACCGGTTGTCCAGCACAAGCAAAGGCAATGCCACCACAGGTTGCAGAAACAATAACAACCACAAGATCTGATATCAATCTGCAAATACAAAATTTCAAAAAGGGTAAGCAGCCTCACTAGTTAGTAGTTCCAGTCACACACATGTAATGTCAGAAGAAGAAAGAAAAGGCGGGGAAAGAAGGCGTAAGTAAACCTCAAGTCTAACTGAAGAACAGGATACTTTGACTTGGGATTGGATATGATAAAGACATTGTCCTGAAGATGAAACCAGTAGTAAAATATAAAAATTAAATCCATTTTTAAGAAGAGTGGTGCAATAGAACTTTTTATGCCTATCGTGATGTAGTGGTAACAAAATATTACTGCATTTTTCTAAATTTGAAAGATCTAATTTCAAAAGCTAGAATAAGACATACCTTTCGATCAATTAAAGTTGGCATATCCTCCACCCGATTCTCGTTATTGAAAACATTTTGGAACTGAAATGACCTGACAAAAAAACTTACGAATGTTATAAATGCTGAAAATAGTTAGCAGCATTGCATTAAAAAATTTTAAAACTGATTCCCTCTTGAACATAAACCAACAACCCGATGTAATATACAAGAAAGAGGTATGTACTTTTCCTCTTTGCTCTCATTTTTCTTGGGCGTAACTCTAGCAACAGTTTCCAAAACAGCCTGATACATTAAAAATGTCACGAGAATGAAGGACATTAGATCATCAGTCTATTCAAGAGCTAATAGTACGTCACACATATAAGAACCCTAAAAAATCAAAAGAAACAGTATTTGCAAAAATGGAGGATGAACAAGCCACAGGTCCCCAGTCCCACCATAATATTCGTTATCCCAGCAGAAAATCTAAAACACACATCGAAAGTGAAATCCTCAGTCTGAGTTATCATCTATTCTGAGTTTCTGACTTCTGTCCTAGATCAGCTTAACGCTCTTCTAACAAATTATCATCAACAGACTTAAATGCTTACCAGATTGAACTCTATCCTGAAGCTAAATACCTATATTACCGAGATTAGGCTGCTAGAATGCTAGACCCGATTGCCCTTGTGACTGTTTACATTGAACGACATTGACAACTTAGGATGCAATTAAATATATCATTAAAAGGAATTCACCACATACCTGCTGTTCAGCAACGCTATTATTGAAGCCACCAGTATCAGTACCTGAAAAAGAGTCAGGGTAATTCACCAAGTGCACTCATTTGAATAAAACTTTCCGCAATGCTACTTGTTTAGAGTAGTGTGATTAGGTGCACTGTACACTGTACACACTGTATCACAGATGCACCTCTTGCAGTTAGTTCTGTTGTAACTGCCCTAATTAGTTAGGTTAACGATCACTGCTATAAATAACAGTTGATCAGATTCATTAAATCTGTACAAATCATTTTGGTTAATACAATACAATTCAGATTTCTCTCTCACTGCACCATTAACACTACTCATGTTTCGCGAAAGATTCAATAAGTTCATGCCAAAAATTTCACAAGTTGATAGCATTTCATTGGTGAAACATCATGAAAGCTAAAACGGAATATGGAGCCAATTTTTCTGATCTCATTTTGCTTTCTCTCAAGTGCATACAGAAATTTCTAATCACACTGCACACATTGCTATGCATCAATCTGAAAACTCAAAATCAGGAAAATGCAGAATAACGCATCCAAAGGAAAAGCGACACTCCAATTCAACGGCATTTTCTGAGATTCACATTTCATAAGCATAGTTTACAACACGATCCAACGAGTTTTGGCAACAAAATTAAACAATAAAAAAATCGAAATGCGCGAACATTAGAATTTCAGAAAGAGAGTGTGAAAGGAATCTAGATCTGCGAACCTTCATTTTGCTCATTCTCGGGGAACTCTCTTTCGAGAGCCCGATCAATCATGTTAGCGAAGCTATCCTCATTGGATCTCACGAGCGAGGCATTGCCGACGACGGTTGCGTTGGTTTCCGGGAGGAGGAACTCCGGGACCGGGTCCGAGTCGGAGTTAGCGGCGAGGAGAGAGAAAGGATGAGAGAGAAGTAGATCGCAGAGAAGGAGAAGGTTGAGAAACGCAGAAAATGTTAACCTCATCTCTCAAGCTCGGAGAGAGAGGGCAATGGAGGAGTGGTTTCACTTTAAACGACACCGTCGGAAGGTAGCAGCACCGTCGTATTTGGCGCGCGAATTCGCTATCTCAACACTCACTCTTACCTTACGCACGCAAAGATGCAGAGATAGGGATTAGGTGAGTTAAGATTGTGAGAGAAAAGATGCGGTGCAACTATGAAAGTACGAAATGGTCCTCCATACCGAGCAAGATACTGTGACGATATAAAAATGTTAACTACACATTTTTTTTTAAGCGAAAGTTTAGGTGGATTGGATTTCGGATACTCAATAGATTAGAATAGATCTTACGATTCAAAGAGCACTTACATAAATACTTAAAGATTACCTATCAATGAGATTCTCACATTGACAATAGGATTCGAATTCATGAACTTATGAGTTATGAGTCTTATTCTTACCAACTGGATCAACCTTCATTGATAACACTCTCTCTTTAATACACTATTTTTTCTATTACTTGAAATTCACGTGGATACAATGTTTAAGTGGTACTTACTCACTGGCATGAATTAGTAGGAATGCAGGATGCATCTCTAAAATAAAAGAATTCATTTGAATTTTAATCGAAAGAATAAAGTATCTTAGAATTAGATACTCAGAAAATGTGTTAATTTCGTAATCATGTAGCAATGAATAATTATTGATTGATAATGTGTAATCAAACTTTTGATTGATTAACAAACTCATAACATGTTTCTTTCCTCAGAAAAGTAAGTTATAAATGTTAACTAATTATTAGACGTTTTAAATTATTACTTTACTCATTATTAATGGTTAAAATATCTTTTTGGTCCTTTATTTTTTTAGATAAAATTCATTTTGGTCATTTATCTTTAAAAAGATTCATTTTAGTCATTTATGTTTCAAAAGTGACCCAAAATGATCCTTTTTGTCATCTCTCATCTAAACTCCATTGGAAATCAGTGACGTGACCGTTAAAAAGATTCATTTTAGTCATTTATTATTCAAAATTGACCCAAAATAGTCCCTTCACATAGGCTATGATTAACGGAGTAAGTAACAGAGATGATGGAAAGGACCCTTTTGTATTACTTTTGAAACATAAAGGACTAAAATGAATCTTTTTAAAGATAAAGGACCAAAAAGGTATTTTAGTCCATCGTTAATTAATATAGATTAAGGACCAACATGTGGTTGGTCAAAGTGGTAAGGGACTTGGCACCTTAAGCAAGTGGTCAGGGATTTGAATCCTGACTCTTGTGTATGGAGAAAACCTGGTTGGGAGGGGATAACCCACCTAGTGTGCCCAACAGATCCCTCGACGGAGATTAGTCACTGCTAATGGTGGTGGATACTTTGTACCTATGTCATGGTTACAAAAAAAATTAATATAGATTAAGGAGGCATTTGTCTCTACATGATTGGATTCTTAATTCCTAATAATTGCATTCCTAAAAATATTATAATAGGAATTTTATATTATTTTTTGACAAAATCAAACTACTTCATTTCAATGGAAATAATATCACCAATACAAGGGGAATATATGAAAAAACATGGAAAGAAGGAAAAGACGTAGTCACCCAATCTAAGTTATGAGCAGTCACATTAGCTTCACTTCTAACAAACTAAATTCTAGAGTTGGAAAAAGTAGAAAGAATTTGCTTGCAGTGAAAAATAATAGCCCCAAACTCTAAAAGATCTACTGCATCATGATGCAAACTATCCACAACATTCTTACAATCCATCTCAAAAATAATACGATCCGGGTTGAGGCTTTTGATCCAATGCAAAGCAGATAAGAGAGCCAGGGCCTCTCCTTCTCTAACCTACAAAAGAGGCATAGTCCAGGCCGTATAAGCAGACATGAAGAAGCCAAAACTATCCCGCAAGAAACAACCCATGTTAGTGGCACTAATTTCTGAGTTGAATCCAGCATACAGGTTGCATTTGAAGAAACCCAAAGGAAGCTTGCTCTAAGAGCAGCACACACGGGAAGCCAAGGCCGATGAAGATGCCAGATCAGTATCATAAGCTGCACGCCAATCATCCAGAACCTCCCTGACTCGAGAGATCACATGGATATCATCTTCCATAGATCCATTCAAATTTGCTTGACACCAAAAAAAAAAAACAATTATGGAAAAAATGAGTGAGAGTGAAGGTCAATAATGGATTGTAAGAATTAATATAACTTCGACTCTCAGATCATAGAAAAACGGATAAAAACGAAGCAAACATAACATTCCTCTAAAATAATAATCCCTATAAATATTTTCTTGAAACTTATAACAAATATGAAAATGTCATATTTTCAAATTTACTTTCCCAATAATAAATTGGTAATCCTTAAAACAAAGGTGGCTTCAAAGGTGAGGGAGCAAACAAGTCCCTCACCCATTACCACCAGTTAACGGGTAAATAGCCATTTTTTCCTGTTTTTAAATTCACAAAACCCATTCTTACCCCTGTCCTCTGCCACCCCATCGCCTCCCCCTTATCACCATCTAACCTACTCCGCCACCCTTGGCTTTGTAGATTTCGTCAGGATCTATTTTATCATCAGAATTTGGTTCGAACATTATTAATTCCTTCTACCAAATAGAATACAACCAATTACTCTTAAAAGCACTAACAACAACTGGAGTGACGCGAGTGTATTGGAATATTACCAAGAAGAGAGGAGGGGAAAAAAAAAAGAAAAAGGTAGTGTGATATGGTGGGGGAGTGACCTGAGTGTGCGAAAGAAGAGGAACTGGATACCGTAACGACGCGACGATATTCTGATGGTTGCAAAGGTACGGACCAGAGCTGGGACGTAGCAGAGAAGAAGACTGGCGTGGTGCTTCGATAGAAAAAATGGCGGCGCTCGATTGAGATCCGCAGCCGGAACCAGATCCAACAGATCCGAATCCTCCAGATCTGCTAACCTTGCCATCGACGAATGGCCAACGTTGGAAGACAACAATGTTAGAAAATAATATTTTATTTTTATTTGTGACTCATGTGAAATAATATTTTGGGCTTATATGTAAATTAATGAAAGTAAAGGGACCTATTGGTTAACATGAGAAGTTAAGAAAGTAATTATAAATAGTGATAACTTGATGGGAGTTAGTCAAAAAAAAAAACTTGATGGGAGTTACACACGTTATGACACCAAGGGTTCTGTCTCTCCCTAGAAAGTTCTCTGAACCATTGCCATCAAGAAATGGTGTGAGAAGGAAGTGAAGGTAAGAGATAGATTGGGATAAGGAGATTCATCTTGCAACTTAATCATGGATTAATGTAAGTATCACTATCATTTATTCTTATGTGAGAATCATAGATTCTAAGATCCCTATGATAATTTTCTATTATTGAATCCTAGAGAACTATGACTTACATGCAACACCAAACCAGATCCAGTAGTACCAGTCAGTAAAAAACAAAAAATATAAATAAAAGAGAAACTGGAGACACGAGATAGGAAGATTTGCATGCTCTGCAACATTATCTCGTAGGTGGGCTATGTCTCCGATGGTTGTGGGAGGGAAAGGATAGGGATAAAAGTGTCAATTTGTTTTTGTTGGATAACTTGTTTAACAATTATCAAGTTTTAATATGAACCCTTTAATTATTTTATTAAATAGTGAAAACAAATACACGCTGAGAGTAAAATTTTAAATACTGAAAAGAAATTGTATAAAATAAAAATATACACCCTAACACACATAGCTACACGTACATTATTTAACATTTACATAATTTTCTTTATTTGTTGTTTTTAACTATGCTCACTTCATTTTTTTGTTAGAAAAAATATGTAATGTTAACTTTATTTATGTCTTGTTCATTTTTAAGAAAAAAGCAATCGCTTTACTTATTATTTATAATTCACTTGAGTAATGTTCTTTTCTTAATTTACACTGTATGCAAAGGATATCTTAGTTCAAGCAAAATACAAAGTATCATTATAGAACCCACATCATATCTTGGGTTCCAAGTCAAAATAGAATATGAGCAACATACCCAAGTTGAGGAGAACGGCTCTGAGAGGCCTAGCCTACCATTCGTTGACAAATTAGCCGTTGATGAAGCCATTTGCTTCTCAACCCCCTATCCACCATTCCCACTAATGCAATCTTAACACCAAACATAAGGGAAAAGAATATTACTTTAGTTATTGAATTAAGATAGTGAATTTATTGTTTGTTTCTTTTTCTTCCCTTTATGGGATCAATTCAATTGTATTATGCCATCACTAGCTCATTCAAAGTTGACTATAGAGAAAGAAAGACATAACTTGGTAAGACAGTAAACGAGTTAAACAAGTTCAATGGATAGATGTTAACCAGGGTTTGAAGCTACCCAAACTCAACATAGATTCTGCGATTTTGTTCTCAACATTAAAAGCATGTTATTGACTTTTAAAATATGGTGCCGAATTTCAAGGCTATCAAAGTCAAATTTAATAAAATTAATTATGGCTTCTTCAGCTGCTCTGTTGGAGCTACCTTATTGCAGTTCCAGTTTATACGTGATCTTTTTAATTACTTGTATTGGTTGTGTTTTGTTTGATTTCCCCATCTTTTCTTAAAAGAATAAAAGTTCAATGTGCTTTCATGCAATCTTGGAAATGATTCCGAAATTTTCTAAGCAACTTGCAGAACATCTAATTGAAGCAGTCTGATCCAACTTTTCCTTTGTTTATTTTTCTTTTCTTGGACCGGACTAGATTCACCCTTTCATTTGAGTCACGATACCTAAAATATGAACAGAAATATTTTGCTTTAATAATCTCATCTTAGAAAAATATTAAGGTTAAAACTTACCAACAAGCTCAACACAATTGGTAGATAGGTGAATTTCTTAATATGCTGATTCGATTCCTATCATATAAATGAAAAATATTTTGTCGGGAAAAGCAAAACTCACCATCCAAAATTATATAGCTTAGATTGCTTAGTTTTGCCTCCAAACTAATTGCTTCTGATTCCGCCGGTGAATGGTATAGAAAATGCAAATCACGTAGTTCTTACTTCTTCCTCATATATGATAAAGTTGTTTGTTGTGATTACTGATTATGATAGTTATCTAAGGTGTGCTTAGCAAAGGTGAATGGTAAGGTAAAAACATACTTATCATGCAATTACCTAACATGATAAAGTCGTTTGCTGTGATTAGATCATGCACACGAACTATGTATGATATTCATATAGGGTATGTTTAAGAAGTAATTAATAAAGAAAAGACATTAAAAAGAATACCCTCAGCCACTTACGTATCACTTGATTGATATCTTGTGGATAAAGACATACCTATTGAAATTGAAAAAATATATAAATTTAAATACATACCTCATTTTCATTACTGTTCAATTTCCCGTTTTTATTCCTATGATCCTATCATTTTAAGCAACCCTTATTTCAAAAATCCTCATTCTTCTCATATCGTGTTTGATTCCTGTTCCTGTCGAGATCCGACTTGCCGGAATCTCGCCGCAGAACGCTAAACCAAGAGTGAACAGTGGGTGTTGTTTTAGACTTTGGCTTGACAGAATGTAATATTCCGGTCCTACGTATCTCAATGGGAATCAAAGCCAGACGTAGTTTTAGGTTCAACCCTTGGTGGTACGGTGATCTCGATCCCCTAATATTGTATCCGATGGGTACTAGCGAGCAAGGACTCTCTGATAGTCTCTTGGTCGAGTTAGTTCCTCTAATACGCTTAAGGGGGAGTTACCGGGATTCAGTGAAAAGTGTCTTTCTATCACGGGTATTCCTCCTTTTATAATTGGATTCCCATATCTTTTTGAGATCTGATTTATCTCCTTTTATCTCTTAAATCTCTTTTGAGATGTGATTTCTTAATTTAAGGGATATTATCTCTTTTAACCAGATAAGGTTGTTTCAGATAATATCAGGATTTAATTAAGGATAATATCAAATATCCTATCTTAATTAGGTGATCTTTAACTTATTATCCTTAACTTCTGGACTGGGCCGGGTATTTAAGCTCGGTGGTCGGGTTTCACTCTTCGGCCAGTACACAAGCCCCCCAAGCTTTGAGCTAATGAAGCGTAAAAGCTTTCATGACGTTAGCCGAGCTTAGGAACTTGGTTTCATCTTTTGGTCTTTCAGCTCGGCGAGGTGATTGACCGAGCTTGAGGCTTCAAGGTACCAAGCTCTATGTCTCGGCTCATACACAAGCCCCCAAGCTGATTGCGTGGAAGCTTTTTTCGAAGGAGCCGAGGCTAGCCAAGGTGGAGGTGATCACCTGAGTTTCGTGCTGAGGCCATACTTTCTCGGTTCCCGAGATGGAAATTAGACGTTACTCTGTGCGATGCGTGGCCTTCAGGGCATCATTTCCGAGGCTTGCGCTGTAGTTGCGTGCTCGAACGATAAGTCGAGAGTCAGAGCTCAACTGAGTGGTCGGGAGCCGGAGCTCAACCGAGTGGCCGGGAGCCGGAGCTCAACCGAGCAGTTGGAAGCCGGAGCTCAACCCAGTAGGGAGCCTGAGCTCGAACCAGTAGTCGGGAGCTGGAGCTCAACCGAGTAGGGAGCCCGAGCTTCTCGTTTCAAGTTGCCGAGCTTCACATTTCGGCCAATTCTTAAGTTCAGCGGGCTCGGTGGGCGAGTCTAGTAATCATTTCCCTTTGATTGTTTGGGTTTGGAGATCTAGCTTTACTTCTCGTCAATATTTTAGTTTGGTAGGCTCGGTGGTCGAGTTTAACATCTCGACCAGTATATAAGCTCCCCAAGCTTTGAGCTCAGAATAAGCGAAAGAGCTTTATGAAAGAAGCTGAGCTTGTCCTTGGTGTTGATAAAGTACTGGATTTGCATAGATCCTCTTACTTCGGCTAATACCTCTCGGGCAATACTCGAGTTTAGTGGTTGAGGTTCACATCTCGGTCAGTAACATGTTCTGAACATAAGATACTTCAATCTTACCTTTGTTTAAGACAAGTTTAGAAGCTCGTAGCTGAGATTCGACTTATCAGTGATTCAGGCTCGAACCAATCTTTTGAAGAGTCAAGTTAAAACTCAGTCATTAGGAATTTACCTCGGTGCTTGTATTTCATCCTTTAATTTTTGATGCTTTCAATATGCTTATCTTGAGAGTTTGAACTTGACTCACCTTTTTCTGAATGTAGCTCGGTCTTTGAAATTCTTGAGAGCTCTTAACATTCTCTTCGAGTAGCCCTTTCGTTCGGTAGATTTTGAAATACCCGCTAACTTTGAAACTTGACCTCGAATTATTTTTACCGATCTTGAAGGTGTATCTCAATAAACTTTTCTAATATCTTTTCCAATTTGTATGGGAAAATGATTTTCATACAAGTTCTTCATAATAACAATCGAGCTGTAGGCTGAGAGATATCCTTTCTCTGCGATTTCCGAGAATATCCTTCCTTTATCCCCACAATCCCCCCAAGCTCCGAGCTTGAAATAAGCGAAAGAGCTTAAATGTCAACCCGCATGTCTTAACACGCTTTTTGGTGTCGAGGACTTTGGACTATGATTCGCGGGAACATTGCTCGGAAATCTGTGTTTTGTAGAACCAAGCCTTTCTTGGGTTATCGTCTTGCTTGGTCGAGCACTGCTCGGATTTTTGTGCGGAGCCAAGCCTTACTTGGGATTCCGGCTTATTTGGTTGAACACTACCAGGATTTCCTTCGA
The DNA here is from genome assembly GCA_030762895.1 of Sophora flavescens. Lineage (NCBI taxonomy): Eukaryota > Viridiplantae > Streptophyta > Magnoliopsida > Fabales > Fabaceae > Sophora > Sophora flavescens. The sequence goes on along the minus strand of CM061064.1, from coordinate 215,909,487 downwards.
ATCTTGGGTCTCTGACATGCATGATCTGCCGTGGACATTATCTTGGTGCGAAGGTGTTGTGCTTGGCCTAGGATTTTTAGTGCGAGGAAGGAAGCATTGCTCGACCTCGACTTTTTTCGGTGCGTAGTGCGAGGGAGCATAGCTCAACCTCGGCTTTTTGGTGCGATGGAGCAATGCTCGACCTCGGCTTTCTGGGCTTCTGCCCTTTGTTCTTAGCTAGACAATTTTAACTATGGCCCTTTAGTGGGTTCTCAAGTTATTAAGCCAGCATATGCTCGGCTTTTACTAGAATTGGGCCATGATGCGAGCAGGAAAGCTGCGGTCGCTTATGTTCTTCTGAGTCTCCTCCATTACCTGTTTTTCGAGCCACGAGCTTTCTAATAATGAAAAGTATGAAGGCGGAAGCTGCCCAAACTTTGCGCACTGGGGATGAGCTTGAAAAAGCCGTGGCAAAGTGTGAAGAGCAAGCTCGGCTAATTGGGCAATTGAAAGCCCAAAAGGTAGAGCGGGAAAAAGGCAATACCACCCTTATGACCGAGCTGGAAATGGAAAGAGCGACCGGCTCAACCTTCAGAAGGTCGTGAAAGGGCTTCAAGCCAAGAAGGAAGCCAGTCTTGAGTTGCGGAAGTTGCTGGGAACCGAGAAGGAGGAGAATCTGAGGCTCCGTTATGATATGGCTGAAGCCGAGGCTTCTATCATGAGGGAGCATGTTAATGACTTTTCCCGAGCCGTGAAGCAGCTTCAACATTTCAATCCGAATGCTGACTTCTCCTGTGCTGACGTGGACAAGGATTTTAACCAAGATGGAATCCTAGTTCCATTATCCGAGCTGGAGGATGAGGAGGCCGTATCCCAAGGGGAAGAGGGAGAGGGGAAAGCGGTCGAGGAGGGACCCAAAGGTGAAGGTGAAGTGGGCCTACCTGGCAAGTCTGCTACCCTCCCTCCAAATGCCGAGGATGACCTTGACTTATGAATTTGTATTAATAGGTTAGGAAACACGTTGTTTTTTGGGCGATGCCCTTTTTATTTTGAACTCTTATGCATTCTGGGCTTGGCCCATTGTTATTAATGGACCTACATGCGGCTTACTTTTTGCAACTATTTTCCTAAGTTGGTACTTGTTTAGTTTCAGCGTGTTACGCGATTTAGTCGAAGTAGTCAGAACTCGAAATATCTGTAGGTTCTTACCTACCTTCTTAGGTCTTGAAATACCTGTTCAGGCGTTAAGGTGTTTTTACCGTTGTAGACTCGGCATTTCGACCTCAACTCGGTCGACTTTAGCTCGGTCACCTCTTTAGGAACTTGCCTCTTTAGGTCCGGCGTTTCGACGGCAGCTCGGTCAATTTTAACTCGGCCACCTCTTTAGGCACTTGCCTCTTTAGGTCCGACGTTTCGACGGCAGCTCAGTCAATTTTAACTCGGTCGCCTCTTTAGGTCCGGCGTTTCGACGGCAGCTCAGTCAATTTTAACTCGGTCGCCTCTTTAGGTCCGGCGTTTCGACGGCAGCTCAGTCGATTTTAACTCGGTCACCTCTTTAGGCACTTGCCTCTTTAGGTCCGATGTTTCGACGACAGCTCAGTCGATTTTAACTCGGTCACCTCTCTAGGCACTTGCCTCTTTAGATCCGGCGTTTCGACGGCAACTCAATCGATTTTAACTCGGTCACCTCTTTAGGCACTTGCCTCTTTAGGTCCGGCGTTTCGACGGCAGCTCGGTCGATTTTAGCTCGGTCACCTCTTTAGGCACTTACCTCTTTAGATGTTTACCTTTATAGGCTGGGCATTTCGACCTCAACTCGGTCGACTTTAGCTCGGTCAGCCTCTTTAGGTCTTTAGCTGTTTTTTACCTTTATAGGCTCGGCATTTCGACCTCAACTCGGTCGACTTTAGCCCGGTCAGTCTCTTTAGGTTTCTAGCTGTTTACCTTTATAGGCTCGGCATTTCGACCTCAACTCGGTCGACTTTAGCTCGATCAGCCTCTTTAGGTTAGTTAGTATGGTGTTTGAGTGCTGGAGCTGATGGAATTTTATTTTCTAAGGGAGAGCTCGATCTCTATGATTTTTATAGAGGGAGTCTGACTCGGCCTCCACGGTTTTAATTTGAGGAGCTTCGACTCGTTTTCCTCTTAGTAAAATTTTGAGAGGGAGTTTTGGCTCGACCTTTGGAAAGGGAAGCATGGGGCTTCAACCTGTTATTTTCAAGGGAGCCAGAGCTCAACCACTTTGTAGTCGCAAATTTTGTGACTCTGGGAGTGGTATCATCCGAACATCACTTTGCTCAAATATATAAATGATATGATGCTACATAACACAACATTAAAGGCGTGGAGCAAAACATATCAAATCATATTAGATTTAAACTAGATTTAAAGAACAATATCACCTGAGCATTTTGTGGCCTCTGATTTAGGCATTCCCTCAAGCCACAATGACTGAGATCTCTAAGACATCTTCTTCTGCTCCAAGGCCGAGTTGTGGTGGTTGAAGTGCAACCGAGTAGTCGGTGTCGGAGCTCAACCGAGTAGGGAACCGGTATACCTAGTATCCTTCTCCTTGAATTTATCCATTAGTCCCTTAACAGTAAGACAACACTCGATGAAATCGTCATATTCTATAGCCCTGCTTTTTCCACCAGTTTTGTCAAACTTTGGAGACGGGAAAATCCAAAACAGTATAACCCAAATTCAGTGAAGCATCTCGCAACTCAGATGAGTCGATTTTGCCACTCCTGTCTTTGTCAAATCTCTCAAAAATACCCCTCCAGTTTTGAAGACTGTAAAATAGAGATGTGAACTCCTTGGGTCCAATTTTCTTGACGTTGGTGTTGGTGAAGTGATGAGGAGATGAACGGTCCTCAAGCTGAAGCTCTGGTTATGAGAAGAAAGCACCCTTTGCCATTCCTTGTCACCGACCAATCCGCTGCCATCCTGGTCGGCCAGCTGGAAACACGCGACCATGCTGGGATCGGTTATGGGAGGGAAAGCCGACGGTACCAGCGACGCGAAGGGACTCCCATATGGCGGCAGCACCGACGGTGGATAGCGTCCACCTCCGCCTCCGCTGCCGTGTGAGTATAGTTCATCCTTCGGGGGTTTGTTGGGATTCCCTGAGGATGAGGAGTAAGGGGAGGCGTAGGAGCAGACGGCCGGCTGTAGGGGTTGGTTCGGCCAGACGGTGGAGGTGGTCCGCCGTAGGGGTTGGCGGATGGCGCTAGAAGGAGGACAGAGAAGGGATTTTCCTGGATTGCATGGAACAGTGCTGACCCCATTTCATCTCAAAAAGCTTCAAAGTTCGCGCAGCGATCCGTCGAACCAGACCAGAATATCGGTGATCAGATCAGTGACCACGAATTCCAACTCCGGAGACGATACCGGATGCTCCAGGCTCTCTTCGAGGACCAAACCGCCCAATCGGAACTTCGTCTTCGTAGGGTTTTGGGAGTATTTCTCGAGAGCTTCGCTTGGGGTCACGTAGAACACCAATTGGTCTCGGAAATTGTTCAGCACGACCACCACGAAGGTTAAGGCGTAGGTCCAGAGACGGCGATTCTGGAGCTGTCTGGCTCGTGAGGAGGTTGGCGAGGGTGGGGTGGTTTGGTTGAAGGAGAGAAGGGTGGGCCATCACCATAATAGAAAACGGGGATCGAAAGTAGAGTTTCGAGGCAGCAGCAGAGTGAATAAACACTCTTGCTGGTCGCTTATTCTGTACGCAAATTTGGGGAAATTCCTGAATTCCATCATGACAAAAATATAGAATTTGAAAAAGCTTTATCACCATAGTTTTGATAGCTCATCTAATCAATCGTTCGACAGATGTCAATGGATGTGTGACCGGGGAAAGTTTGCCTCGGCCCCACGATGGGCACCAAATGTTCCTGCCGAGATCCGACTTGCCGAAATCTCGCCGTAGAACGCTAAACCAAGAGTGAACAATGGGGGTTGTTTTAGACTTGGGCTTGACAGAATGTAATATTCCGGTCCTACGTATCCCAATGGGAATCAAAGCCAGACGTAGTTCTAGATTCAACCCTTGGTGGTACGGTGATCTCGATCCCCTAATTTTGTATCCGATGGGTACTAGCGAGCAAGGACTCTCTGATAGTCTCTTGATCGAGCTAGTTCCTCTAATACGCTTAAGAGAGAGTTACCGAGATTCAGTGAAAAGTGTCTTTCTATCATGGGTATTCCTCCTTTTATAATTGGATTCCCATATCTTTTTGAGATATGATTTATCTCCTTTTATCTCTTAAATCTCTTTTGAGATGTGATTCCTTAATTTAAGGGATATCATCTCTTTTAACCAGATAAGGTTGTTTCAGATACTATCAGGATTTAATTAAGGATAATATCAAATATCCTATCTTAATTAGGTGATCTTTAACTTATTATCCTTAACTTCCGGACTGGGCCGGATATTGAAGCTCGGTGGTCGGGTTTCACTCTTGCATCAGTACAATTCCTCTAACTGAGTCAGCAGCGTTTGCTTGACTTTATCACATCATATGGTCATTGGTCTGTTAAGGTCAAGTTTGGCAGCATAAATTTTTTAAAAGAAACTGAAAGATACATTACTGTTTAGTTATGTAGTTATTTACAGTTTAAAAACCATGGATGTTGGAAAACTGGTCATTCGTTTAACTTTGCATACTATGTGCGCTTACCAAGTTGTAACATCCCTTAAACTAATGGTTGCATCTTACAATTACTTTGTCTTGTCTTGTTACAGTTATACAGACCAAAACTAGCGAATGATTGATTCATCATGTTCATGTTGCAACAGCATCTGGTCAAATTAAGATTAAAATAGTCTTTCACATTAGTTTTCCCATTTGGAAATCTAGATCGTATAACTTTACAACCATGTGCGCCCCCTGGTTCCATTTGCTCGACCTACATTCCCTATCTGCAGTTTGCTTGTTTGATTGAAACCTTTTCTGTGCAACCGCCCCTGGTTTTTGTGCTATAGTTGATTAGTTATTTACCAGAGAAACTTTTCATTGAAAATAATACTAGTTGGTTGAGATATTTTCCTGTGTAAATCAATAAGGACGACTAAAATTGGACTTCAAAAAGGGTATAGTAGTTTTCCTTTGAAAAGTGAAAGAACCAAAACTTTGTGTATAAGGGAAGATCTGATGACCATTGGAACAATAGGATAAAAAATTGTATAGGATCACATGATAGAGCAATGTAATTGGCTTATGCATCATTGTAGCCTTTCTTGGGGCACTAAAACAAAATGTTCAATCATTATCTGTCTTAGCTAACTATAGACTTTCAATATAATTAATTTGCCTCTAATTACAATATTGACATTGGTTTAAGTTTTATCTAGCCCTATATATACCCTAATCCGGTAACATATGTAGCATATCTTCAACAAACAAATATTAAGTATCTAGTACAGAGATGGAGATTCCTGTGATAGATTTCAGCAAGCTCAATGGGGACAAGAGAGCTGATACCATGGCTCTACTGCATGAAGCTTGTGAGAAATGGGGCTTTTTTATGGTATAGTGAATGAAATTTTTATTAGTTCAATACCCCCCTTCCTCTTTTATTTTTCCTCTTAATCAATTCTCAAAACTTTTTATGTAACACATTGGTTGTGCAGATTGAGAACCATGAGATTGACACACACTTGATGGAGAAGGTGAAGCAGCTAATTAATGCATACTATGAGGAAAACCTGAAGGAAAGCTTCTACCAATCTGAGATAGCAAAGAGGTTGGAGAAACAGCAGAACACCTCTGATATAGATTGGGAAAGTGCCTTCTTCATTTGGCATCGCCCCACTTCTAACATCAATGAAATTCCAAACCTCTCTCAGGAGCTTCGGTGAGTTATTCCAATATCTATGCCTTCTATAAATAGCATTCCTAGACCTGTCTCTCACAAAAGATGAAGATTTATTGTCTCATTTTGGTATACCACATTCTGTCGTTACCAATAATATCTTGTCACATAAATTACAATTTCATATACTATTAAAATGGTAGAATACACACATTGTCTTCATCCACACACACATTGTCTTGGGAAGGAATCTTCTTGTGTGAATTCACGTGACAAGGTTAAGTGAAAAGAGAGATAAATACAAGGATGTATCTATATTTCTCTATGTTCACTTGACCTTGTGATGTAAAAAGTTCTGAAAAGTTCATTCCCCACTGTCTGAAAGAAACTTTTTTACACTGACTATAATAAAGTATATGGAATTAAATGCAGCCAAACAATGGACGAGTACATTGCAGAACTCATTCAGCTAGTAGAGAAGTTATCTGAGCTCATGAGTGAAAACCTTGGTTTGGAGAAAAGTTACATCAAGGAAGCATTTTGTGGAAGTAACAAAAGTCCTGCCGTGGGAACAAAAGTGGCCAAGTACCCTCAATGTCCCCACCCAGAACTTGTGAGAGGACTTAGGGAGCACACAGATGCTGGTGGCATCATCCTGCTGCTACAAGATGACCAAGTTCCTGGTTTGGAATTCTTCAAAGATGGAAAATGGGTTGGGATTCCACCCTCAAAGAACAATGCCATTTTTGTCAACACTGGTGATCAAGTGGAAGTTTTGAGCAATGGGTTATATAAAAGTGTTGTGCACAGGGTCATGCCTGATAAGAATGGAAGCAGAATTTCTATTGCCACGTTTTATAACCCAATTGGTGAAGCCATTATTTCTCCAGCTCTTAGACTCTTGTACCCAAGCAATTTCAGTTTTGGGGACTATTTGAAGCTTTATGGCAGCAATAAGTTTGGTGAAAAGGGTCCAAGATTTGAATCCATGAAGAATATGACTAATGGGCACTAAATAATCTTCTAATTTTAAAGACCGTTACATATTATTTTACCCTTGGTCTAGTTAAATCACAAGTCATGTTTACATGAGGAGTGAGGGACGCATTTCGTTTTTTATTTTTTTCTCGTTGGTGTGGTTGAATAACAAAGACATATATGTTCTTTAATTCCTGCAGTTGAAAAAATATATACATGATGCAAACAAAATGTTATTCTCTGATAGCATAAACAAACTAGGTGTTTAGTGTGTGTGTGTGTGTGTGTATATATATATATATATATATATATATATATATATTTGTGGATAATATATCTATTCAGAGGAATGATCTATTGTTATTGGTCACTAAATTATACATAAATAATTAAGATAAAAAGTTTTTTAAGATCATATTATTACTTTAAAAAATGACATGACTTTATCTATTAACATTGATCATTCATACAAAATCTAATAATGTAGATTTACTCCTTTTACTTTTATAATTGGTGGCTTCTACCATAGGAAGCAAGTAAGTCTCTCATGGTGAGAAAGTAAAAGTCGGTCCTTAGATTTATTGTTAAAAAATTGAATGGTCCAGATTGTTTACTTGAACATGATAATATAGATTTCCTTTATAATTGCTTAACAATCCCTGCTATTTAATTTAATAAAATTATAAATTGCAACTTAATCCTCATTCACACAAAGCTCATGTCACCCAATTCTTCTCTTCTTCAATCTCCTCTCCCTTCTGATACACAGCGCAGTGCCACATTGTTTGCATTGGGTGAGATATGTCTCTAGAACGAGCAACATTGCCACACCGTTTGCACATGGGCTTGTTATGTCCGCGTTGAGATTTTTGCGGCGGTGTGTAGCGGCGACAGCTAGGGTTCATCTTCGCTGTTGAAGGAACATTCACGGTGGCATTGTTGATGTTGATGTTGATGTTGATGTTGATGTTGGGTGGAGGTATTATATTGATGATGTTTTCGCCATGATAATAGCAGCAAGCTTCGTTCTTTTGAGAAATTGAAATTTCTGTTGAACCGCAACAAGAAGATGAAGAAAAGGGAAGTTACACAACCAGAGATTCAGAGAACCTTGGTAGGGATGAATGACTTTAACAATAGGTTATGTATAAATAAAAGGCAATACTATACACACTACAAAAAAAAAGGTTATTTAGCGACCGAAAATAGTGACCGAATTTGTTGGTTGCTGTTTGCGACCGAAATGGCGACCGATTGTAGGATCTATATGAAACACTGGTTATGGTTGATACTGCGACTGAAATAGCGACCGAAATAGAGCGTAGCAGAGTTATCGGTCGCTATTCCGGTTGCTAAATAAAGGAAGGTAAAATTCAAAACTTGCTGGCTTTTTAGCGACCAAAATGACGACCGGGTTAAATGCAACGGTTAAATTTTGCTTATATTTGCGACCGATATTAATTCGGTCGCTAAACGACGCGTAAAAAAATTAAAATAGAGCGTGTTAGCGACCGATTTTAAATCGGCTGCTAAATTTATGATTTCAAATTAATCCATGTAGCGATCGATTTAGCGACCGAATAATTCGGTCGCTAAAAATAAAATCCCTAAATCCAACAGAACCTCATTTCTTCCTCACTTTCGCATTGATCCTCTCCTTCTCTCTCACCGTTTCTCTCTTCGTCTCGCGAGCTCCGGCCACCACAGGACGCCTCGAGCCACCACTGTCATCCCCTCTCCTCCGGTAAGCTCTCATCTTCTCCGTCTCTCTCCATCCCCCTCTCTCTCTATCTCATTCTGTCGCTCTCTCGCTCCATTTCTCAGGTTCTCTTTCATCCTCCTCCTCCGACCACCACCACCACCACCACCCTCCTCTTCCATAGGTAAGCTCTCTTCTTCTCTCCTCTATCTCTCTTTGTCTCGCGCGCTCTCTCTTGCTCGGTTCTCTCTCTCTCTCTCTGTCTAAGTTTTTCTCTCTATGTCTCTCTCAGGTGCTGCCACCTCCTCCTCCTCCCACCACCACCATCTCAAGGAGCTCTGTTCACGCGGCCACCAACCCCACAGTCTCCTCTGATCAGTTTTGTCTCAGGTTAGGGTTTAGAGAATGATTAATGATTATGTCTCAAGTAATCAACAATCACACTCTTTGCCAATCTTAAACAAGCAGACCATTAATGAAAAGACTTGGTCCATTGATAGTATGAAACATTATTATCGATTGATTTATTGATTGTATGACACTTCATAGCTTTTCTAGACTATATTGATTGATTTACCTATTCAGGGAACTAGTGATTGGTAAATGCTCTTAAATTGGGGGTATTTTACTGCTATTGTAAACCCTCTTTGAATGTATTTTTTATTTCATTTTGACTGAAACTCGATACTGTGAATATAGTTGCTTGAAAATGTACTTGACTGAAACTAAAGAGATGGTGATGCTATTGTGAATGTAGCTAGTGTGCATTTTTTTTTTTTTCATTCGTTTTATTTTATGCAACATAACTGTATTCACTATTGACTAAAAAATGCTCAATTTTCAAGTATTATTATATTGGTCGTGATACTAAAAAATAAGAGAACTTGTGAAAACTTGTTATGCTTGTTTGTTTAAAAATGCTGAATTTTCAAGTATTATTATACTAGCCTTGATACTAACAAATTAGAGAACTTGTTAAAACTTGTGTTTGTGTTGTTTCTTTGTTACACACTTCTCTTTAGCACAAAGCATGTTGAAACTGATATTTTTATATGAGAGCCGGAGGGGGGTAGTAATCACATAGAATCTTGGATAGAACCAATAGAAAACCAAACTTAATCCCTTGTGTGCGGTGACTTGAAAAATAGATTTGCCAACTTTCTAGATTCTCATAGGCAATGTAAAGCTCATCCTTTTGAACCAACCCTTGTGTTTGATCTTTATTATGTTTTCCATTTTGTACATGTATTTTATTGGTTAAGGTTTTAATTCAGCATCTAACAATTAATGAAACAACGCCAAATATCTGAAAAATGGACTTGTACATTATGAATGCTACATAAAGTTACTCGTGTGCCTTCACCTATATAGTTTAAGTTTTGAGAGAGTTGATTCATGATTTTGTAAAAAATAGCAAACAAAACCGATAATTAAGAGAGTGAGTTGAGTGGTTCAAGATTCATGAGTACATCGAATTAGTTGCAAAGTGACAATATATGAGAGCCTTAAATGTTAGTTTCTTAAATGTTAGTATTTGACAGGATTAATTTTATTTATGCATTATAGGTCATTGCTCTATTTCTCGTGAGTTGAAACCGAGTCCCTTCGTCCCCTCTCCATCTCCACAGGTAATCAATTGGTCGTAATGGCAATTTGTTGAACTTTTATATTACTAACTTGAATACAATTAAGTTGGCTCTAAGGATATTAATTTCCTTTCATATTGTCTTATTATATTTATCAGTTCCTGATCTTCTTGTCTGCGGCTCCTCCCCTTATCCTTACTTGTTTTTGCATTTTGTCGCATAGGAAAGTTCTCTCAATACTCTCTTTTAAGGTTCTGCTTTGTCTAAAAGGTTCTGATTGTGTGGTGCTTGTAATGTGTTATGTGAATTATATATCTTGTTGTTTGTTAGTGGAGAGTTGAGCTCAATAGGAAGGTATCCTGCCTGAAAGGCAATATGCTGATTGTGTGCTGATAATTTAATATTTATGCATGTATTTGTAATTATGTGTTGTTTGTTAGTGGAGAGCAAAGCTCAATAGGATGTGATCCTATCAAAAATATGGGATGCTTGTTATGTGCTGCTGTATAATTTAGAAGTTATGCATGTGTTTGACAATTATATGTTACTTGTTAGTGGAGAGCGGAGCTCGATAGGAAAGTATCCTGCCTGAGAGGCAAGATGCTTATTGTGTGATGATAATTTAATATTTATGCATGTATTTGCAAATATGTGTTGTTTGTTAGTGGAGAGCAGAGCTCAATAGGATGTGATCCTGTCAAAAAGGCGGGATGCTTGTTGTGTGTTGCTAATTTAGAAGTTATGCATGTGTTTGACCATTATGTGTTACTTGTTAGTGGAGAGCGGAGCTCAATAGGAAGGTATCCTACCTGAAAGGCAAGATGCTAATTGTGTGCTGATAATTTAATATTTATGCATATATTTGCAATTATGTGTTGTTTGTTAGTGGAGAGCAGAGCTCAATAGGATGCGATCCTGTAAAAAAGGCGGGATGCTTGTTGTGTGTTGCTAATTTAGAAGTTATGCATGTATTTGACAATTATGTGTTACTTGTTAGTGAAGAGCGGAGCTCAATAGGATGTTTGCTACTATATTTTATCTAAGTTTGTATTGAATTATGCTTCAATATATATTTGTTGAAGTATGCTGCAATCCTTATAAGTCAATGGTTTTATTTTCTGCTAGATTTAATTATTAAGTTACGAAAGCCTTAGTTTCCTATTTGAGATTCAATATTAATGAGCATGCGTACCTTCTCAGGGTACGCATGCTCATTGTATTGAATCTTGAATTGTCCAAGTGGGACAGTTTGGGGAAAAACCTTTTTCACACTCGTACAGTAGTCATTTCCATGTTCAAATGCCTAATATACTTGTTGAAATCTCGGTCTGATGCATTTCCTTTTGTTCTCCTGGTGCATACTTGATCGCGGTGATTAATTCTCACCGTGCTCGAGTCGTGTACTTGGAGACCGATGGGAAATGCTGACGAAATTTTGTTAAGTATAAGGTATTTGAATAAGGGAATAACTATTATTAGCCGAGTGTGGTAAGGGTTTCTTCTCGAATGGGATATGTTCATACCTTGTCATAAGAACAGGATTGATGGAGTTATTGGAATGCACCGTAATATGTGTTATTGTAGGGTTGGTCAGGCTATTTAATTGCCAGCAATGGATATTCCGGAGAATCGAAAATGGATGTATCGTAGGTTGGATCGGAATAAACGTCTTAGGGAAGAATATAGAGTTGGAGTGGGTAAGTTTATAGAGTTTGTGGTTAGCCAGGAGAGATTTATACGACTGGGCGGTGATCATTTGAGGTGTCCTTGCAAAAGATGCAAGTGTCAATCTTTCAAAAGCGTGGATGGAGTTGTAGCCGATCTTTATGAGAAGAGCTTCATGCCTGATTACTATTGGTGGAGTAACCATGGTGAGACGTTGCCTGATTTAAACCCGGTTGTGTTTGAAGGTTCATACTATGGAAGTGGTGACAGGAGGGAAGAATTGAATCCATACGAGCAGATGATAATGGATCATGCTGGACCATCGGTTGGTGTTGTACTAGAAGAAGATGGGGGAAAAGATGGTGGAATGAGTTCCCAATACATAGCGGAGAATCCGAATCCCGAAGCTCAAAGATTCTATGATATGCTGAGTGCTGCACGATCTCCATTTTGGGAAGGACGTCGGGAGTACACGGAGTTGTCGATGTGCATGGAATGGTTGAGTATCAAATTTGACTACAATATGCAAGAAGACTGTTTTAATCGCCTCACCAGGTCAGTGTCCAAGGCGTTGCCAGAAGACAATCGAATGCCTACTAGTTTTTATCATGCTAAGAAGTATGTGGAAAATTTGGGCATGGGGTGTTTGAAAATTGATTGTTGCCCGAATGGATGTATGTTGTACTATTAGGATGATTCAGCGGAGAGCATAACATGTTGTAGATTTTGTGTGCGGATCGGTATAAGACAACCAGTAGGATGGGCATTGAGAAGAAGAGGTCGCTAAAAAAGATGCGGTACTTTTCGCTCGTGCCAAAACTTACAAGATTGTACTCTTCGATGGCCACTCCAGCTCACATGAGGCGGCATAGTGAGCATGAGAGGGAGCAAGATGTCTTGTGTCATCCATCTGATGGAGAATCTTGGAAGCATTTTGATAGGGTTCATATGACATTTTCGCAGGACCCTCGGAACGTCCAATTGGGGTTATCTACTGATGGATTTAATCCTTTCGGGCAATCTGGAAAAGCATACTCTTGTTGGCCGGTTATCCCGACTCCATACAATCTTCCCCCGGAGATGTGCATGAAGCGGGAGTTTATGTTCCTAACAGTCATAATTCCGGGTCCCTCTAATCCAAAAGGTAAGATTGATGTGTACTTGCAGCCGCTGATAGATGAGTTGACGATGTTGTGGAATGATGGTGTGTTGACATATGATGTATCTTTGAGGCAGAATTTCATGATGAAAGCAGCTTTGATGTGGATGATCAACGACTTTCCCGCCTATGGGATGATGTCGGGTTGGATGACCGCGGGGAAGCTTGGTTGCCCAATATGTATGGAGCGATCGGAGGCATTCACGCTTAAAAACAGTCGAAAGATCTCATATTTTGATTGTCATCATCAATTCCTTCCAGAAGATCATCCTTATAGGCGGAAGAAGAATGAATTCAAGAAGCGTTGTACTGAGACAACACCACCTCCACCACTTTTGTCTGGTCCTAATGTATGGCGGGGAGTACAATACTTACCGCTCGTCCATGAATCCCAAGGAGAACATATTCCTGATTATGGTGTCAACCATAATTGGACAAAACAAAGTATATTTTGGAGGTTGCCGTATTGGAGCTACTCCGTCACAACATTGATGTCATGCATACTGAGAGGAATGTGTTTTTGAATGTGTTTGACACTGTGATGGACATCAAGGGGAGGACAAAGGATAAAAATAAAACCCGATTGGATCTGGCTGAAATTTGTAATCGGAAGGAGCTTGAGTTGCAGGACGGTGGTCGTGGCTAACTTATCAAATCGAAGGCAAGTTATACACTAAGCAAAACACATAAAGTGGTCGTCTGTAAGTGGATTAAAGAACTAAAGTTACCAGATGGGTATGCTTCCAATCTGGGTAGATGTGTTGACATTAAGGAAGCAAAGTTACATGGAATGAAAAGTCATGATTAACACTTGTTCATGCAACGGTTGCTTCCAATTGCGTTCGACGCATTACCGAAACCAATTTGGAACCCACTTGTTGAGCTTAGCCAATTTTTCAGGGAGCTTACATCGACAACACTAAATGTGAATCAATTAAAGGATATGGAAGTCAAAATACCCGTTTTGTTATGTAAGCTGGAGCAAATCTTCCCACCGACTTTCTTTGATTCTATGGAACACCTTCCAGTTCATCTACCTTACGAAGCAAGAGTTGGTGGCCCAATCCAATACTGCTGGATGTTTCCATTTGAGAGGTAAACAACATCAACTATTTTACTTAATACATATGAAATTCATGAATACAAATCATAGTTTAGCTTCCTAAAACTAGTAATTATTTGTATGTATCCCTCTTTGATAGGTTCCTGCACTCCCTTAAACACAAAGTCAATAACAAGGCACGAGTGGAGGGTTCCATTTAGGAAGCATACTTAGTAGAGGAGACTTCCACTTTTGTCTCTTATTACTATCCGGACGAAGTTAACACGAGAAGGACAAGGATGCCTAGAAACGTTGATTCGGGCGAAGGAAGTTCAACTAGTCCTCCTATATCAATATTCAACTATCCGGGCAGATTTAGTGGCAAATCAAAAGGATATTTCTTGGAGCAGCATGACATTAATGCTGCTCATCTATATATCCTTCAAAATTGTGAAGAGGTGGCGTCATATTTAGAGTAAGTTTCTACAATGTCTTTTATAAGTTCAATTGACATTTATGATTATTAATCGTCCTGCTGTTAATCTACCATATGTAGGATGTACAACAATTTTCTAAGGGATCTCCAACCTGACATTTCAAACGATCAGGTTGATCGAGAAATTACTTCTCACTTTGCTACGTGGTTCAGTAAATATGTAGGTTAAGCATCTTCATTTGTTGCAATACATTTTATCTCCTTAAATCTATAGCATGTATAAGAATAATATAATATTTGATTTTTTAGGTGCTAGATCCAGAAAACAATGTTCAAAATCCATTGTTGACAAATTTGGCATGGGGGCCTAACAGATGGGTTACATCATGAAATACTTACATTGTAAATGGATATAAATTCAACACAAAAACATGTAATGAAGGAATGCAGTTGTGTAACTATGGTGTTTGTGTGCGAGCCACTGATGGCAATGTAGAGGATGATTTCTATGGGGTTCTAACTGACATCCTTGAACTCGATTATACCGGTTTCCCCGTGACGAAGTTAGTTATCTTCAAGTGTGATTGGTTTGATCCTACTCTTGACGTAGGGACAAAAATTGATAAAAAATATGGTATTGTTCAAGTTAGGTTGTCTCGTAGGTATAATAAGGCGTATGACCCATTCATTTTTTCACAACAGGCAAATCAGGTTTATTACTCGCCATATCCCGAAGGACATCAAGGCTGGTTGGGTGTTATTAAGATAAAGGCTCGCAGTATAATTACGGATAATGTAATCAACCGGCCTGAAAAAGATGCTCCGTACCAAGATGATGAGTTTTCAAGACCCCACGTACAGTTGCAAATTACGCTGGACATTGTTGTTAATTCTCTGGCGGACATTTCCAGAAATTGGGAAGAAGTTGAAAGAGAGTTAATGGATCAATCCGAGTTGGACGCATCTAGCAAAGGCACATTCCGATCAAGTGAGACTGATGAAAGTGAGGGTGAATTTAGTGACGAAGATTCTACTTAGGTAATTTAATTTATGTCATAATTCATTGTGTAAATGTCAGTCTACTTAGGTAATTTATTTTTGTATTATTTACACTGTTGTGTAATCATCTTTTCATTTTTTACACAGATGGCAAATTCCTCTAGAGGTAGGGATCGTCGTGGAGGTCGTGGCAGAGGTCGTGCTGCAAGAGTCCCTCCACCGGCCGACCCACAGCCTTCAGATCGAGACCACCCTACCAGCACCTCTGTGGATGGGACACGTCAGGGTGATGGAGTTGCATCCCCTATCCAGTCTCATGTGGTCGGGACACAGGTTGCACCGTCATCATCCACACCTATGACATGACCATCATCATCATCGGGACAGGAGAGCCATGGTCCATCCGACAGGAGGATTCTTCTTATCCCCATGGGGGATAACGAGTAAGCTAATTTAATTTTTTAATATATATAAAGTATCGTTAATTTCTATTTACTTGTTTTTTTTATTTATTTATAACATTTATTAATGCTCTAATTTTGTTGCAGCTTTCTGCCCGCGAAGGGCCCTTCTGATTCGATATCGAAGATCTTGCGATGCAAGTTTGATGGTTCATGACCTACGTGGAAGGCCATCCCAGGGTGCCATATGGATCAGTTGTTTAAAGAGTTTAAGGTGACAATTTATTAAGTTATTTAAATTAAATTTACATTATATATATATATATATATATATATATATATATATACGAATTTCCTAACAACTGTAAGTTGCAGAAAGAGTATAGGTGGGACGTAGCTTTAGAGGGTCTCGTCAGGGACATATTTGAGCATAAAGGCTCATTGATCATGAAGAATCTGACGAACAAGCTGAGAAAGGGTAAGAATAAGGGGAAGTGGTTGGATCCTGAGATTAGGAGGCAGCTGGACCAGTACGTGGCTACTGAGAAGTTCCAGGAGATCCAGGCCACAGCTCGGTGTAATCGAGCTTCTGATGGTGGCGCATGTGCTTGGATCGACGGGTCTAAATCAGCCGCCGCCCACTACGACAAGCTGGTAATACTTAAAACTTTTGACTTAGTATACTATTTAATGAGTTTTCATTTTTAAATATTCTTATGAATTTAAGATTATAATTTTTTGTGCAGAAAGCACAGAAACAGTGGGCCCCCACTGCTATGGAGTTGGTGGAGAGGACGAAGAAGTTGAAGTCGGGGACATGGGTCAACGACAAGGCCCGTAACTATGCTGTAAGCAGAAAAACAATTTAGCGTTTACTTGTAATTTATTATAATTTATTTGTTAATATTGATTATAATTTTAACTAAATCACTTCATCTATTGATCCGCTGTCGTACACGGGTCAAAAACGAGTAATTAGAAGAAAAACTGTAGTTAGGGAATGACAACACGAGTATCGTATCTCAATGACTCTTGGATTATTATTAACCTACAAATCAAATTTTTTTTTTTTGGGGGGGGGGGGGGGGTTAGGTTTAAGATTCGATTAAGGAAATAGTGCAATTAAGTGATTATCAATAAGCTAGAACGATTAATCTACTGTTTCGGTTTCCCAACTATTATTGATTCATATAATTTCAATGCCCTAAGCGGATTCTAATCCCTTTTCGAATGTAGCAGCAATTAAACAAGAGCAATTGACACTACGAGATATATGTTCCTAATTTCCGAATTAAGCAGACGGATTAAAGCTATCGTGAATTAAGCAAACACGATCAAACACACGCGGATTAAGCAAACACGATCAAGGTAAAGGAACATAGAATCATCGAAATTAATCAATACTTGTTCTATATAACTTGAATTAAGCAAACAAGACATATAGAAAAATATTGAAAGGGATAAGCAATTTGATTGGGAATTATGGAACCTCAAGTGTCGGTGGAAACCGATTACAGCAGACAAATCCCTGATGATTAGTTCTACATCACAAACGTAATAAAAACTTTTGAAATAATTCGTAAATAGTGAAAATTGTTGTGTCCCTTTCTGTCTACCCTGGTGCCTTTTTATAGATCAGGTGCGTGTCACGGCCGTGATGGCCATCACGGCCAGGCCGTGACGTGTTCTGCCGAGGGCGCGCATTCAAATTCTAGTCTATCACGGTCGTGATGGGTATCACGGTTGGGCCGTTATGCTTTCTGGTCTTCATGGGTAGCTCATCACGGCCGTGACCAGTGTCACGACCTGGGCGTGATGGCTTCTGCTTTAAGTGTCCTTCCTTTTTTGATCTTCTCATTAACCTGAAAATATGAAATAGCAGTAAATGCTTTATTTGACTCAAAATTAACTAAAATATCCTAAAACTACTTAAGAGACTCAAAATGTTGCTTGAGGACAATTAAATCCAAATTTGGGAGAAAACGAGATTAAACTCGAATAATTAGTACAAAAACCATGGTCTTACTAGTTATAAAACTAGACGAGCCAGAGGCTTATCATCTATACTTTGCAGGTGGGCTTCAGCGAGAAGAAGGACGATGCCATATCACGTGCCTCACAGTCACAAGATGAGGCCTTGATTGGTGATGGGCCTAGCTCTCCTATCTTCATCGATGATAATGCCATTTATTTGGAGGTCGTTGGGGGCAGGAACAAGAAGGGGCACATGTATGGCCTCAGACACTGGGAGGTGAGTTTATCGCTTCATCATCCGGCACGCCTGCTCCTTCCTACGCCGATATCGTCCCTCAGGAGCAGTTCAACCAAATGCAGGACACCATCACACAGCTGAATGCGGAGCTTTGGGAGAAGAGCGAGAGAGAGCGGCAGATGACGAACCAGATTGCATAGTTGACTCAGCCACACCAGCAGCTGATGCAGACGAGCATCGAGCAGGGCCAGACACTGCGGCTGGTGTTGGAGCAGATGAGGATCCAGACTCCAGTTGCTCAGGGTGATGATCTAACGGTTGTGCCGCCTGCTGCCGCTCCTCCAGTTCCGCCGCCAGCTACTGATGCTGCTACTACAGAGGACGATCAGATAGCAGACGTCGGCGGCACGGACGCTGAGGATGATTAGGTTCCTCCACCTCCCCCTCATCATGACTGATTTTTTTTTTCACTTTTTTGATTTTAAACGATTCTTGTACGACACTTTGAATTAATATTTATATATATATTAATTATTTCTTATGATTGTATATTTCATTAGTAATTTGGTGTGTTTTATTAGTAATTTTGCTAAACTTTAAAGAAAAATAAAAAAATATTTTAAAAATTAAATTTTAAAAAAATTAATAAAATCCAGTTTAGCGATCGAATTAGTAACCAATAATTCGGTAGTTAAACTTTAGTTAACATTAAAAAATTGTGGTCTAGCGACCGAATATCAATCGCTAATATAGGTTAACAGTAACCAACAGTAGCGATCGAACTAACAACCGATTATCGGTCGCTAAAAATAGTTACCCAAACAATGCGACCAACCGTGTAGCGACCATTTTTTATTATTTAGCGACCGAAATTACGGTCGCCATTTAGAGACCGAATTAATATTTCAGTCTCTAAAATCTTAGCGATCAGGTTATCAGCCACCACCATGAATCGGTCGCAAAATTAAATACCGACTGAATTAGAAAGTTTAGCGACCGAATATGTCGGTCGCTAAACAGTTGATTTTTTGTAGTGACATGACATTAATGTTAGCATAATGGTAAGCACTTATTCTTGACACTCGTAGGTTGTGTTCAAAACCCACTTCCACCGTTATCGTTTTATTAATTTATTCTGAAACATGAACTTTTTCCCAAAATATTAAAACTAGCCATGTATGATGATCGAAGTCGTTACTAGGTAGAAGTCCTTACAGAAAGGGCTAAGCTGCCAACCGTCGGCCCACTCAAGGAAGTGTGCTATTGCTTTACATTTATTTCTATTTAATGTTAAAAGTCAGAGCAAATTTTTCCCCATCATCTTCTACCTCTAGCCAGGTCTAAAAGGCATATGTTTTACCGAAAACAGGTCCGTGATTTCAGATCTAAAGCTTCGATCTTTTTTATCGATGACTCTAACTATCTTTGATAACTAAAGCCTGCAACCCCCAAATGCTTAGTAGATTGAGGAGCACTACTCGAAATTATTTGAAATAGACAACTATAAACACGAGAAAGGGGGGTTGAATTGTGTTTATCAGAATTTAAATAAAGTTGAAATCTTTTTGCATACAGAAGCTTAGTTCAGACGAGTGGAAAGATACAGGACAGACGGGTGACCTGTCTGATGAAATTTTAACAGTGACTTTGACAAACACATCACTTGATAAAAGAAAACTAAAGCAACTAAAGAGTTTAAGGAAAGAGAGATTGACACGGTTATTTATCCTGGTTCACTCTTCAAAGCAAAGAGCTACGTCCAGTCCTTGGCTGCACCAAGATTTATCCACTATAACTGATCAGGTTACAGACTCCAAGTATTGTTTACACATCTAGCCTCTTCAGGCTCCAAGACAAGTATTCTTTGCACACCTAGCATCTTCAGGCTCAAGACAAGTATTCTTTGCACACTTAGCCTCTTCAGGCTCACTCAGGTTTGTTTGAGAGATTTGGTTTGTAATAAATACAACTTCAGACAGACAGATCTTTCACTAACACTCAGAGTGGTTTAAATGTAAAGCTTAGGAAAGTCTGCGTAATAACATCAATTGATTGAAGAATACAAAATGAAAGAATGAAGATATTAATGCGCTGAGTAATGGCTCTTTAACACTGTATATTCTCTATGTATTCTCTGTATTTCATCTTCAATGACTTCTATATTTATAGTCTTCAAACATTTAGGATCCGTTAGAGACATTCCTTCAGAGGTTGGCTTCAAGCAGAACTTCATTAAATGCAATAGAGTTGTTTTGGGCAGCCATTAATTCAATAGGAACGTTGGTTGTACTCTAACATGAAGGATCATGGCTTTATGCATCGTGATACAGCCATATTAGAGTTGTGTAGAGAGCTTTTTGTACTTTGCTAAGTACAATTCCCTTTTCGTGTAAGGACCAGAGGTACTAGGGAATAAATCATGTTGGAAGCATTCTTTAACTGGTCTTTGGTTCTCATAACAGAATTTATTTTCTTGATTCTAGTTCTTGAAATAAGATTCTGATAGTTCTTATAGAATTCACGTCCATAAAATAAGCGCGTCCATCTTGAAAATAACCGCGTCCATCTAGCCATTTAAGATTTTATATTCAGACGGGCTAGTAGACGAGCTTCATATGCCATGTCATTGGACGGAGCTTCTCATTAAGGACTTAGAAAGTCCAAAGACATGTGTGGACGAGCACTTCTGTCACCTTAGTGGACGAGCACTTCTATCACTTCAGTGGACGAGCGTTTCTGTTACTTTAGTGGACGGACGCTTTTGTCACTTTAGTGGATGAGCGCTTCTGTCACTTTAGTGGACGAGCGCTTTTGTCACTTTTAGTGGACATATAGATGATTCTTACAATTTTAATCTGCACACTAGATAGATAGGTTAGCAACCAATATGAAGGTTAATTAAACCATTTACCAATGTTTAGTTCTCATCAAAACTTAGGGAAATGCACATCAGACATTTTAGAGACTTAACATTTAGGTTCGATTTCCGTTCTATATAACAATGGTTGCAACATTGAAGGAGATGACATTTGGCATTGTTTAAGTGGAGAGGTTCGAGGATGGAAACTAGGTATGTTCGTTGTGAGAAAGAGATGAATGATCTTTTTACGACAATGAGAAATGAGTACTCATATGACTCACCAAAAATATGTTTATTTGTGATCATGGTGAAAGGTACGCAATTAATTTTCATAGCTATGTTATACTTGGTATTCTAAATACATGTGTGTACAATGTTAAAGGCATTCTTTATTTATGTTAAAATTAACATGTGGTATTAGAGTCTTAGATGCATGATTTAGAATAAAATCAAGTATGTGAATTTTGATGAGCATGAATATGTTTGGTTTACTATGAATGCAAGTATACTTCTATATTTTCATAGAAAGGTCTTATATATGAATAATTATATCAAGTGTATGCATTAATGGAGTTGCTCCATGCAAGAACCAATTGTTTTTAGATTTGACAATCATATATTATGAGTGTATGATTTTTATGAATATAAAATGGGAATTGTTTCCTGATTTTATGGATATGTTATGGAGTGTTCTAAGTTGTCAAGATAGACATGGATGTTCATAGAGGGAAGTTATAGAAAACGCTAATGAATTTAGATCATTGTTTTAATAATTTCTAATATAACAATTATGTAGTTTTACATTTGAACATGCTTAGATTTGAATCCAAGACATAGAGACAATGAGAATAAGTTTAGAATTTGGATTGAATTGTCAAAAATGACACTTTGTCGTGTGACCCGGTTTCTTGCAAAAATGGGTTTAACCAGTGGTAGGAGATGACGCTTAGTGAAAGTTTACGGAGTTGGTGTTAAATAAATATAATTAATGGTTGTTAATCCTATCAAGCGTTGCGTCGACTTGTTGGCTAAACGCAAAGCGAAGTTGCTAATGGGTTACAGGTTCGAATCTATATATGCGTAACAATTTGAAATTTGAATAAAATGGACTCAGTAATGGGGAATAAAATGTGAAAACTAGTAAACCTCCCACCTGGTTCCAAACCAATAGGTTGTAAATGGATTTTCAAAATGAAAATGAAGGTAGGTGAAACTATTGATACGTTTAAGGCAATATTAGTTGCTAAGGGATTTACACAAAAGAGGGCATTGACCATATACATATGCACCGATGGCAAGAATTGCCTCAATTAGAGTGCTATTGGCACTTAGATCCATCTATAAGTTTGTCATCCATCAAATGGATGTGGTATTCCTAAACGAGGAAATAGATGAAGAGGTGTATATGAGACAACCTGAAGGGTTTGTGGTTAATGGTTAGGAAAAGAAAGTGTGTAAATTGAATAAGTCATTGTATGGACTAGAATAAGATCCTAAGCGATGTGATCAAAAGTTTGATCAAGTTGTGCTAGCTAAATATAAAATAAATAAATCTGACAAGGGTATTTATAGTAAATTCCATGGAGGAAAAGGGGTCATGATTTGTTTATATGTTGATGATATATTAATATTTGGTACTGATCTAGACTATGTTGAAGAAACTGAGAGGTTCTTATCTAGAAATTTTGACATAAAAGGCTTAGGGGTAGCTGATGTGATTCTAGGAGTTAGAATAATAAGAGATGGTGAGAATGTAGGTTTACCCCAATCTCACTATGTAGAAAAGGTATTAAAGAAATTTAATCACTTTGATTGTCAACCTATCACTACTCCCTATGATCATAGCATTACTTTAGTACCAAACAAAGGTAGCCTAGTAGCACAACTTGAATACTCAAAAGTAATTGGATATTTAATGTATGCCATGACATGTACCCAGTCAAACATTGTATATGTTATAGAAGACTAAGTAGGTATACAAGTAATCCAAGAAAAAAGACCATTGGCATGTTGCCCAAGAGTATTGAAATACTTGTTAGGGGCAATGAACTATAGTTTAAACTATAATGGTTATCCTTCAGAATTAGAAGGATACACGGATGTCAATTGGGTGAATTATACAGAAAATCATACTTCAACAAGCACTTGAGTCTTCACAATTGGTGGGGGTGCTATTTCTTGGGGTTTCAAGAAATAAGACGGCATTGCCGGTTCCACCATGGCTGCAAAAATTTATAGCACTGGCAGCAAATAACAAAGATATTGAATGGCTTAGAAATTTGTTGTATGAGATACCAATTTTAATGGTGTCAGTATCCATACAATGGGATAGTCAGTTAACACTATCAAGAGCATATAGCCAGGTTTATAATGGAAAGTCCAGGAACATTGGGCTAAGACATAGTTATGTCGAGGAACTAATTGCAAATGGAGTAATATCCAAGGTCTTTATAAGATGGAAAGAAATCTTGCATCCTTTGACGAAAGGACTGACAAGTGATATGATGTGGAAAAACATCAATAGGGATGGGCTACATGATCACCAATGGTGGAAACCCAACTCACACTTGAGTAGCATCAAATCTTGAGTTCAATGTGGCCAAAGTACACTATGAAAGTGATTGCAAAAGCTTGACGAATAGATACGTCCAAAGGTTTGAAAGTACCTGGATACCATAAGGACAAAAGGAAAAGGGTGAGCTTTTGCTCTTAATGGACCTGTAGCATATATGTGCCGAGGTGCCCAACTTATGGGGGTGCTTTTGGTAAATTCCACCTATATGAGAGTGAAGTGGGGCCGCTTCTTAGAGTTGGGCTTGACACTATAAGCTCTCATGAAAAGGATACACGACATAAGGTCTTACCAAATGTGTCACACTAACATGTCGTTCAATGGTACCGAGATTTCATGTGTAAGTCATGCACGCTTGTTCAATGAATATTTGGTTCAAAGCTTGTCTACCACTTTATTCGGGGATGAGTGAAACCCATGGTTTACTAAGCAAATGTTCAAATCTCTAAGATATCTTTGTCTGAAAGCATGCGATTTCTGGAATAATGGGATTTGGGTTTATTTTGAAAATGGTGGGGGATTGTGAGGGATTTCCAAAATAATGGAAGTCCAAGACACCAAGTTGAAAAAAAGGTTGAAGGACACCAATATGCGTGTCTCTTCATGGCTTTCAAATCTTTCCTAATAGGTGTGTTTTTCATGATTAAATGTGTTCATTCATCAAGGGTACATTCATGAAAGGTCACAATCATTCTTTAAAATACATGAAAGGTTATTTCATTCACCAAGAGGCATAAGTTGGTCTATAAATAGAACCACTTGTATAGGCAAAAAAAAAGGTCTAAGAAATTGGCCAAAGTTTTTGGAAGCCAAATCACTTCCTTTCTCTCCTTAATGCGCAGAGAGAATTGAGGAAACTATTATTCTGTAAAATGTCATTGACGATACGCTTGGTTTAAGATGTGCAAACCAAACAAAGGTTCTCCATTGTATCATGAAGGAGATTCGCCGGTTACACCCTGTTGCATCCAATTTACGAAAGATTGGTGGGGGCGAATCGAACTTAAAGTCTAGTGTTCTTACACGCCTTGGAGGATATACATATCACTTGTTCTTCTCTTCTTTGTTACAGACCAGACCCCACATTATCTAACATTTCCGACACCTTATCAAGCGATATGGAGTAGTAATGTAGCAGTAGCACAGCGTGTCCACTGCGAATAGTACTACTTTGATATATGATATAACCAAATCTTTCAAAAAAAATATGATATAAACAATAGTTAAATAAATTGTCCTATAAATAATAATTATATTAATGCTTTGGTTGGATTAGGGAAAAAAAATAGAGTAAAAAAGTAAAAGAGAAAAAAATAATATAAAATTAATAGATTTTTTTGGTTGTTTGAATTAAAGGAAAGATGTATAAGATAAAGAAAAGTAAAGATTTATCTTTCCTTTGGTTGGATAGAGAAATAAAAGTAAAGAAAGTAATATTATTTTATCATGATTTAATTGATATGTACTGTTAGTATAAATAATTTTTATACAGTCAATCAATCAAAAATTGCCACATAAGTTAAGATGTTTGATTCTTATCTTTAACTATCTTAAAAGTCACTCATACTATTATTTCTGATTGGTTGGGAGTGTAAAAATCTTTATACTAATAATATATAGAAATTAAACTCATTTTTATAAAGACATGTTTGCCATGAGTAAAATTTTCTTGAAAAATACATTAAGGACTCGTTTGGTGGTCAGGATAAGAGAGACATGATAGAATAAGCTATCATATCCTGTCTGAAACTATTGTTTGGTGAGCCAGCAGGATATGATAAACCAATCTTGTCTCCTATCCTATCCTGTCCATCTAGTTAAAATTCTATCCTGAGGGGGGAGCTGGGTTAGAACTCAACAGGATAGGATAAGGTAATTTAAAATATAATAAAGTATAAAAAAATATATATACGTAAAATAACTAAAGTATAATAAATTATAATATGGTTATCGAAAAGGGTATAATAAAACATAAAATAATAAAAATATTAATAATTAATTTTAAAAATTATCATTTCTTCTCACAATGCTAATTTTGTTACTTTATATTATTTTTAAAAACTGAAAAATAAATAAAAATATTCTAATAATTTAACTATATGTAAAGTAAAAACTAAAAATGAATATTTAAAATTATAAAAAAATTAATTTAAGTTAAACAATATTTTAAATTTTTTAAATATTATATGTAATTTTATCACAAGGACAATTTTGTCTTTTTATATAATCTTAAAAATTGAAAATTAAAAAAAAACTAAAATCTAATAAAATATGAAAACATTTCGAACAAGAACGAAAATTTTAAAATTCATGCTAAAATTAGAATGCTATCAAGTTGGTTATCTGGTGGACACCAAACGTCGGACAGGATAATGGCTTATCATGCTCATATCCTCTCCTACTTCTATCCTGCTCCCTTATCCTATCCGCCCCTATCCTATCCTGACCACCAAACGAGCCCTAAGTATAAAACAAAACTCATATATTCTATTACGTCTTATGATGGCTCATGTGTTAAACATCACCAGAATATAACCTAAACCTAGGGCATGAAGGCCAAAAACACGACATATTTATTCTCTAAAAGACAAAAACAAAATAAGCAGTGACATTCTCACATCTTTTTTCCACCCCTTTTAGATATATTTTATAGAGTATTGCTAACGATGTTGATTAAGAAACTCATAAAAAGAATGTTTGTATTGAAAAATTAAGTGTAACACTTTTCAAAATGCTAAATTCACGATTTCTCATACAAAATTTCATTTCTTAGTTCCTCAAACAATGTCCTAATGGTACTTGTTAGCATTCTCATATTTTATAATCATTTATTGATTATTTACTCACAGCGATTTACAAAGTAAGAATGTGTTTGGAAAAGTTGGAAAAAAAGATTATGCTGAGAATCGATTTTTGTGATAATCGATTATAATCAGAATCTGTTTTTGTTTGGTCTATTTGCTGAAAAGTGAGTTTAAGATAATCTATTTCGTCTGAGTAATATAATCAGAATCTGTTTTTGTTTGGTCTATTTGCTGAAAAGTGAGTTTAAGATAATCTATTTCGTTTGAGTAATGCAAAAAAAAATCAATTTTATATAATAAATTACAAAAAATGACATGAAATTATTTGTATAATTTAATAATATTTATTTAGAAATTAGTTTTGTAAGGGTAAACAGGAAAAAGTACTTTGAGAATGAAAAATAATCAAATCACAACCATCTTAAACCAAAATAAATTAGATAGCATAAAACAATATTTTTTTCTCTAAAAAATGTTTTTTACAAACTTAAGCAAAATATCAAACACATTAAATTATTTTAAAAATAATTTTTTTTTGAGATAAAACAACTAAAATAAAAACCCTAGCTTTTCCAAACATCCTCTAAAAAGTAAAAATATGAGAAATTTTTTACAGAAATATATCATTTTTGAAACCAAAAGTCCAAAACTCATCCATTAAGCATTGGACCCCCATCATATATTTCCTCATCTACTTGTCTCCACCAGTAAACCCCACTTCAACTAATCTCTTTCACACTCCCCCAAAGTACTCACTTTCCTCCATACTCCAAATTCCAAAAACTCCAATTAATTTCTGCAATCCCAAAAGCAAAAATTAGTTACCTTACGTCCTTACCTACCTTCCCAATTCCCCCATGGGTGTAAGCAACAACATCACTGCACTTCTCAACTTCATAGCCATGCTTTCCTCAGTCCCCATCATAGCCTCCGGCATTTGGCTCGCATCCAAACCAGACAACGAGTGCATCCACAACTTCCGCTGGCCCGTCGTCATCCTCGGCATCCTCATCCTCCTCGTCTCCCTTTCCGGCTTCGTCGGTGCTTACTGGAACAAACAGGGTCTCTTGGCTCTCTACCTTTTCACCATGGCACTCCTCATCGTCCTCCTCCTCGTTCTCCTCGTTTTCGCGTTCGTCGTTACGAGACCCGATGGAAGCTACGGTGTTCCGGGAAGAGGGTACCAGGAGTATAGGCTTGACGGCTTCTCCGCGTGGCTGAGGAATTATGTTACGAGTTCCGGGCGTTGGCAAAAGATTAGGACGTGTTTGGCTGATTCTGATGTTTGCATTAAGCTCACACAGAATTATATTACTGCTGATCAGTTCTTCAATTCTCATATCTCTCCTTTACAGGTAAAGTCCCTCTATTTGCTACTTATTACAGTTTAGTCCTTAATTTTATAGGATTAAAATAAAATGAGACACCAAATGATTGTGTTGATATGAATTTTATAAATTTAAGAATTAATTCGTAAAGATAATGAATAAATTGCAAGTGAACAATAATTCTTAGAACTAAGACCCTGACCAAGGTTTTAAATAAAGACGTGTAACCACTCACAACATTTTGATTTTGAAGATTTATAAATCAAAATGCCACAGTAGTTACAGCTGCATCAGCCTTTTTTTCTTCTCGTAATTATCCATAATTATGATTATGATAATCACAAATGTAACTATGATTGCAATTTAAAATTTTGATGTTAATTTACTGGCATGATATATGTTTAAAATTGACAAAAGTTGATGGCTCCTACAAACACTTTTACAATGAAGCAATTATTTATACCTTTCACATCTCAAAAACAATTTTACTCAAAATTGATGAGAATCCATACATACTAAAAAAGAACATAAAGTTCCTTCTCTTCTCTATGCCGCTGTTTGATAATAAACAACGAAACTACTTTCCAAAAAAGGAGTTTTTTTTCTTTGGAAATTTGGCGTGTTTGTTATCAGTGTATCTTCTTTTAATCAATGAATGATGCATTCTGCACTGGTTGTCTCCCTGACTTTTCTGTTGTACTTGAACTGCGAAGTCAGGAGTAGACTCAAGATTCACCAGATCGATCCGTCAGTGGTTTTCTTTTTTCTTGGAAACAAACAAGGTGTAAAATATGAATTTCATAAAGAAAATTTGGTTTTTTTTTTAAAAGGCATTTATTAATCATTTCTCGTGGCGTAGACCCACATCACATGACACCATGTTACATGTTTAGGGACACTTCAAACGCCCCAATTTGAGAATTAATTTATTTAAACAAATTAGGAACTATAAGTTCTTGGATTAGAAGGAAAACCACTGAATCTACAACCTTTCAATTGCTTGAATCTTGCATATATACGCCTCTGATTCCAATAAGATGCCTTAGGTCAGATTGACACTGACAATAGTGAAGCATGGTATTGGACTATTGGTATCCTTCATTACCAATACCAGCAGACTATGTCCCAAGGGGGCCTTCTTGATTATGACGGTGGTTGGGAAAGAATAGAGTCCGTGATGTTTTAAGCGGGACCTTTGGAGCTTCTTCATAAAAATAGATTATATAGAAGTGAACAACGGTTCTAACACGTCATCAAGTCTCAGTGATCTTCTCACATTATCATGTGAGTGTGTAAAAAAAAAAGAGATAGAATTTAAACATTATATAAATATGAAGTGAAGTGTGTGTAAATATATATATAACACGTTATTTTAGTTTGATCCATGATTTATGCGTGAAAAAGTATTGTCGGAAATGATCCCGACAATACTTTCAATGATTTAATTTATATATATTGTCGGTGTAAATATTATTTATAATGTCAATTAATCAGAAATTGACATATTGTCAAAAATGTTTGACTCTTATTCTGATTACTTAAAAAATATCCATGTCATGATTTCTAATTAGTTGATAATGTAAAAAAACTTTATCTGTCAATATATAATAATTAAATTATTAGTTCAATTAATAAAATATGTTTGTTGGATCTGCATTCTAAAATGTGCAAAAAGTTATTAAATATTAATGGGAACAAATTGCTTGTCAAAACATGTAAATTCTCAAAATACTTTTCCATCTTATTCTTAACTTGACCTACCCATCACATATAGGCCCTGAATTATTTTTCTGTTTGAAATTTGAGGTTAACAGGCACCCCACGGCAAGATGTGATCTACCAGCAGATCACTATGGTCCATATAAATCTATCAGCCTAGTCCATTTTTAAAAAAAATAAAAATAAAACCCTTGTCTTAAAGCAGCATGGCTCGAGAATGAATTATTAGCCGAAGACAATCAGCTTGAATAACCATACACGAGTGCTGTGTGGGACATTTCCAAATTCCAATATTCTATATGAAGAGTTAATTATTGAGTCCCCAGAAAGGTCCATGCCAGCTGAAATAAGTACTCACCGATTCACATAAAGAGAAATCATTCAAATGTAGACCATATTAAAGTAATCAGCCAAAAATGTTAATGCCCCATTGTTTTGTCTTTACTGCACAAGAAGATAAAAAGTTATGTTATGGTTGCCAGCTTGTGGCCTCCGTAGTGACATGGTTTGGTAATGTTGTTTACACCTCTTTTTTTCCTAGCTCTATTACTTTTCAACTAGCATTTATATTAGTTTGGCAATTAGGGTGGTCACACCATAAAACATTTATATTACTCATGCTAATCAATTTGTTTGATTGATTTTGCAGTCAGGATGTTGCAAACCTCCCACAGCATGCGGGTACACTTATGTGAGCCCCATATTGTGGACAAACCCTGTGAATCCAATGGCTGATCCAGATTGCTCCTTGTGGAACAATGACCAGAGCCAGCTATGCTACAATTGCAATGCGTGCAAGGCTGGTCTATTGGGGAACCTCAGAAAAGAATGGAGGAAAGCAAATATCATTCTGATTGTGGCTGTTGTGGTCCTCATATGGGTCTATGTCATTGCTTGTAGTGCCTTCAAGAATGCTCAAACAGAAGACCTCTTCCAACGTTACAAACAGGGTTGGGTTTAATGATCCTGTTTCCTCCCAACACATTCAAGCTTTTAATTAACTTTAGTCTTTTTACTTTTTTGGTTATCTTCTTTCTTGTCCCTGTAAGAGTGGTTATCTTTGGTGTATATATATCTTTTTCTGTTTTCGTTTTGTCTAATGGTGTAACAGGTATGGGAAGGCAAGAATATGATATACTTATATAGCAATATATCCTAATAATTACCATTCCTCATAGCATATGATTATTCTATTAATTCTTAGGGCACCCACAACTTTGAATTGCTTTTCCCAGATTCCAGAAGCATCAGTTTGAAAAGCTAAACCAGTGTGAACTAAACCAATTCCCAAATGTGACCAGCCTCTGCTTGCTAGTGATTTTCCAATCTCTTGTTGCAATACAATCCTTAATTCCCAAAGATTGGAAAAGGTTCTGCCTGACTTAGTACATGAAAATCAAGCTTTATTTGTAGAAGGACAATCTATTCTACATAATGTGTTGATTACACATGATTTAATTCGAGCTTATAGGAGGAAGAACATTTATCCGTGTTGTTTGATGAAGATAGATATTGGAAAAGCCTATGATTCAGTGGGTTGCCTAGAAGAACTATTAGATGGATTTAAATTTCCACAACAATTCAGTGGCTGGATTCTTGCTTGTGTAAAGAACACTGCTTTCTCTATTTCTTTAAATGGGAAACTCCATGGCTTAACCTCACATTGCACAGGAAACTTTTCCAATGAAATATTTAGGCATTCCCTTGTCTCCTACTACATCTTAACAAGAACAAAACTCTGTATAATTTCATATGTACTTGTGGTTTTCGATGAAAAAATACATGTGTGACTTGTTTTCATTGGAAAACAACATTCCAAACACCTCCTAAAGATGAGATGGGCCTTGGTGTGCTATTGAGAAATGGGCCTTGGCATTTGGAGGAGCTCTAATGATTGTACTACTTTTAGCCATCTCATCCTCCTTTTTTAAGTTTTTATATTGATAATCTAGAAAACATGATATACATATTATTTTAATAAAGAGAGAAAAAAGACTACTCTAATAATTAAATAAATAATAAATGTCTATGAATTAAGAATATAAAATACTTAAAAAAAAGAATGTTATAATTGAATATATATTCTATTTTCTCTCAGTATTAAAGTACTCTTTTTTTTTTTGAAGAGAGTATTAGAGTACTCTTAAATTATTGTATTTAAATAATGTAGCATTATACAATTGAATATGTATACTTTATTTTATGTTAACGATGTATTAAAATTGAATTCTTGAAATCAATTTCTGTCAATATGTATATTTTTTAAGATTTTCACACAATAATTAAGAAATTTATTAACTAACTTTAATTATGTTGTTATATTATTAAAATAGTACAGTAACATTGTAATATAATTGCTTATTATCAACATACAACGCATGTATTTGATGTTTGATCCAGACAAAATACTTACCTAGAGGTTTGACCAATTTTCTCTAGACTTCTCTATATATTATATATGGAGACCAAATTATTAAATTATATGGAGAAACACTGTACTGAAACTGATCCTTTAGATGCAATGTGCACTCCAAGATTCCAGAACTTCACTTACCACATGAAATGAATGTCAATTCAATTTGTATAGTAAAATGCATGTGCTAAACGCATGGCAGTGGCACATACAAAATTACCGTTTAAGTATTTAACATTCTTCATATTTTCACTAGATAAAAGGAAAACTAAAAAAAGAAAATAGTTTAATTTTTTTTTTGATATAAAATGGAAAAATAGTTTGATTTCAATTCATCATTAACATATATATAGTTTAATTGTTGTATACTCTCGGTGTAAAGTTTTTTATGCTGTTAATCAATCATAAATCAAGATATGAATTACTTTTAAGGTGGTTATGATAGAAGTCAAATATTTTCAATAATGTAATAACTTATGATTGATTGATAGTGTAAAAAACATTTATACTGACAGTATATATCAATTAAACTCATATATATATATATATATATATATATATATATATATATATATATATATAATTTCTCTCCCTTTCTCAATTATTCATGACTTATTTGATCCAGATTTTACTCATCGTAAAAGTGAAAGAAAAAAAAAAAGTTTTGTTACACTTTTTTTAAAAGCTATGTGAGATGAGTTTTTAGTTAACGTGATTCCATGGTGGGAAATCTAAAACAAATAGGCACTAAGTAACGGTGGTGATTTAAACTTGAATGGTAAGAGAGATTACAATTCTTTATTAATCATTTGGGTGGATTATATGAAAACAATAAACAAAAGATATATTATACATAAACTCGTTGATTTAAAAATTATGTGAATTGTAAAAAGAAAAGTAGTACTATATATAACAAATAAAAAGATTTGACTCATCTAAATGGATAAATATGTAAAGTGAAAAAAATAAAAATGTATTCGTTATTGATTAAATAAAAGATTTAGTTGGTATATACTGATAATATAAAGTTCTTTTACACATTCAATCAATTAGAAATTGACACATAATTATAAATAATTTTTATCCCAACCACCTAAAAGGTCATCAATCCCCTGATTTCTGATTGGTTGTCAGTACAAATTAAACTCTTAGGTAGTGTTTGGTACAAGTTTTAAAAAGGTATTTCCAGGAATGTTGGCATGAGAATAAAGTTTTCCCATGTTTGTTACAAGTTTTAAAATTTTATTCACAATAATAAAAGATTTTCGGAAATAAAATTAGTGAATGACAGTTATAAACTTGGGAAAACTCTGTTATCGTGAAGATGATTGTTAATGATTGTTATATCTTTACTTTTTCGCTTTAGGCATTGAAGAACTTTATTCAAAGAAAAAAGTGTAGAAATATATACTTCCCTTGCTGGGAATGGCACTTGTTGCCTCCTTGTCCGTAGCAAAAGGTTAGCTGGCAATAGCAACAACGACCCATCGCATTGATTAGTTAGATCTATAAAATCAAATCACATTCTCCTTCACTCCTTCCATTCCAATTCCAATTTTTCAGGGTCCAAGAAAACATGGATCGACCCGGATTCGTAATCTCAGCCTCCGAAGCCCAATCCATGTTCGAATCCACAGGCCTCACTCCCTCCAACCTCCTCCCATCCCTCGTCAACTCCGCCCGCACCCTCGCCCGCCCACCCATCTCCAACTTCCACGTCTCCGCCGTCGGACTCGGATCCTCGGGTCGGATCTTCGTGGGCGTGAACCTCGAGTTCCCGGGTCTCCCGCTCCACCACTCCGTCCACGCCGAACAGTTCCTCCTCACCAACCTCCTCCTCAATGCCGAACCCACCCTCCTCTCCTTCGCCGTCTCCGCCGCACCCTGCGGCCACTGCCGCCAGTTCCTCCAAGAACTCCGCCACCCTCATAACATCAAAATCCTCATCACCAATCAAAACCAACAATTCTCACCTTTATCACACTTTCTCCCCCATGAATTCGGACCCCACCACCTCCTTCCAGAAGGTTCCCCTCTCCTTCTAGAACCCCATCACAACGGGTTAACACTCAAAACATTACGAGGCTGTTGTAACGGTAATAACGGTTTTTGTAACGGTGACATGAACAACGTGGTGGAAATGGAATATGGGAAGTTGAAGGTTGTGGCTTTGGAAGGTGCGAACGAGTCTCATGCGCCTTACAGTGATTGTCCATCTGGGGTGGCTCTTGTGGATTGTGATGGGAAGATATATAAAGGGTCTTATGTGGAATCGGCGGCGTTTAATCCTAGCTTGGGGCCGGTGCAGGCGGCGCTGGTGGCTTTTGTTGCCGCCGGCGGCGGCGGTTATGACCGGATTGTGGGTGGCGTGTTGGTGGAGAAGGATGGAGCGAGAGTCAAACAGGAGGAAACTGCGAGGATGTTGTTGCGTTCCATTTCGCCGAATTGTTACTTTGAGACATTTCTTTGCACTTCTTCTCAGACTTGACATCATCGTATAGAAAAAACTAATAAGGTTGTTTTGTTTAATCGGGATAGTGAAATTTGTGCACCCACGTTTGATACTACTAGGTGTAAATCATATTGTAACGGGGATTTGTAAGTTTAAATAATAAAACTCTTTCACGGGAACAAGATGTAGGTCTATGATTATTTGTAAGATTGGTCAAGGATGACTTATGGATGGTGTATATTTATTAATAATACATCATGCTTTGACAATTTCTCTAATTCATAAGATAAGTTAGTAACTTTATTGAGGTAACTGAGCAATCTATCATGTAACCAACTGGGAATCACTTGGAAACTTGGCAGTTTTAGCTCCCATTTTTTGGCCAGCACAAATCCCGCCATGAGTGCTTCATATTTCGCTTGTTTGTTAGAAGTTTTAAATATAAACTTTAACGACTTCGTCGAAGTTACTTTAAGCCGTTTGATTATTACTCGTCTTACTTCCTTTTATATTGGTCGAACCGTCTACATATAGATTTCACTATTCTTCTTCATTGCATTGTCCAAGTGACAACTCGATAACAAAATCAGATAAACATTGAGCCTTACCTGTCGAACTCCAATAATTCTACCGACCATACTATATTGCGAGTTATAGGGTGATTAATCTTTAATATTATGTGGTGGATTTGAATGTACAATCTTTAATATTAAACAATATGGATACCTATGTTTTACCAAAAACTAATCAAACCATATGATTTGTAGATGATACTTAAAGTGTTGGCTTTAAACAATTCTCTAACATTTGAATGGGGACCATCCACTCAATTACTCATTAGGGTTGAGTAAAAAGTGAGAGGAAGAGTAAAAAGCGACTTAGGTTAGGAATTTCAATTTGAAATTGAAATCTAGTTTGTTTTGTGTCTCAAATTTAGGGGTATGTAAGACTGTAACTCACTTAACCCACCATGCATTAACCTGCGGGTTGAAGCTAACTCGAACTTTTATGAACTAGAAAAACCTCAATCCAACCTAACCCGTAGCGAGTTGAATTAGCTCACAAGTTGTAGTTCCCTTTGACAATTTTTAAGTAAACAAAAATGTAAAGTGAGAAAGTAAGAGTATATCCACTCTTAATTAGTTAAAGTGTGTTGAGATCTCAACCCACTTCAACTAATCAAAGATAGATATATCATTACTTTTTCACTTTATACTTTTGTTTACCTTAGAGGAGTTTAATCCAATTTTTTTTGGTATAATAATGCTGCTCTTGTATTAGGTGGAAAAGAAGCCTACGGTGCCGATTTCTTTAAAACCCTTTTAAATGGCACCGTTGGGATGTATAAGTTTATCCTGTCAAAAGCAAAGCATGGTGTTGCATACTTGTATCCTCTATATTGGTATCCAAATAAGTAGCATTAGCACTTTTTGGCCCACGTCTTTTTGCCATCCATTTTGGTTGCTTGTAGTGTGTAATTTGGTGGCGCACCCTCCAATGTTAAAACCTTTTCAAGACACCTTTTATATTTTTAGTTTTTATAATTGTATAGTTTTTATTATTTAATTATTACTATTATTTTATCATCACACTTATATTATAAAGAAAATGACATGTGATGCTCACGTGCACATTCCTGACTCTCACGTCAGCAGGGAATCCTTTGGTTATTAACCATACGAACAATGCCATTTTCCATCCAATTTGTAACTTTTTGTTCAAAATAAAATTCCAATTTGTAACTTTTATAATAAGATTGCGTTTGTTATTGTTTAATTTGTTAAAAAAAATCATTTTTTTAATTGAATAATCATTTTTTTAAAACTTTTAACGTGTTTGTTTTTACTTTTGAAAATAATAAAAAACAGAAAAAAAACTTTTTTACGGTTAAAATGAAAAGCAACTTTCATTATTTTTTGAAAAAAATCATTTTTTATAACTCCTTTTAAAAAAGTAGTTTTTATGGTTGAAAAAAACACAAATCTATTTCCGTCTTTCTTTAAAATCTCTAAGAATAATCACTAAATTATTTTGTAACGAAATCATTTCTTTTTCAAGCTTAAACAAATGGGCTCTAAAAGTGCATAGTCTGAAAAATAACTCGTCCATTTTGTGCATTTTTGAAGTAACGGGACCAAAATGCACATTGAACAAAGTTTAGGGGGAAGGTTTTAGAGTTTTCCCTTAAATATTTCAAAACTTTGAATGGAGATCGTGGACGATGGTATATTAAACATGAATTTTTCTAACCTGTGCAACTTTACACATGTTGAAAAATCATAAAATAAAAATATTATATTAAAAAGAGTAGCTTTTTAAGCTTTCAAGAAATCGAATACATAACTTTCAAGACAATATTTCTATTTTTGATTTTTTAACATGTATAAACTTGCACACGTTAGAAAAATCGATTAAACATTACCTATGGACTATGATGACATGATCAAACGTAGGAAGTGAATGATAAATGAATCCAAATTGACAAATTCCTTTGTGTATTCAATGATGATTGTGATGATTGACGAATGGAGGATTATACAGTACGATCAAAATCAAATTGCAGCTGCTCTTTCTTAAATTATACCTGCTTAGTTTATGTTACGTCTCATTCAATTTGTTGAAAATGTTGATCCCATAATCTGCACCATAAAATGGAAAGGTCAGAAATGCAAGCATGTGAAGATACCAAAGGGTACAGACTTGTGAGCTGGCCAGATGGCAGCCTGTGGTATCATATGAGAATTTTCCTAATCACAAGTCCATAAGCATAAGCCAAACGTGACTAAATGATAATTTATTTTAACTTTTCATGGAGTTTTCTTATCACTTATATTTACAAATTCAGTTTTACAAATATACTTACAAAAATACAAATTCTTTCCAACAAACATTACTTGAATTAATTTGAATCTCACTTGTGTGGTCAAATGAGCAATCACATAATTCATTTTTCTAAACAAACATGATGAAAGCTATGATTTCAAGCATATTGTGTTTCTTCATTTGATGAAAAAGTGCAGTGATATACAACATTCAAGTTTGTCAGGGCTAAAATTTTAGTCCTGCCTGCCTAATAAAAATCAAAGAGAATGAAGAAGGATTCTTCTATTACTGAATTGTACTATTGTGATTCTGGTTACAATCATCTAATAACTTCAGTTATTGTTAATGCTCTTATATACAATCATGAGCTGATAACTGAATTGCAAGTTTGCAACTGTTTTTCACTGAAAGTTCAACTAGGTAACAGGGGCGGTTTAAGTGATGTCAGCATCTGAAGGTGTTTTTGGACTTGGTAATGTTGTGTTGAATGAGGTAAAGATCAGATGGATCAAGTGGAGTAATATCAGGTGATATGCCCAACAAGCCAGTGAAGGGATATTAATCATTCACAATTTGAGAAGGTTGGAGGAAAAGGGAAAATTTCTTGTGTCCTCCAGGAGGATCAAGCACCATTAAGATGATGTTGGAACTTACATAATTGATGGGACCCCTACAAAATGATGGTGGCAATCTATTGTGGAGGGAAAACATTTTTCCTCCGGGAGGATGCAAGAATCTCTCGGGAAAAGGGCTTCGGAGGGAGGGCTTTGGTGAACAAACCAGCAGTCTGATGTGATGAAGCAATAAGGAAAAAGGTGAATGAGGCCGCAGTTTTCTCCCTAAAAATATGGCGGTCAATTTCAATGTGTTTAGTTCTTTCATGGAAATTGGGATTGGCTGCAATTTGGAGAGAGCAAGACTATTGTCATGTCACCGTATACAAGAGCTAGGTTGGGGTGACGAATGTGGAAATACGTGAGGAGAAAGTGGAGCCGCAGGACCTCATAGGTAGCGGCTCGTTATTCAGCTTCACAAGATGATCTGGAAACTATTGTTTGCCTCAAACACGCCTTGAAACAACAAATATGTCCAATGTTCTTTGCCAAGGATTCATCTCTAGAAAAGAAACACCTTATCATTCTATAACAATAGTCTTATGGTGCAGATTGAGGAATCAACGTTTTCAACAAATTGAAAGAACAGAATATTAACTGAGCATATACAAGTTGAAATAGAGCAGCTGCAATTTCATTTTGATTGTATAATCCTCCAATTGGCTGTATTTACATTCAAATCTAAATCCTCGAATCAATTTTGATCCACATATCACTCACTTCCTAGTTCCTACATTTGATCATCATAGTCAATAGCTAAACCCTAATGTACCAGATCTCCATTCAAAGTTATGAAATATTTAATAACTAGAAGCATGCTCCTGATATGGTATTGAGGAAATAATTCTTGTTGATCATATGCCAAAATTGAGAAGAAAGCACTGTCTAGTATTACACTCTGATGCGGACATAAGACTTCCAAGGTCCTCTAAAGGTGCAATGCACTTGATTAGATATAAGAGCGAGAATATGATGTAACTAACTGCCATGCTGGCAGTAGCTGTGAGGTGTGTGAAGTGTGAGTGCTGGTGTATGAGAGAGAATATAAGCATGAGGGAAGGGAGGAAAGGGGCAGGCGAGAATTGGGATTGGGACTTGGGAGAGACTAGGCACTCTCTAACTGCCTAGAGTATCATTTTCTTTTGCCCTGTATTTGCTTCTTCCATATCCAAGTGCTGTTATCTTCTTGATACAGACTTGAGAACAGTAATAATACAGTGTTTCCTTCTTATTTTCTATCCTAATTTTCTTGGTTTCTAACATAGGTATCAAAGCTCTCGATCCCGGGAGCTTGGATGGGCATTACACGAAAAGCAATGGGGTCCAGATATGAGAATTGTGAGCGTGGTTCTCAGGGAAGGAAAATTGGAAACCAATTGCAGAGGCATGAGATCAGGCAGCCATTGAGAGAACGAGATCGAAGGCAACGAGAACAACCTCGACGTCGACGAACTCAGGAAGGGAGTCGCCCTCCGTCTTACGAATTAGGAGGAAGGAAGCTCGAAATTCCAGTATTCAACGGAGAAGAAGACGCCTATGGGTGGGTGATTAGCCTTGAGAAGCACTTCCAGGAAAGGGGAACACCAGAGGAGGACAAGTTGACGAAGGCGATGACGGCACTAAGAGGCGGTGCTCTCAAATGGTGGCATTGGTGGGATCGAAGCCATCCACGGGCAAACTGGCTGACGTTCATGGTGGCACTACTCTGGCGTTTTAAGCCGGAGTACAGGGACGTTCTACCGTGTTCGGATGGGGACGAAGAAGAAGAACCCGGATTGGTGGAATCTGAGTTTATAGAAGAGAAGAATGATGCGGGGGAGAAAGATGAAGAAAAAGGGGGAGGGGAAGGTTTGAGTGAGGCTGATAAAACCAATCATTCGAGGGAGATGGTTGCTGAACCATTACGTCACAACAGTGCGTGGAAGGAGAAGGAACAGGAGATGACCCATCGTGGTGGCTCAGGTAATGGCAGCGACGGAAGCGGTGAGGTTGGAGACCGAGGTAGTTGGGTGGAGACGTTAGTCAGTGGTGGGCATGCACCGCCACCGGAACCACTGGAACCGCCAGATAGGGATGTGCTCATGGAGAAGGGTGGGTCGCGCCGAAATTCCGGTTACCGCCGCCGGAGCCGCCGGATCTGGGTGTGTACGTAGAGGCGAGTGGGTCACTCGTCGCAGTGGAGGGTGGGTCACCACCTATCCTTGTCAAGCTGCCATCACTCTCCGCTGCTATGTTAGCCAGTGCATGTAAGAGAAAGGAGGGGACGAGGGTAGTGCAGAAAGCGGGTCAAAAATTTGGTTTAATGGGCCAAGCCCAAAGTTGTTCTTTTCGTAGAATTTTGGCTGAAGGAAGACCAAGGTATCATCTTGAGACATAATAGTGGGTCTCAGCAAGTGCTTCCAAATATGATAGTGGGCCAACTTAGTGAAAAAGAAGAGTGGGCCTTAGAGGAAGCAAACAAGCTAACAATCACTGATACGAAAAATGGGGAATTGCTCAGGGCCTCCATCTTTCATGGTTTGCTTAATTTTGTGTATGACAGGGGAAAGAGTTATAGGGAAATTGAGGAAATGGACAGGGCCCAACTCAATGAAGAAAAGAAGGCTTTTGAGGATGGGCGAATTGGGCTTTTGAAGAAGCAGCTAGATTCAACAATTGGGAAGGATATGTTTATTCTTGGGGGTGGGCATCTACAAAACTCTCAGT
Source organism: Sophora flavescens (assembly GCA_030762895.1). NCBI lineage: Eukaryota > Viridiplantae > Streptophyta > Magnoliopsida > Fabales > Fabaceae > Sophora > Sophora flavescens. The sequence goes on along the minus strand of CM061064.1, from coordinate 215,869,226 downwards.
TATCAAGTTTCTTCAGAAGGAAAAATAGTACTTGCCAACTTGCTGCATTTGGAAAGCTGAAGGCTTCTATTGGGGCCTTAGGAGATACTAAGATTACAAGTGTTCTTGGAGCCCCCACTAGAGTTCTAGTATCTGTTTTCATAGTGGATATGGTGGTTCATGATGTTTTTGGCCAAGTGGAACATGCTGCCATTGCCCTTGTGTGTGACCAGATGTGCTGCCCAAGTGATGTAGTGTTGCAGGTACTAGAAGGGAGTGAGAAGGTTGGCCTTCAAGCCATTGCTAAAGCTATTAACCCGGCTACTACTTATAAATGTCACATGTTATCATTGTACTCTATGCTGGTCCGTGACTAGGGCATAAGCCAATGGGACTTTGGCGGAAGTTCTTATACTTTATCCATGGCTTGGTCATCGTGCTTCAAGGAATGGGACCCGGGTAGAGTTCTTGATGGTACAAGACAGTCAAGCATGAAGGGGAACGACACCACAAGGCAATATGCAGCTTTATATCTTAATCATGAAGCTGCTGTTATTTTCCAAAAGCTGAGTATTGCAAATTCTGGAAGAAACAGAGGGAGGAGAGGAACAAAGGCTTGGTCACTGCAGGATTGGTTGATATGCAACTCTGAGATCAAGGTTGGGGTCAAAGAACGGAGCTTCCAGCCAAGACAATGGGATCTGGGTGGAAATTATTATGCTTCCTGCATAAGTTGGTCCTTGTATTTCCAGCAGTGGGATCCGGGTGGACCACAACACATAACTACAGTAGCTCCACAGTCGGGCTTCAAACAGTGGGACCCCGGAAAGGTGTGCTCAAGAAGCCACTCACTTGTTCACCTTGAGGACAAGGTGAGTTTCAAAGGGGGAAGAATTGATGCGGACATAAGACTTCCAAGGCCCTCTAAAGGTGCAATGCACCTGATTAGATATAAGAGCGAGAATATGATGTAACTAACTGCCATGCTGGCAGTAGCTGTGAGGTGTGTGAAGTGTGAGTGCTGGTGTATGAGAGAGAATATAAGCATGAAGGAAGGGAGGAAAGGGGCAGGCGAGAATTGGGATTGGGACTTGGGAGAGACTAGGCACTCTCTAACCGCCTAGAGTATCATTTTCTTTTGCCCTGTATTTGCTTCTTCCATATCCAAGTACTGTTATCTTCTTGATACAGACTTGATAACAGTAATAATACAGTGTTTCCTTCTTATTTTCTATCCTAATTTTCTTGGTGATGTAACTAACTGCCATGCTGGCAGTAGCTGTGAGGTGTGTGAAGTGTGAGTGCTGGTGTATGAGAGAGAATATAAGCATGAGGGAAGGGAGGAAAGGGGCAGGCGAGAATTGGGATTGGGACTTGGGAGAGACTAGGCACTCTCTAACTGCCTAGAGTATCATTTTCTTTTGCCCTGTATTTGCTTCTTCCATATCCAAGTGCTATTATCTTCTTGATACAGACTTGAGAACAGTAATAATACAGTGTTTCCTTCTTATTTTCTATCCTAATTTTCTTGGTTTCTAACACACTCATAACAGCAAAGAAAACTATGGGTGTTATCAATTCATACCGTCAAAACACTGCCTGCAAAAGAGAGGGGAGCGGAAAAGGGAGGTAGTACACAGCAGTTGACAAATAGCTAAAAGAAAATATTGTGCATGTGCATCTAGTCATTGAATATATAGAGTTTATGATATAGTAAGTAGTAATTTAATATTCAGATGGGATAATTTTATTTGCATACCTACTTTTTAAAACACATTTGTACACATATTTAAACTTGCTAGTTAACACGAGATCTTATGTTGATAACTTTTTTAAAAACATTATCAAGGTTAAAATGTTATCAATAGAGAATAGCATCTTTAACTAAAAAACAATAAGGGCTAACAAAATTGTAAAAGCACAGAGCAGAGGCACACAAGTAGCATTATCTAATCACACAACCACCAAAATCGATTACAATATGAACAAAGACAAGACCCCTAACATTTTGCTTGACTTTATACGCTTGAATGGTAATTTGGGGACTAGCCATAAGGAAGGTGCTTTTTTCAACTATGTCCCCAGCAGGCTGTCATGAACGTTCAACTACACCGATAATGACAGAAGTTAAGGCTTTGTTTATTTTCAAGTAGGAAATAAGTCAATCTCCAGATCCATATCCTCAATTTTGATAAGCAACTATCATTTTCAAGTATGAAATAAGTCAATCTGCATATCTATATCTTCATTTTTTATAATCAATTATGTTTTATGCCCTCTTTGTGTTCAATGAGAAGGATTATGAGAATATGGAAGTCAACTCAAAAACAACACACAATCCTGCTTAATTGTATGTGGGCTCTAAGTCTTAAATCGTTCTCTCATTTTCTACTAGGTGGTGTGCTGATGCAGAAACTAGCACGGAAATACATGGGGAGTTGAAAAACATAATGGATGGATGAGGCTCGGTTGAAAGTGCAAACAAACACAGAATACAGTAATACTTCAAATAAATAAAGAAAAATTGATTTGCAGGGCAGTGTAGCTATCACTGAATTAAAGTTTTATGTCAGTGACAGGACTTACACACCTTATATTACCTATCAGAGCTGTGCATATTGCAGATATTTATAACATGAAATTTAAGCAGACGAGAGTTATTGAATTTTAAACTTCATATAGGCAATGACAGTTATGTGTAAGTGGAGTTATGATAAAGGAAGATCAATCAACAGATATGAGAAATTAAATCAATTTAATATTTAAAGATGGAAACAGTTTAGTTCCAGTAGAATCTTAATCCAAATTTAATCAAAGGAAACATCGAAGATCTGGAACATGAGAAAAAGCTAAATATCTAAATGTGGATCTCACTCTATCTCAAGAAAACAAAAATTGTGTTGTATATTACGTACAGATCCAAAATAAAACATTCTTAAAGCTAAGCTTGCCCTCTGCTTGTGAAGCTCAAAACAAACTGGAACCAAATAGATCGAAATGCCTTTATTATTTATGTGCAACTACACATGACTAATTCAGGCATCCCATGTAAAGGCATATTATTTCTGATCCGAGCATCTCTCCTAGAGAGAACAACATCATGCAGCTTAGCAATCAAATATTTTACTTACTAGTGTTCCACAGCTGCATTGCTGTCAACCAACAAAACTTGCATAGTTCTATGCACCAGATAGAAGAACAGACTCTACAAATGAGGCAGATCCATTATTAGGTGCACCCTTTATCATGAGAATAGAAGTAACCAAATTATAAATCTGAACATTCTCAAATGATGGTATCTTCCTCCCTCTTGCAAATTGAGGACCGTGTCCAATGAAAATGGTCCTCATGGAGAAAACTGCATTGTCATAACCATGTGAGCCGCCACATTCTTTGCGCTTTGTTTTCTTTTGCTCAACCTTGAAACCTTCTTCAATCAAACCAATTATCGGTGGAATCCGATCACTAGCTGCATAATGAAGGCGACTAGGTAGATCTTCCTTCAGAAACACCCTCAAATTTTTCCCATTCTCAACTTTCTCGGAGCTCAATCCTTCATTCATCTTAGTAACAACATCTGAAGCTGCATAACCAGGAGGTGGACGAATTGCAAGTACTGGAGTATAAGACACGACCCAATTTGCCGGTATCTCAATCCAAGGAGCCAAATCATCTAAAAAAATCAACTTTTTATCACATGTACCAACCATTCCATGATCACCAACCATGATAATATTAACATCCTCAAAAACCCCTCTTTGTTCCAAACCACTAATCAACTTCCCCATCATGCTATCAATCCTAGCAACAGCTTCAGTGATCTCAGGATCATCAGGTCCAACCTTATGACCCTGGCGATCGGGATCCTCAAAATAAAGTGTCATAAAATCAGGAATCTCATCAATAGGCAAATCAAAATACTTCAAAACAGTATCAACTCTTTCCTCAAATGGAACAGAACCATTATATTGGCTACAATAATTCACAGGACAAGTCCAAGAACCTTTATTTACCTCAGAACCTGGCCAAAAATATGTAGCAGCCTTCAACCCGTTGTTGACCACAGTCTCCCACAAGGGTTCACCAAGCCACCACTTGGGGTCATGGCTTCCCATGTAGAATGCTTCCCCGGAGAGTGGATCCAAGAAATGGTTATTGATTATGCCGTGATAAGAAGGGTAGAGTCCGGTGACAATGGAGTAATGATTGGGGAAAGTTAGAGATGGAAAAACTGGTATCAAACCCGTTTCAGCTTCTGTTCCATTTGCAATCAAACGACCAATATTGGGTGTTGAGGTCTTGAATTGATAACCGAATCGAAACCCATCTGAGGAAACCAAGAGAACCACGGGGTGCTTGAGCTTTGTGAGAGGACGAGACAGTTCCACAGTGTTGAAGGAAGCAGGAACAGGGGTGTGAGTAGAATTCGATGTTGTTGTTGGTGATGATGATGATGATGAAGAAAAGAAGAGGAATGCAAAAGCAAAAGCTGCTGAGACAGAAATGCAGGTGATGAGGAAAAGAGAGATAAAGAGAGGTTTGTGGTAAGAGGAAGTGGATGAAGAAGAAGGAAGAGAAGAAGAGTCAGTGTTGAAAGAGAGAAGTGCTGTTGTTGAAGGAGGGTCTGGTTCTTCTTGGTCATGGGTTGGTATTGGAGTTGGTTTTGTTGAAGTCAATGCTGACAAAGGATCAGAACCCATGTTGAGAACTATGTGGTTTCTTTTGGTGATTGTGAATGTCGTTGCTTCTTCTCGTTCTTCCCAGGTTATTGATCATCGAAAGGAAACACGTTTAGGTGGAAAAGAGAGGAGTTTGAGTGAGATCAAAGGATTTGGGATGATAGGTTAGGTTGTGGTTGTAGTTGTAGTTGCAGTTGCTGGAGGACGATCTCTGTCAAAGACTCCAAGTCAGAGAAAAAGCAGATGTTGCCGACCATGATTCGTGGACATGATACCTGAAAAAAATATTCATCTTTATATTTTAATTTTAATTTTTTTTATTGACGAAAATGGTCATCCACCTTTTTTTTTTTCGAATTTGGTCTTCTTAAAATTCAAATGTTGCAAAAATGGTCCCTTCATCAGGATTCCGCCCAAACAGTAATGGAGGTTGGTGACGTGTACTGCAAACTAATATTTTAAATAATATTGAATATTATTTTTAAAAAATCAAAAATAAAAAAAATAAAAAAGGTAACTTTGGTCTTTGGATAAAGAATCCCATAAGTCTAATATTGTTCCCATGTGGGTTTCCTCCCTTCATCGTCTTCAAGCTTCTTTCTTGCAGGGGCATAATCGTGTCTTTTTCTTCATGTTTCTTCCTCCATTATCATAGTCTTCGAGCTTCGACCACCATGGATGGAAAACCCATACCGGTGGAGACAGAGAAACCCATGTCTGCCGAGAAGCAGAAACCCATGTCGGTGGAGACGCAGAAACCCAAGCCGGCGCGGCGGAGACGCAGAAACCCAGCTTCCACCACCATCGTGGTTCCTTGATTTCTGATACAGATTGACGGAGCAGAGAAGAATGAGGGAGCATTTTGACAAAAAACAAACGCACATACACAAGGGGGGCATAGAAGAATGGGGGTCAATGCTTAGAGATATCAATGAGCTTGATTTTTATTTGTATGGTGAGGGGTCTCATTGGTTTGTAATTTTCTCAGAAATACAGGGGTTCTGTAGTTCAAAAATTAGAGAATGTGTAGGTGTTGTTTGGGGTTTTGTTGTTAGGGGTTCTGATTTTCAACAAATTGAGAATGTGTAGGTGGTGTCCTCTCCTAAGTTTCGCAGACAGAATTGAAGACAGAGTGAAGAACTCTAGCCCCACACACAGTCACGATCGAAGAATAAGAACCCTAAGTTTTGCTCCAAGTTTTAAAATAGTTTTTCTCCAAGAAACCTACATAAAATAGCCCTGACCCCGATGTCACCAACCTCCGTTACTATTTGGATGGAATCCCGACGGAGGGACCATTTTCGCAACATTTGAAATTTAAGAAGACCAAATTCGCAAAAAAAAAAAAGTCGGGGGACCATTTTCGCCAAAATGAAAAAATTGGGAGACCAAAACTGCAATTTAGCCAAAACAATATAAGTTGGAATAAACTCATGAACCTTAGAAGTAGGAAAAATAATAGGCGCCCTAACAAGCTTGTAAGCAACCACGTTACCTAGCCTCCTAACAAACTCAACTTTGAAGTCTGGTTTAGAACAAAGGATCTCCCTACAATTGCTAATAATACTACCAAATTCAGAGGCATCATTCCTGTCAAGAAAGATAGCATCAAACACCACTTTGCAATCCAACTCAAAAATCACTTGGTTAAGCCCCAAGGACGCGACCCACTTAGCAGAGCCATTGCTTCTCCTTCTCTCACCGCAAGCAAGAGAGTGAACCACTCAGTTTTTTCCAAGAAAAAGTGCTCATGTTCATTCCTCACACACAAACCACACGCTGTTATATTATGATTCTGGAAGAATGCTCCATCTAGATTACACTTCCACCAGCCCGCGCAAGGTTTGGCCCAAGAAGCATTAGGACTCATTGTATTACCATCTTCAACTTGGTGCAACATAGGGCTGCCACACACCTTCTACCATTCCTCAAGAAATTGTTGGGCGCGAGCAATGACCTGAGAAGTAACAGCTTCAGTTTTCTCTTCCCACACTTTCAGGTTTCTACACCTCCAAAGGCTCCAAAGAGTAACCGCAAACAGCTGCCTCCTTGAGCTATTCATAGCAGCACCAAACTGAAACATAAACTCAGTAAAGTTCTCAACTCTCTGCATGACCACAAGCATCTCCTCCCAAAAATGCAACATTTTCCAGCATTCCACACTGACCCTGCACGATAGGAAAATATGCCAGCAAATCTCCAACTCATTTGGACAAAAGACGCATGTAGCTGGGCACATGACACCTTTGTGCTGGAGCTGTATCCTCACTGGCAAGCAATTTCTGCAGGCTTGCCACATGAAAATTAATTTTGATTTTGTTTGGAATGCTTAATCTCCAAATCATGTCCCAGATCCCTTCCTTATGTAAGTGATCCAAATTAATAGACCCATCCATGAATAACTTATATGCGGACTTGACCGAATAGGATCCATTATTCTCAGGCCACCAAATAAGCCTTTCTTTTTGGACAGAATCATAAAGAGGTATACCTTTCACCGCTTCAGCCTCAGTAGGATGGAGGACTTGATCAATGAAAGCCAAATTCCAGGATTTCATACCGGGCACCATAAAATCTTTGACCTTCATATTAAGCAATTGGGGAGTAACTGGTCCTTGGATTTTTAGATGACCACTATCACATAACCACGGATCCGGCCACACACAAATTTCAGAACCATCACCAATGCACCACCTCAACCCTTCCTTAACCAGAACCCGATGCTACGCGAAGAATAGCATATATTATGACCAACTAGTGAATCCAAGACATCCCCCATAGGGAAGTACTTAGTTTTGAAAATACAAGAAATCATAGCATTCGAGTTAGAAATAATTTTCCAACCTTATTTTCCCAGCAGCATGGCTAAATTAAAGTCTTAGAGGCTATGAAAGCCCATCCCTCCATATACTTTATTAACCACCAACTCATCTCAAGACAAATTTATTCACTCAATTTGTTGTTTTCATAAGAAATTTATATTCTAGTTATTTAATTAAATTTTAATATGCCATGTCAATTGACGGCTTTTGTTTGAAAATTTAGAATTATATTCGTGAAAACTATATGCCCAAACATTTTGTTATCGGGAATGTCATTACTAGATATTTTATAAAACATGTCAGACTAGCCATTAAAGTTCTTGAGGAATTTTTTTTAAGAAAAAACTTCCAGAAATAACTCAAAAATTTGTTTGAAGTGTATATTCATGAAAATATACATCAAAGTTATCAAAGTATCTTTTTATATAAAATGATTAAATATCAATTTTGTAATGTAATTAATAAAAATAGAATAAAAATATAAAATAAATACTTTTATGTCATAATTCTCAAAATACATATAATATATAAAATATTATTTAAATACCATCTTTAGTGCAATTGATAAAATCAGCATAAATAATGTGATTATTATACCTATATTATTTAATAAATATCGTTTACGTATTTATTTATACAAATTATTATATTCTTCTTTCATATATTATATATAATACAAATATTTATTTAGTTTAATAAAACAAAACTTAAAAAATATAAATTTTTAATGTAAAATAAAACAATAATTATGACAACACAAACTTTCACTTTTGAATATGTAAAAAGTCACGATGAAAAGAAATTGCTGTGAAAGAAGAAGGGGGAGTGGGGGAGTTATGAAATATTTTGATATTTTTGTTACAATGATTTAGGTTCCTAACCATGTTCGGCTCTTTTTCATGGAAATAAAAAAACTACTTATAAATGGAATAACCATTTTGTAGAAATATTTTATATTCATAAATATTTTTTTCTAACTCATAACAAATATAAGAATAACCTCTAAAAAAAACAAATATGGGAATAAATTATTCTCAATGAATACATTTTCATTGCTTGAAGCAAACATACTCTTAATTCCATGAATTATTGTTGAATAAAATATTGCTATGAAGAATAACAATATAACATGAGATATACAATAATTGAAAAATTAAGCAACTACATATTCATTGTACCAACGTTGGGAATATATTTTTTTGTTCGGAACCCATCCTAATTAGTCAATTGGGTCGACTGGGTCCGCCAGAGTATCCCTACGGCTTAGGCCCTTTGTAGCCGCTATGAGACTAATCTCTTGTTCGGCTGATTGAGCAAGATTTTACCCTTTGGTTCTCAGCTGGTGATGACTCCATAAGAATTCGAGTCCGGGTTCCCAGATTCTCTTTCTTATAAGGGCTAGTTGCTTCCATTAGACCAACACGTCATTGATCAAACGTTGGGAAAATTAATTTGGTACATCCTGGATTACTTGAAGTTGAAGGGAAGGCCAATCGTGAAGTTGACACGGGCAAACAAAAGAATGGGGGTTGAATTGTGTTTGTTAATAATTTTCGAATTAAAACAACATTTCAAACAATTTTTGCACACAAGGAGATTAGAAAGCAGAAGCACGCACAAAGAGAAAAGATCCTTTTTTTTTTAAAAGACTTTAACAAAAGCAATATCAAAACCCCAGAGTTAGTATAAGCAAATAAAACTGAAGAGTTTAGGGATAGAAGATTCACGCAAGATATTTTATCCTGGTTCACTCTCTTCCAACCAAGAGTCACGTCCAGTCCCTTCGACTTGAAGGTTTTAACCATTATTTCTCCAAATAGATTACAACCAAGTATTCAACACCTCTCCAGGCTACAAGTATTTCTTTCTTACCAAGCCTCTTCAGGCTCTAACTCTAACAAAGAGATTTAATGTTTGATCTTCTTAACTCACTATGTGTGAGGATATGACAGTTTAAGATCAGATGAATATTTTCACAATATTCAAACTAAGAAATACGGACTCTTGTTCTCTAAAGAAATATGAGTATGTAGTTTTACAAAAGTTGAGCTATCAGAGCCTTAGGGTTCTGGTACTTATACAGTATTTGAGTTGTCCTTTCTTGCAGCGTTGGTAAGCCTGGTGTTCCCGATGTTGGTAAGGTCAAAATCAATCTCTGTCATAGGTACTAGAGCTATATGGTTTAGATCACTATGTCTAGCCTCTTAAAGATGATTTTCCGAAAGGGTAAAGAGAAAATTGAAGAAATAGGTGAACCTAGTTCATCAAATTTTCAAAATGAAAATCAAAATTCTTCTTTAATAAATGAACAACAAATAATTTTGCCTGATATAGAGCAAAAACTCAATAATTGGAGTATCCCTCCATTAAATGTTTCTTAAATATATAAGACAAAATTACTTGATAAATTTAAATCCGATTTTATTATCAAAACTGCTGAATACACCATCAAGGTAGATAAGACTCAAGAATCTTTAAATCTCTTGAATCTATCTATGTTGAAGGAACATAAACAAAAATACAAATTTTTGCATATTGGTTTAATCCAAGTTGCCATAAAACCTTTACATCGTTTAGGCATATATACACCTGTGTGTGTATGTCTAAGAGATACTCGACCTGCAAAGTTCGAGGATCAGATTTTATCAATAATTGAGGCCAATCTTCATGATGGTCCCACTTTCTTTAACAATTTTCCAAATTATACCATGTCTTTGGAAAGTCTTGGTAAAAATAAACATAATATAAAATTGGACATTAAAATAAAGGAAGGAATTTGGAATCCCAATTCCTATCCAATGGCTGTAATATATAAAATATATTATAAAGCCATGAGAACGAATATTTCGCCAAAAGCATTGAATATATCTTCCAAGGAAGATACTTTGCTTTTGCAAGTAAATTTGAATAAATCAAATGCTGTTACACCAAGGAGACTGAATCACAATGAAGTCTCTAGAAATCTAGAATGGAATTTACAAGAGATTCTGCCTCCAGAAGAGCCAGAACCTTCTGTAATGAGTATACCCATTGAATATTCTTCAGGAAATGTTTCAATTAGTTTTGCTCCTTTTAATAGAAGCAATTCAACAAGATCTTTTAGGACTTGTCCTGAGGGATCTAGACAAACTAATTCAAACAATTCACGAAGATCAATGGATTCATTCCATTCTTTGAGATTAGCAGGAGTGAGAGATCATCCTGTTATACCTCAACCAGATTATAGGGTTGAAACCCCTGTACAGGTGCAACAGGAAACTCAGAGAGAGTCCCCGACTCTATCTGAAATAAATCAAGCTTTTGAAACTCCCAATCAAATTTTTGTTCTTACAAAATTTATTGTGGATAAACAAAAAATTCAAAAAGATTTTTTAAAACTTGAATATGAAGAAAAAAGAAAATGGTTCTTTTCTTCATTTTCCCAGCCTGAAATAAGACAATATCGTGAAAAATATTTGTCTTATTTGGAGGAGGTAGAGGACGACACTGTTCCCTACTTCGAATGGTTTCAAAATCACTGTTTTCAAAATTTGGAAATTAAAACTTTGTATTCTGCAAAGAAAATTTGGAAAACTGCTAAGGGCAAAGAAGTAATTTCTGTTATTCCACCTTTGGAAGAAATCACAATTCCAAATGTCGATAACTTTGAAATTACTGCCTCTCCTTTCAAATCAATGAAAGAAGATGTCAAAACATTAACTGTTCAAAATCCAACAAGATATGATATCAAAAATATTCAACATCAGTTAAATTATACAAATCAACTATTGTATCAAGTTGCCAGCACAACTGATGAAGTTGATACACCTGTTAAAGTTGAAACTTCTTCAAAATCAAATTCAAAATTAAATAAACCTTTGATTACTCCATATAAATTATCTGATTCTGAAATCAAAGAACTTAAAATTGGAAATGAATCTAATAATAATTTATTAGATGAAATAAATAAGCAACTGGCTTCATTAAAATTGTCTTCGTCAAAATTAAATGTTTTGAAAAATGAAGATGTTTTAGAACTTGAAAAACAATTCCAAGATTCTGATGTTGATGTTATAAATAAAATAAAAAACACATCAAGATCTTATCCCACTTCAAGAAACTATTATCACAGGCCCACTTTGCCTGATATTCAATTTGAAGATAATAGTTTAGATAATGCTTCACAGTACAATGGTGAAGGCATTGTCGAGTGGAATATTGATGGGTTTTCTGAACATCAAATCATGAGAAAATTGGAAGAAATGTTTATGGCTGCTACAGCCTATAAAACCAGAAATAATAGTGTTGTTTCAACATGTAAAATTTTAATCCAAGGTTTCACCGGTAGCCTGAAAGGTTGGTGGGACAACAATTTAAGAGAAAATGAAAGACAAGCTATTTTAAATTTTACAAAAACTGAAACAAGAAATGACGAGCATGGTCAACCTGTTGAATATCCTATTAATCAACAAGTCGAAGCTCTAATTTTTGCTATATCTCAAGCATTTATTGGCGACCCAAGTACTTTTGCTGATAGATCTCTTGAGATATTAAATAATTTATATTGTCCAACTCTTGGTGAGTTTAGATGGTATAAAGATAATTTTTTGACAAAAATTTATACTAGAACTGATTTTAGAGAAGCTTATTGGAAAGACAGATTCATATCTGGTCTTCCCAAAAACTTTGCTACAAAAGTTCGAACACAAATAAAAATGGAGTACCCTGGAACTCCTTTGGAAGATTTAACCTATGGAAGGTTAATCTCTATAATAAATAAAACTGGTTTACAATTTTGCACATATATTAAAATGCATAGACAAGCAAAATTTGAAAGCAAAACAAATAGTAAAGAATTAGGAAACTTTTGTGAACAATTTGGTTATGAGAAATTAACTCGAAGCCGAGAAGAGTTAATACTCAAAAGTTTCCTAAAAAATTTAAAAGTTATAAGAAATACAATAAAAAAGAAAAAGAAATTAAACCTTATAAGAAAACATAAAGAAAATCTTATAAAAAAACATATAATAAAGATTTTAAGAAAAATATAACTTGTTACAAGTGTGGTCGTATTGGTCACATGGCTAGAGATTGTAAAGTTAAACAAAAAATTAAAGAACTAAAAATGGATGATGAAATTAAAGAACAAATTTCGAAAATTCTTCTTTATGAATCTAATTCCTCTAAAGATTCATCTTCCGATGAAGATTCAGATGTTATTTATCAGAATCAAGAAACATCTTCTGATTCTGATGCAGGATGTTTAAGTTGTGGTTGCTTAGGAGATAATTGTAATTGTAAATTTACAATTAATGTTATCTCGAAAGAAGCAAGAGTTCTTCTTGATTTGATTGGTCAAGTAGAGGACCCACAAGTTAAACTGGCTATGCTTGAAAAATACAAAGAATTAGAATCTCAAGAAGTTGAAAAACACAAATTTAAAGGTTATAGTTTAAAAGATATTCTGAACCCTCAAAACGTATCAGAATCCTCTTTTAATCAAGAACCTTTAAGTCTTCCTTTTTTATAATAAAGAAATTAAGAATTTAAAATCAGAAATTGCTGATTTAAAACTTAAATATAAAATTTTGGAACAAAATTTTTCAAAAAACCCCGGGAAAGGTAAGGAGACTATTTCTGCCTCATCTTCTTCCCAAAGTTTTAAAAATGATAATCCTGAGTTCAGCGAAGAAGCCAATTTCTTCCTGAGAATCAAAACTTTTCAGCAAAAATGGCATGTGAAAGTTAATTTAAAAATTAACAGTTCCTTTCACAAACCATTCATTGCTTTAATTGATTCAGGAGCAGACCTGAATTGTATTCAAGAAGGTGTGATCCCTACTCAATATTATCAAAAAAATATACAAAAATTATATACTGCAAATAATGAAATACTTCAAGTTAAATATAAACTTGATGAAGCAAGTATATGTAATAATGGAATTTGTTTTAAAAATTCCTTTTTACTTGTTAAAAATATGTCAGAACAAATAATTCTTGGAACTCCTTTTATAACACAGTTATATCCTTTTGGAGTTTCTGAAAATGGTCTTACAACAAAAAGAAATAATCATATTCTTTTTGAATTTCTAAATCCTATTAAATCAAAAGATTTAAATAACATAAATGAAAATCTTGAAGAAACAAATTTCTTGTCTATAATAAATGGAAAACAAAATCAAATTAGTTTTCTTCAAAAAGAAATACTTTATCAGAAAATTGAAAAACAACTTCAAGATCCGATAATAAAAGAAAAAATTATTTCTTTACAAAAAGAATTTGAAAACGAAGTTTGTTCTATTATTCCAGATGCTTTTTGGAATAGGAAAATTCATATGGTATCTTTACCATATGAAAAGGACTTCGATGAAAGAAACATTCCAACTAAAGCTCGACCTATTCAAATGAATAGTGAGACTTTAGAATTTTGTAAAAAAGATATACAAGATCTTTTGAATAAAAAATTGATCAGGCCAAGCAAATCCCCTTGGAGTTGCACTGCCTTTTATGTAAATAATAATTCTGAAATTGAACGTGGCGAACCCAGAATGGTTATAAATTATAAACCATTAAATAAAACTTTACAATGGATTCGCTATCCTGTTCCCAATAAAAAAGATCTTATCAAAAGACTGCATGATGCAGTTATTTTTTCAAAATTTGATTTGAAATCAGGTTATTATCAAATAGTCTTAAAAGAAGAAGATAAATATAAAACTGCTTTTACTGTTCCTTTAGGTAATTACGAATGGAATGTAATACCTTTAGGTTTGAAAAATGCACCATCGGAATTTCAAAACATCATGGATGAAATATTAAAGCCTCATTCTGAGTTTGCTTTAATATACATTGATGATATTTTAATATTTTCCAATTCATTGGAACAACATTTTAAACACTTAAATATTTTCAAAGAAACAATAAAAAGAAATGGTATGGCTCTTTCTGCCAAGAAAACAAAATCGTGTTTAACCAAAATGAGATTTTTGGGCCATGAAATCTTTCAAGGCACAATAACTCCTATCAGTAGAAGCATTGCTTTTGCTGATAATTTTCCAAATGAATTAAAAGATAAAACACAACTTCAAAGGTTTTTGGGTTGTTTAAATTATGTGTCAGAATTTATCCCCAACATTAGGATAAAATGTAAGCCCCTATATAGTAGACTTAGAAAGACTAAGAATCCTAAACCTTGGTCTGATGAGTTGTCTAAATTAGTGGCTGATATTAAAAGGGATGTCAAGTCTTTACCGTGTCTTGGTATTCCTCATCCAAATGCAAGTCTTATTGTTCAGACTGATGCATCAGAAAAAGGATATGGTGGCATCCTGCTACAGATCCTCCCAGAGTCAAAAGTTGAACAGATAGTGCGCTACCACTCTGGTCTTTGGATCTCTTCACAGGAAAAATATAGTACTATTAAAAAAGAGATTTTGTCTATAGTACTATGTATTACAAAATTTCAAGATGATTTATTCAATAAAAAGTTTTTATTAAGAATTGATTGTAAAGCAGCTAAAGATGTTTTAGAAAAAGATGTTAAAAATCTTGTTTCAAAACATATTTTTGCCAGATGGCAAAGTCTTTTAAGTTGCTTTGATTTTGAAATTGAATTTTTGAAAGGTGAAAATAATTTCATCCCTGATTATCTAACCAGGGAATTTTTGCAGGTTTCCTTAAGATAATGGCGAGCAAGGCCCGAGGTGGGGCATCCCCTTCCTCTTCAACATCAAAACCCTTAACATTGGACTCCTTTGCACCAAGTGCAGCCCAAATTGCAAAAACTCCAATATCGACCCAGCCCACTAAAAATACCCCACTTGAAATAACCAATAGATTTACCCCTTTGGGTAAACCCCAAACCCAAACAAAACCACCAACAAGCCCACAAATGGGTGATCCAACAACAAAAAATGTGAGTGAACCATGGAATATATTAGCACGATATTTTCAAGAAGGTTTTGGTTGGATCAACACTCATGGTTCAAATAAAAACCTAAAATTCTATCAATATGTGCTAATAGATTCTGGTTCTGTTGAAATTACTGAAAATGAAAACGTAAGGTTGTGCAGTCAAGAGTTCTTGTTTCAGTATCTTGGGTCTTCTATTTAAAGTGACATTCTTCTTCACTTGTATTTCTTCAACGGTTACTTTGAATAATCCTGTTTAGAGATAACATTTAATGCATGATATCCGTTGTGACTGAGAGCTTGATTGTGGCAATGCTGAATAGTACTCTTGGTTATCGAGGTAGCATGAAATTGGAGGCTTTCTGCTCCGAGCATTATAGCTTGAGAACTTTGTTGTTCCTCCTTTGTGTATAATCCAGCTTTTTCAGTCGTAAAGTTGTCATCGTACAAATCGTTTTGCAGTATCTTATTGTACGATTCTGCTTTTTGCATTTCTTGATGGTACTATATTTCTTTTACAACAAGGTAAAACATTAAAGCAGATAAAACAAATGTGAAGAACAAATATTCTATTGAAATAAATATCAATCATTTGAAATAAATTCAAGAGATTCGGATTGCATTTAATTTATGTCGAAGATGGAGCTCGTCTAAAAAGAAACTCCGTCTACTTAGTTATATGAAAGACTAAGTCTTTTCAATATTTTATTTTGCTCGTCTGATGATGTGGCATATCCTCTTGTCTATCAAGTCTTCGGACTTGATATTCCTCAATGAGTTATAAAGATCTCCGTCTGGTGACGTGGCGGTTAGAGCTCGTCTACTAGATTACTTTATTTTTCAGTTCATTTACTTATACTAATTACTTCCATCTGCTTACGTGGCAAGATGAACGTGCTTATTATCAAGTCTTTGGACTTGCTGTTTCTAACAAGTTATTTTGGTATTCGTCCAGCAAACATTTTAGAGCCTCGTTCACTTAAGAAAATCAGTCTACTAAATTAAATAAACAAGTAACTTTACCAAAGTTTTTGAGCAGCCCGTCTACAAGGGTGGACGCGTATTTTTTAAATGAAAGCTTATCATATGTTTACTTATATTAAAGTATTCCTGCATAACTGAAAGCACATGTTAGATCTCAACTAACACTTTGTCAAGAAAATTTAATCATTTTGTTAGCATCAAAACTTAGATATTATTAAATCCAAAACCACTTTGGTTTCAACAATCTCCCCCTTTTTGATGATGACAAAACTAATTAAATTTGAAAAGCAAAGTCTAAGAGAGCTTGCAGGGCTCCCCCTAAGACAAAGAATTCAAACAAAACTAAGCAGAAAAAGAATATAAAAAACAATTGCATGTAAGCTAACAATTAGGTGCAACAGCTTATCATACTTAGAATATATATAAGGGAATAAACAAACATAAGTATCAGAGCAGCAGATATCAAAGCAAATAAGCAAACATAAGTATCAGAGCAGTTAACAAGTAGAAGAGAATGTGCAAATGTAGACAAATATGAACTTTTTGAAACTGACTTTTTATATATGAATATAAACAAATCTCTTTTCTTTCTCCCCCTTTTTGTCATCAGTAAAAAAGGTAAAAGGAGAGGACCATCATTGTCAGTATAAGAGAAAAAAAATAAAGGTAAAGGTTACGCAGGAGGAGGTGGTGGAGGGTTCTGAGCCTGACTTTTCTTAAAGTCCATGAGGAATTCCAGAATTTTATTTGCAACCTCTAAGGTTGGAGCCATTGAAGTTTGAACTTGCTGAGGGACATCCTCCTTAATCTTCTCAGTCATGTTTTCAACCTTCTCATCAACTATCTTTCCAACCCTTTCATCAACTATTTTTCCAAGAACCTCTTCAATATTAGATGGCAGAGCTTGTTGCCTTGAGCTTTCAGCAGATTCTTGAAATGTTCTTAGTGTTCTTGAATGATCTAAAAGGTGCATCACAACTAGAGCTAATGGTTGAGAAGATTGTTTTTCTGATAAGCTCTGATTGTGAGTGGATTCAGCTGTATCTTCTAAACCAACAGTAGTGGCAATTTGATTAAGTTCTTCAGCAACAGGTTCATCTGTGATAGGCTATGGAGTAGGTGGAGGGATCACTGTAACCTCCTTTGCCCATCTAATGGGTTAGATGAATTCCACATTCTTACTGTTTATAGGAAGTCCCCGAAGGTCATTATAGATCATATATCTAAAGTTTGACAGACCGCACTTCCCTCTGACCTTAGGAATATTCTTCTTCTTTTCTTCAGACAGACCAGAGGAAGATGCCTCTCTGGTGCAGTGGATAATGTAAGATTTACAGAATTCAGCAGCTCTATGTTCATTGATCAACTCAATGGATTCAGTATGCAAAAGGAAACCCAACATTGAGTAGCCAAAAGTTTCTTGGTCAAGATCAAGCATTGCTGATTTAGCTTTAGGCATCACTCCCTTGAATCTTCTGTTTTTCATGTCCTTGTCCTTATTTAGATCTAACATCGGCAGTCTTGGACAGATCCTGTAAGGCATGATTCCAATTCTGGTTGCTTCATTATGTCTCAGCCAGGATGGAAGGACAAAATGCGCGGCTCTATCAACTCTGATTTGACTGAATTCCCACTTCAGCATTTCATAGTAGAGTTGATCCAGAAAGAAGTCAAAGGTCCTCCCATAGACTCTGGGATGCTCAAAAGATACCCATTTTGTGTCCCTTGGCATGATCACGGGAACATGCTTTGAAGAACTTACTCTTCGCTCAGGGATGGTAGGAAGATTTTTCCTATTGGGGGCAGTCTCCCAGACAGGTATGATATGTCTCTCGACTCCAACAGGGTGGGGTAGAGTTTTGACAAGATTAGGGTAAATTTTTCTGGGGGGGGAATTTGTTTAGGGGTAGGTGAGTAACTAATGGCCCTATGTTATTGTGTATTTGAGAAGGCACATTTTTTATTAATTTACACTTAGGATGAGGTAGGTAAAGGGGTTCAACAGATGGAATGATTTCTTCCTCAAACTCAGGTAGAGGATACCATCTGGTTGGAATGTGTTCAGGTTCAGGTTGGTGAGAATGAAACAGAACTTTCCATTCCCTTTTTACCTTGTCCCAATCCTCAGATTTGCCATTAAAAAGAATAGAAGTTTGGGTAAAGGGAAATAAGGTTCTCAAGGGTTTGGGGAAAGGAGCACCAGAGGAAATGTCATCATTTGGTTGATTAAACCAGGGATCATCGGCAGGGATAATAGGTTGAAATTGTCGAGTGGCTATTTGTGTTGGTTAGGGTGAAAGAGGTGTGGGAATGTACACATCATCTGGAGTGGAGACAGGCACATCATCAATCCTAGTTTCTAAACTAGACACTAGGGCATCTACTACTATTTGAACAGGATCATTAGCAGAGATGGTTACCTTAGACATCTTAGTTGATATGGATTTTCTTCTTGGTTGCTTTCTAGGTTTAGTTGGAACAATTGTTGGAACAGGCACAACGGCCTCAGAAGCAGCAACAGAGGTCTTCTGCTTCTTCAGAATTGTACTAATAGGAATGATGTCCTCGTCAGCTTACTCATCTTCATTGTGAGAGAAGATAACTCTTCTTTGATTCTTTGCAGCAAGGGCATCAGAAGGTTCCCTGATAATAACGCCACCAGCTGGTTTCTTGGGGGCAGGCTTCCTTGTTACAGTGGTCTTTTGCCTAGTTACCCTTTTAACTCATGGGACTTCGGCATTGTTTTGTTCCACAATCTCTTATTTAGCCTTCATTAACTCCTCAGTATTGGCCATTGCAGTAGCAACATAGGTACCGAGGTTCATATTGGCTATATTCATTTTTCCAAAGTTTGCAGCCGACATTGGTTTTTCAGTTAATATCCTAGTTTTCTCCTCAGGAGTCTTTGCAGCAAGAATCTCATGAATTACTTGAGCCTTGAAAATCATGGAAAGAAGATGGCAGAAAGGAAATGTTGAGAGTCTTTTCTTATTCATCACAACGTCTCTGAATCTTTCGTACATAATTCTTGGAAGATTGATTTTTGATTCAGTGAGAAGATGGCAGAGGCAGAATTTATGTAGAGAGGAGAGGTTGTCTTTGGATCCAACCTTATGAAGAACCATTTTGTTGAGAAGCTGATGAAGGATGCTAACAATATCCTTTATTTCAACAGTCTTCCAAGTGTGAGTTCTGACTGTGTCTTCTTTCATGAGACAGACTTCAATAGTCTCATAGCCACCCAGATCCTCTTCCCATGACTCAATAAAAACTAAACCCTCCTGAGCACAGGAAATTGCATAAGCAATAGTCTTCTCTGAGATCGCAATCTTCTTTCTTAACACCGTTGAGAAGAAATCATTATTAGTCACTTGGACGTTTCTCCAGAAATCCCTGATCAGGCTGGGAAAGACAGAGACCTTCTCTGTGAAGAGTCCTCCCCACCCGACTGCATTACCATATTTGCTTATGTCTAGATTGTAGTCTTGCAGCACTCTAAGGTTGAAATGATGCTCTATTGCCAAGTTGAGCTTGTTCACGTTAAAGGTTGAAGAAGAAGCCATTTTAGGTGATCAGAGAGCTTAGGATTTGAAAGCAGATAGAGGTAGAGAGAGAGATAGCTCGAGAGGTTATAGAAGTGAAAACTTTTTCTCAGAGGGAAAAGTTTACTTTTAAAGGAATTTTGAATATCAAAGGTTAAGAAAAACTTTTGACATGACATGTCATTATGATAAAACGGCGTTGGTAACTTGGAACTATAAAAAGGTCTTGATGGGATTGATGGAAGTACTCACTCAGCAAAGAGAATAAAGGATAAATTTGTCTTGAGACAAAATAAATGTATTTATTAACACACAAAAAAATGTGCTTAAACACAGGCAGATGTGAACTCGTCTGAAACTATACAATGGACGCGATAACCAGTATCAGTGGACGCGTCATATGGACGTGCAATACAATAGACACACAGCTTCAAAAAGGTATTAGACGAGCATAGGTAATAGACGCATGATTAACAAAACAAATTTTTCTTGAGGCTGGATGCCTGAATTAATCCACACATATCATATTAAGATGCTTCCTAATAAAGATAAATCTGTCTTCTACAAGAGGTTTAGTAAAGATATCTATCTATTGATGGTCAATATCTACAAATTGAATATCAATCACACCTTTTTGCACATAATCCCTAATAAAGTGATGTTTAATCTCTATGTGCTTGGATCTAGAATGCAAAAATGGATTCTTAGATAGATTTATTGCAGCAGTATTATCACACATAAGCGGAATACTACTTACAAATACATTATAGTCCTCCAATTGATGTTTGATCCAGAGAAGTTGTAAGCAGCAACTTGCAGCTGATATATACTCAACTTCAACAATTGATAAAGCAATTGTACTTTGTCTTTTGCTTGACCATGAGACAAGATTAGCTCCAATGAAGTGACATCCTCCACTAGTGCTTTTTCTTTCAATTCTATCTCTAGCATAGTCAGCATCACAGAAACCAACTAATCTGTAATCTTCATTTTTCTTAAAGTACAAACCAAGATTAGTAGTACCTTTTAAATATCTAAAAATTCTCTTAACGCTGATAAGTGAGATTCTTTAGGATCAGATTGAAATCGAGCATATAAACATACACTGAACATAATATCAAGCCTAGACACGGTAAGATATAAAAGAGATCCAATCATACCTCTGTATACCTTTTGGTCTACCTTTTTCTCTTTATCATCTTTGTTCAGTATGGAAGTGGGGTGCATAGGAGTATTCATTGGTTCACAATCATCCATCTTAAACTTCTTCTGAAGTTCTTTTGTATACTTAGTTTGGTGGATGAGCACCTCGTCTATGGTTTATTTACTTGAAGTCCAAGGAAGAATTTGAGTTCTCCCATCATGCTCATTTCAAACTCCTTCTGCATTAACTTAGAGAATTCTTTGCATAGAGAGTCATTAGCACCACCAAAAATAATATCATCAACATATATCTGTACAACTACGAAATTAGACTTAATGGGTTTTCTAAATAAGGTTGTGTCAACCTTTCCTCTATTGAATCCATTTTCCATAAGAAATGAACTTAGTCAGTCATACCAAGCTCTAGGAGGTTGCTTAAAACCGTACAAAGCTTTCTTAAGCTTATATAAGCTTACATACGTGTTCAGGATGGGTTTCATAGTCAAAACCCGGAGGTTGCATAACATAGACTTCTTCATTAACAAAACCATTTAGAAAATCACTTTTAACATCCATCTGAAAAAGCATAATACTACGATGTGCAGCCAATGAAAGTAGAATTCTAATAGCTCCTAATCTTGCAACAGGTGCAAAGGTTTTAGTATAATCTATACCTTCTTCTTGAGAGAAGCCTTGAGCAACAAGTCTTGCTTTGTTTCTGATTACCTTACCATTTTCATGAAGTTTGTTTTTGTAAACCCACTTTGTTCCAATCATTGATTTGTCATTGGGTAGTGGAACCAGAGTCCAAACATCACTTCTTTCAAACTGATTGAGTTCTTCTTGCATAGATAGAATCCAACCATCTTCTAGCAGAGCCTCGTCTACTGTTTTTGGTTCCAACTCAGAGACTAGTGCAGAATTGTCTTGTTCTCTGAAGGTTGATCTGGTTCTTAGCTTGTCATTGGGGTTTCCAATGATCCGATCTTGTGGATGATAATTCTTGATGTACCAAGATTTTTGAACTGTACCATGTTGAGAAGTGGAAGTTTCTGGTTGTTGAGTGGGGTCATCTTCTTGATCATCAACTTTTATCTCAGGTGAGTCTCCTGGAATGCTTAGATCAAGATCTGCAAAAGCTTCATCTAGCTCTGATAATTTCTTATTAGGCTGTTTGTCATCAAACTTGACATGAATACTTTCATCTACGTACTATCAGAGTCCTAGAATTATAAACTATAAAGCCTTTAGATGTTTCAGAATATCATATAGTATTCCACTATCTGTTTTAGCATCAAACTTACCAAGTTGATCTTTAGTATTCAGTATAAATCGTTTACAACCAAAAGGGTGAAAATAAGATATATTGGGTTTTCGTCCTTTCCACAGTTCATAAGGAGTCTTATTCAGGATCGGTCCAATATATATTCTGTTCTGAATGTAGCAGGCAGTATTAACAGCTTCAGTCCAGAAGTGTCTAGGGACAGAGTTGTCATTGAGCATAGTCCTAGCCATCTCTTGAAGAGATCTGTTCTTTCTCTCTACCACACCATTTTGCTGTGGTGTTCTAGGTATTGAGAAGTTGTGATGGATACCACTTTCTTCACAAAACTTATGAAATAGCTCATTTTCAAACTCTCCCCCATGGTCACTTTTGATTGAAATGATACACATGCCTTTTTCATTTTGTACACGTTTTCAGAATATAGAAAAGACCTTAAAAGACTCAGCCTTGTGAGTTAGGAACATAACCCATGTCCATCCAGTGTAATCGTTTACTATGACAAGATCATATTTCTTACCACTGACAGAGGCAGTCCTTGTTGGACCAAAAAGATCAAGATGTAGCAACTCTAGTGGTCTATTGGTACTAACAACATTCTTAGATTCAAAAGAACCTTTGACTTGTTTTCCCTTTTGACATGCATCACAGAGATCATCAGATTTGAACTTAAGGTTTGGTAGTCCTCTCACGAGGTTATGCTTGTTTAGCTTTGAAATTAATTTCAAGCTTGCATGACCTAGCATTTTGTGCCAAATCCATCGCTCATCTTCAATGGACACTAGACATGAGATACTTTTATTTGAGAGGCCCTCCAAGTCAATCTTATAGAGATTGTTTTGCCTTTTTGCAGTGAATAAAAGTGATCCATCATCTTTCTTGACAGTACACATGTTCTTATAAAAAGACACTGCATATCCACTGTCACATAATTGACTTATGCTCAGTAGATTGTGCTTCAAGCCATTTACTAAAAGAACATTATCAATGGAGGGAAAATGATGTTTAACAATTTTACCTATACCAATGATTTTCCCTTTATGATTTCCTCCAAATGTGACCCAGTCACCATCTTTGGGCTTAAGGTTTTGCTACATAGACCTTTCTCCCGTCATGTGTCATGAGCAGCCACTGTCCAAGTACCAAGACATCTGTTTTCTTCCTGTTGTTAAGCAAATCTGCAACAGGTATTATCTTATCTTTAGGTACCCAAACTGACTTGGGTCCTTTCTTGTTAGTTGTCACTGGATGAGTATGCTTAGCATGTTTATTGTGAATGCATCTAGATGTAATATGCTCACTTTTTCCACATACTTTACAAAAGGTGTTGGACAAGCTAGACTTAGCTTTGGTATATTTATTTGGAACTTTTGAAGCTCTATGTTGTTTAAGTGGTTTTAACTTTTTGTAAGATGCGTCTTGTTTCTCTTTGACATAACCAATACCAGATTTATCATAAGGTGACCTAGAGTAACTTAAAATGAGACTAAGCTTATCTGAGCCACCTACAAGCTTTGATAGAGAATCAGTTAGATATGTTATATCTTGCTTCAGTTTTGCAACTTCACAAGAGACATTAGGTTCACACACCATTTTGTCTGCTAGACTTACATTCACTGATTTTAGTATGTCGTTTTCATTTTTGAGGTTTTGTTTCTCAGTGCAGACCCTATCATATTCTCTAGTCAATTTAGAAAACTTCTTTTTGAGACTCTTATATTCTCGTGATAGTATAGATGACTTGTGCAACAATTCATCAAAAGCATTTTGAAGAATGGACGGGTCAGAGTTCATTACCTCAGCATCAGTGTATTCCCTTTCTGATGCAGTGTCTGCCATGAGACAGATATTTGCTTCTTCCTCTGCTTCATTTTCTTCATCCGAAGAAGACAGATCAAGATCCTCCCATGTAGCCATTAAGCCTTTCTTCTTTTTGAAGAATTTCTTTTTATCTTTTAACTCAGGGCAGTCAGCTTTGAAGTGACCAGGTTTCTTGCATTCAAAGCACAAGGGTGGACCTTTTTCCATGGAGTCTGACTTCTCCTTGGAAAACTTTTTGTTGAGTTGCTTCCTTCTGAAAACACCTTTCTTTCTCCACATATGTTGAATCTTCCTGGAGATAAAGGATAATGCATCCTCATCTGATCCTTCATTATTATCAGAAGATTCAGATGACTCAGCAGCTTTGAGAAATTTTGATGAACTTGCTTTCTTTGCCTTTAAGGCAATAGATTTTCCTTTTCTGGAATTTTCTTCTTCATTAAGTTCAAGTTCATGAACCTTGAGAGATCCAAGAAGCTCTTCTAGAGAGAGTGTATTCAAGTTTTTTGGCTTCTTGAATAGCAGTTACTTTGGGTCTCAATTGTTTGGATAGACTTCTCAGGATTTTTCTGACATGATCTCTATTTTCATAAACTTTTCCAAGAGATCTGAGACTGTTGGTGATCGTTTGGAATCTTCTAAACATTTGGTCTATTGTTTCATGTTCACCCATCTTGAACAGCTCATACTGATTAACCGGCATGCTGATCTTAGATTCCTTAACTTGTGAGGAACCCTCATGAGCTTGGGCAAGAGTATCCCAGATTTTTTAGCGGTATTGCAGCTGTGAACTTTGTCATGTTCAGATCTGGTTATAGCACACATGAGATAGTGCTTAGCCTTCAAATTCAGCTGATTTTAGTTTTTCTGCTCTTGAGTCCATTGGGCTCTAGGAACAGCGGCTCCAGCTTCATTTCTTGGTTCAGTGTAGCCGGTTTCAATCAGCTCCCAAATATCTACATTCTATGCATCTAAGAAGGTCATCATTCTCTTCTTCCAGTAGTCATAATCTGTTCCATCAAAGAGATGAGGTCTGTTGATAGCTTGTTCTTATGCATCCATGGTTGTTGGATCGTACTCCCTCAGCACCTGTTAGATGCTCAACCCTTTCGAGGCTGAACTCTGATACCAGCTAAAGTTGATACAGGCAAACACAAGAAGGGGGGTTGAATTGTGTTTGTTAATAATTTTCGAAAACAACATTTCAAACAATTTTTTCACACAAGGAGATTGGAAAGCAGAAGCACGCACAAAGAGAAAAGTTCCTTTTTTTAAAAGACTTTAACAAAAGCAATATCGAAACCCCACAGTTAGTATAAGCAAATAAAACTGAAGAGTTTAGGGTTAGAAGATTCACGCAAGAGATTTTATCCTGGTTCACTCTCTTCCAACCAAGAGCTACGTCCAGTCCCTTCGACTTGAAGGTTTTAACCACTATTTCTCCAAATAGATTACAACCAAGTATTCAACACCTCTCCAGGCTACAAGTATTTCTTTCTTACCAAGCCTCTTCAGGCTCTAACTCTAACAAAGAGATTTAATGTTTGATCTTCTTAACTCGATATGTGTGAGGATATGACAGTTTAAGATCAGATGAATATTTTCATAATATTCAAACTAAGAAATACTGACTCTTGTTCTCTAAAGAAATATGAGTATGTAGTTTTACAAAAGTTGAGCTCGTAAGGTTGTGCAGTCAAGAGTTCTTGTCTCAGTGTCTCGGGTCTTCTATTTAAAATGACCTTCTTCTTCACTTGCATTTCTTTAACGGTTACTTTGAATAATCCCGTTTAGAGATATCATTTAATGCATAATATCCGTTGTGATTGAGAGCTTGATTGTGGCAATGCTGAATAGTACTCTTGGTTATCAAGGTAGCATGAAATTGGAGGCTTTCTGCTCTGAGCATTGTAGCTTGAGAACTATGTTGTTCCTCCTTTGTGTATAATCCAGCTTTTTCAGCCATAAAGTTGTCATCGTGCAGATCGTTTTGCAGTATCTTATTGTACGATTCTGCTTTTTTATTTCTTGATGGTACTATGTTTCTTTTACAACAAGGTGAAACATTAAAGCAGATAAAACAAATGTGAAGAACAAATATTCTATTGAAATAAATATCCATCTTTTGAAATAAATTCAAGAGATTCGGATTGCATTTAATTTATTTCGGAGATGGAGCTCGTTTAAAAAGAAACTTCGTCTACTTAGTTATTTGAAAGACTAAGTCTTTTCAATATTTTATTTTGCTCGTCTGATGACGTGGCATATCCTCTTGTCTATCAAGTCTTCGGACTTGCTATTCCTCAATGAGTTATAAAGATCTTCGTCTAGTGACGTGGCGGTTAGAGCTCGTCTACTAGATTACTTTATTTTTCAATTCATTTACTTCTACTAATTAATTCCGTCTGCTTACGTGGCAAGATGGACGTGCTTATTATCAAGTCTTTGGACTTGTTGTATCTAACAAGTTATTTTGGTATTCATCTAGCAAATGTTTTAGAGTCTCGTTCACTTAAGAAAACCAGTCTACTAAATTAAATAAACAAGTAACTTTACCAAAGTTTTTGAGCAGCCCGTCTACAAGGGTGGACACGTATTTTTAAATGAAAGCTTATCCTATGTTTACTTATATTAAAGTATTCCTGCGTAACTGAAAGTACATGTTAGATCTCAACTAACACTTTACCAAGGAAATTTAATCCTTTTGTTAGCATCAAAACTTATAGATTATTAAATCCAAAACCACTTTGGTTCCAACAAACCGTTCTACATTGCACATTAGATATTTCCTCGACTTGAAATCATCAACAATTCAATATTACCCCTTACTCGACACCGGCCTTAGCCTTAGGTTTTATTTTTACATGTGATAATAATAAGAGATTATTTTGATTCTAAGAGGGTGTTTGGGAAAGATTTTTTCTTGGGAGTTTTAGCTGTTTTGTGAGATTTAAGCTTTTTGTGAAAAAATCATTGTGTTTGGGTACACGATTATTTTCTAGAAAAGCTTTTTTAAGCTTAATAAGCTGTTTTGTAACTATCTTTCTCCAAGAGCTGTTTGCTGATTTTTTTTCGATTATCCTTGCAAAGATAACCCTTTTCCCGTAATAACCCTCTCTCTTCAACTAACAAGACGAGACAGACAACAATGGTTCGAAGAACCTTCCACGAAGAAAATACGAAGAACTTCTTGTTGGAACCAAAGTGGTTCTGGTTTATTTAATCTCTAGGTTTTGATGTTAACAAAAGGATTAAATTTGCTTGGCAAAGTATTAGTTGAAATTTAACAAGTGAGTTCAGTTTATGCAGGAATATTCAAAATGATATAAGGTATACAATGCTTGGACTCTTGCAAAGGATTACCCGTCCAAAGGTTATTTAAACTGTTTATATTTTAATCGTTAAATAGATGGATAACTAAAATTCGGTAGACGTCCATAGTAGCCAAGTTAGCAGACGAGTGCTCTCCTTGAAACTCAAGTATACATCCATAGTGTCCAACTAAAATTCAGTAGACGTCCATAGTGCCACGTCATTGGACGGAGTTTCTCTAAGGACTTAGCAAGTCTAAAGACTTGTGTGGACGAGTGCTTCTACCACATCAGTGGACGAGCAGAATAGAATCTTGTGTAGACGCGTTCTAAAACCGAGTGCCTGTAGACGGTTCTAAATTTTCTACATCTTAACTACTTTGAACATGATTTAATGCAATTTGGACCACATTGAATTTATTTCAACTGATCGATATTTATTTCAAAGGAATATATGTTCTTTATAATTGTTAACACCTTGTTCCTTTGTGAGAAAATTCATAGTACTATCAAGGAAATACAAAAAGCAAATAGTACAATTGGAATTGCAAAACGATATGTACGATGACAACTTTATTGCTGGACAAACGCTGGGTTAAACACGAAGGAGGAAAGAAAGTTTATAAGGTACAATTGTTCAGGACAGTGAGCCTCCATTCTGTGATTTTCTGATAACCAAGGATGCTTTTCAACACGACCAAAATCAAGCTATCAGTCTCAACGGATATCATGCATTTAATGCTATCTCTATAACGGGACTATTCAAATAACCGTTGAAGATTTACAAGAGAAGTTGAAGACCACTATATAATAGAAGGTCTCAAGCACTGAATAACAACTTTTGCCATTTTGAATAATTGCAAGATATTCAAAGCTCATATTCTCGTTGTAAAGCAAAAGTCTGTAATTCTTAATGTTGAATATTTGTAAAAATATTCAGTAGATCTTAAACCTTCATACCCTCACATATAGTGTGTTAGAAAGATCTTAGAAAAATCCTTGTGATTGAATTAGATCCTGAAGAGGCTTGGCAAGAAAACAACACTTGTAGCCTGGAGAGGTGTAGAATACTTGTTGTAGAAACTGTTTGGAAATAGTGGAGAAAATCCTTCAAGTAGAAGGGACTGTACGTAGCTCTTGGTTGGAAAAGAGTGAACCAGGATAAAATACCCGAGTTAATTTTCTATCCCTTATCTTTTACAGTTTTATTTATTTATACTAACTGCGGGATTTGATTTTGGTTTTGTTAATCTTTTAAAAAGGATTTATTGTGTGCTTAAACTTTTTATCTTCTACTTATGAAAAGGGTTTTTGCGAAAATAATTAACAAACACAATTCAACCCCCCTTCTTGTGTTTGCCTGTGCCAACTTCAGTTGGTATCAGAGCTCAGCCTTGACAGGGTTGAGCATCTAACAAGTGCTAAGGCAGTACGATCCTACAATCATGGATGCAGAAGGACAAGCTATCAACAAACCCCCTCTCTTTGATGGAACCGATTATAATTATTGGAAAAAGAGGATGATGGTATTATTGGATGCACAGAATGCTGACATCTGGGAACTGATAGGAAATGGCTACAATGAGCCAAGGAGTGAAGCTGGAGCTGCAGTGCCTAGAACTGAATGGACTCAAGAGCAGAAAAACCAACATCAACTAAACTTGAAAGCTAAGCACTATCTCATTTGTGATATTACCAGATCTGAGCATGACAAGGTTCATAGCTGCAACACAGCTAAAGAAATCTGGGACACTCTTGCACTAGCTCACGAAGGTTCCTCACAAGTGAAGGAATCACATATAAGCATGCTAGTTCACCAGTATGAGCTATTCAAGATGAGTGATCATGAAACTATAGACCAGATGTTTGGAAGATTCCAAACAATCACCAACAGTATCAGGTCTCTTGGAAAGGTCTATGAGAATAGAGATCATGTGAGAAAAATTTTGAGAAGTCTCTCAAAGCAGTGGAGACCTAAGGTAACTGCTATCCAGGAAGCAAATAATCTGAATACTCTCTCTTTGGAAGAGCTTCTGGGGTCATTAAAAGTTCATGAACTTGAACTTAATGAAGAGGAAAACTCCATCAAAGGAAAATCCATTGCCTTAAAGGCTAAGAAAGCTAGTTCCTCAAAGGTGCTTAAAGTTGCTGAGTCCTCAGATGAAGCTGATTCATCAAATAATGAAGGTGACTCAGATGAGGATGAACTATCTTTCATCTCTAGAAAAATCTAACACATGTGGAGAAAGAAAGGTGGATTTAGAAGGAAGCAGTTCAACAAAAAAATCTCCTAGGAGAAGTCAGATTCCAAGGAGAAAGGCTCACCCCTGTGCTTTGAATGTAAGAAACCAGGACACTTCAAAGCTGACTGCCCAGAGCTGAAGGAGAAAAAGATATTCTTCAAAAATAAGAAAGGCTTGATGGCTACATGGGATGATCTTGACCTGTCTTTTTCAGATTAAGAAGATGAAGCAGGAGAAGAAGCAAACATTTGCTTCATGGCTGACACTGCATCAGAAATTGAAGATGCTGAGGTAATGGACTCTGATCCATCTACTCTTCAAACTGTTTTTGATGAATTACTGCATGAATCATGCATACTGTCTAAAGAGTATAAGAGTATCAAAAAGAAGTTTATTAAACTCTCTCGAGATTATGATAAGGTTTGCACAGTGAATCAAAACCTTAAGGATGAGAATGAAACATTAAAAACAAACAATGTTAGTCTGGCTGACAAGACGAAGTGTAAGTCTAATAGCTCTTGTGAAGTTGAACAACTGAAACAAGATGTGACATACTTGACAGACTTTCTGTTAAAACTGGTTGGCAGCTCAGATAAATTAAACATTATATTAAGATATTCTAGATCACCACGTGACAAATCTGGCATTGGTTATGATAAAGAGAAGCAAGATGCATCTCTGAATAAACCAAAAGTTCATACACAATATAAGGCTTCTAAAGTCCGTCCACAACACACTAAGTCAAAACCAAGCCCATCCAATACTTACTGCAAAGTATGTGGAAAAAGTGGGCATGTGTCATCTAAATGCATACATAACAAGCATGCAAAGCATTCACGACCTATGATCACTAACAAGAAAGGACCCAAGTCAATTTGGGTACCTAAAGATAAGATAGTCCCTGTTGCAGATCTTCTTAACAACAGGAAAGAAACAGAAGTCCTGGTACTTGGACAGTGGGTGCTCACGACACATGACAAGAGAAAGGTGTATGTTCCAAGATCTTAGACCCAAAGATGGTGGCTGGGTCACTTTTGGAGGAAACCAAAATGGAAAGATTATTGGTATAGGTAAAATTGGTAACCATCCTTTTTCCTCCATTGATAATGTTCTATTAGTAAATGGTCTTAAACACAATCTGCTTAGTATTAGTCAATTATGTGATAGTGGGTTTGCTGTTTCTTTTGATAAGAATATGTTTACTATCAAGAAAGCTGATGGATCACTCCTATTCACTTCCCAGAGGCAAAACAATCTGTATAAGATTGACTTAGAGGACCTCTCAAATCAAAGTGTCTCGTGTCTAGTGTCCATTGAGGATGAACGATGGATTTGGCACAAAAGGTTGGGTCATGCAAGTTTGAGATTAATCTCAAAACTGAAAAAACATAACCTTGTAAGAGGTCTACCAAACCTTAGTTTCAAATCTGATGCT
The DNA here is from genome assembly GCA_030762895.1 of Sophora flavescens. Taxonomy (NCBI): domain Eukaryota; kingdom Viridiplantae; phylum Streptophyta; class Magnoliopsida; order Fabales; family Fabaceae; genus Sophora; species Sophora flavescens. Next base: position 215,838,095 of record CM061064.1, on the reverse strand, counting down.
CTCTGTGATGCATGTCAGAAGGGAAAATAAGTCAAAGGTTCTTTTGAATCTAAGAATGTTGTTAGTACCAACAGACCACTAGAATTGCTACACCTTGATCTCTTTGGTCCAACAAGGACTGCCTCTGTCAGTGGTAAGAATCTTGTCATAGTAGACGACTACACTAGATGGACATGGGTTATGTTCCTTGCTCACAAGGACGAGTCATTCAAGGTCTTTTCTGTATTATGCAAACGTGTACAGAAGGAAAAAGGCATGTGTATAGCTTCTATTAGAAGTGATCATGGGGGAGAATTTGTCAATGAGCTATTCCATGAGTTTTGTGAAGAAGGTGGTATTCAACACAACTTCTCAATACCAAGACCACCACATCAAAATGGTTTGGTAAAGAGAAAGAACAGATCTCTTCAAGAGATGGCTAGGACTATGCTCAATGACAATTCTGTCCCTAAGAACTTCTGGGCTGAAGCTGTGAACACTGCCTGCTACATTCAGAACAAAATATACATTAGACCTATTCTGAATAAGACTCCTTATGAATTGTGGAAAGGTAGAAAACCCAACATTTCATACTTTCACCCTTTGGGGATGTAAATGTAACATTTTGAATACAAAAGATCAACTTGGTAAATTTGATGCTAAGATAGATAATGGAATTCTACTAGGATTTTCCAAAACTTCAAAAGGCTTTAGAGTTTATAATTCTAGAACTTTAGTTGTAGAAGAATGTATTCATGTAAAATTTGATGACAAACAGCCTGATAAGAGACTATCAGAGCTAGATGAAGTTTTTGCAGATCTTGATCTAAATATCTCAGGAGAGAAACCAGAAATCAAGACTGATATCCAAGTAGACGACACTTCTCAACAACAACCAGAAACGTCTACCTCTAAACAGGAAAATGCTCAGAAATCTTGGTATTTCAAAAACTACCATCCTCAAGATCAAATCATTGGTGACCCTAATGACAAGTTAAGAACTAGGTCAACCTTCAGATAACAAAGTGATTCTGCTATTGTCTCTAAATGTGAACCGAAGACAGTGGACGAAGGATGGATTCTAGCTATGCAAGAAGAGCTTAATCAGTTTGAAAGAAGTGAAGTCTGGACTCTTGTATCCCTGCCTGAGGACAAGTCATTCATTGGAACAAAGTGGGTCTACAGAAACAAGCTTGATGAAGATGGTAAGGTTGTGAGAAACAAGGCAAGACTTGTTGCTCAAGGATACTCTCAAGAAGAAGGTATAGACTACACTGAAACTTTTGCACCGGTTGCTAGGCTAGATGTAACATCCCTGGCTGCTCTATGGATTGACGACTGTCCCCACAGACCAACAGGGGTCTTTTCAGCGTGCTTTGTCCTCACTCACACGCTTCCCGGGAAAACTTCGCAGGAGGTCACCCATCCCAGAATTGCTCCAAGTCGCTTAACTGTGGAGTTCTTGAGTGATGGGCTACCGAAAAGAAGATGCATCTTGTTAGTATAGGTAGTACCAATCAATTCATATAAGCCTTCCTCAACTGTATAGTCTCATACCTACACAGTCTCAGGATCCCTCTCATTCAGGTGCGTAATCGGTCCATTCATGTGTCCCTCCGCCTATAAGCCTGCCAGGAGCCACTCCTTGTCTGTGCCTTCTTGCACCGGCGACCACTCCCCGCCCTCGTCGGCACCCGGGTGTTACATGCCCACCAGCATCCGCTTGGTTCGTCCCCGAACCACACCGTACTGGGAGAGGTGCCGCTCTGATACCATTTGTAACATCCCTGGATACTCTATGGATTGACGACTGTCCCCATAGACCAACAGGGGTCTTTTCAGCGTGCTTTGTCCTCACTCACACGCTTCCCGAGAAAACTTCCCAGGAGGTCACCCATCCCAGAATTGCTCCAAGTCAAGCTCGCTTAACTGTGGAGTTCTTAAGTGATGGGCTACCGAAAAGAAGATGCATCTTGTTAGTATAGGTAGTACTAATCAATTCATATAATCCTTCCTCAACTGTATAGTCCCATACCTACACAGTCTCAGGATCCCTCTCATTCGGGTGCGTAATCGGTTCATTCATGTGTCCCTCCGCCTAGAAGCCTGCCAGGAGCCGCTCCTTGTCCGTGCCTTCTTGCACCGGCGACCACTCCCCGCCATCGTCGTCACCCGGGTGTTATACTAGAAGCTATAAGAATTTTAATATCGTTTGCTGCACATCATAACTTTATGCTTTTTCAAATGGATGTTAAAAGTGCCTTTTTAAATGGCTTTATTAATGAAGAAGTATATGTCATGAAACCTCCTGGCTTTGAAAATACAAATCACCTTGAACATGATTATAAGCTTAAGAAAGCACTGTATGGGCTTAAACAAGCTCCTAGAGCTTGGTACGATAGGTTAAGTTCATTTTTAATGGAAAGTGGTTTAAACAGAGGAAAAGTAGACGCAGATCTACTTAGAAAATCTATTAAGTCAGATTTCAGTATAGTACAGATTTATGTTGATAATATCATTTTCGGTGCTACTAATGAATCTCTATGCAAGGAATTTTTTAAGTTAATGCAGAGAGAATTTGAAATGAGCATGATGGGAGAACTCAAATTCTTTCTTGGACTTCAAGTTAAACAGTCCATGGACGAGGTGTACATCCATCAGATTAAGTATACAAAGGAACTTCTAAAGAGGTTTAAGATGGATGATTGCAAACCAATGAATACTCCTATGCATCCCACTTCAATACTGAACAAAGATGATAAAGAGAAAAAGGTAAACCAAAAGGTATATAGAGGTATGATAGGATCTCTTTTATATCTGACTGCGTCTAGGCCTGATATAATGTTCAGTGTTTGCTTATGTGCTCGTTTTCAATCTGATCCTAGAGAGTCTCATCTCTCAGAAGTTAAGAGAATATTTAGATATTTAAAAGGTAATACTAATCTGGGGTTGTGCTTTAAGAAAAATGATGATTTCAGATTAGTTGGTTTTTGTGATGCTAACTATGCTGGAAATAGAATTGAAAGAAAAAGCACAAGTGGAGAATGTCACTTCATTGGAGCTAACCTAGTATCATGGTCAAGCAAAAGGCAAAGTACCGTTGCTCTATCAGCTGCTGAAGCAGAGTACGTATCAGTTGCAAGTTGCTGCTCACAACTTCTATGTATCAAACATCAATTGGAGGACTACAATGTATTTGTAAGTAGTATTCCACTTATGTGTGATAATACTGCTGCAATCAATTTATCTAAGAATCCAATATTGCATTCTAGAGCTAAGCATATAGAAATCAAACATCATTTTATTAGGGATTATATGCAAAAATGTGTGTTTGATGTTCAATTTGTAGATACTGACCACCAATGGGTAGATATCTTCACTAAACCTCTTGCTGAGGACAGATTTATCTTTATAAGAAAGCATTTAAATATGTTGTATGTGGATTGAGTTAGTATATTTGTTGTTAATTTGGTCGTCTATTGCATGTTTTCTATGCACGTCCACTAGTCATGACGTCCAGAGCACGTGAAATCTACGTGTCCACTTCTGTTGATGTGCCACGTCCACTACATATGTCTTTACGCGTCCACTCTTAGTCTTGCGTGGACTCGTCTATGCACACATTTATTGTTTATATTAATTTGTCCTTGAACACATTTATATAAAACGCTTCTTTTTCCTTGCTGAGTCAGCTACCTTCATCAATCCCATCGTAACTTTTTATGGTCCTAATTTACCGACGCCGTTTTAGACTTAATGACATGTCTTTGTCATTTTTTTTTGGAAACTGTTGTTTTTCAGAAATCTTTAAAAGTAACCTCTTTCCCTCTGAAAAACTTTTCGCGTCTCTTCATCCCTGTCAACCTCTCTCTCTGAAACTCTCGAACTCTCTATCTCCCCTGTTCTTCCAAACCTTAACTCATCTTACTCAACAATGGCTTCAACCTCTGCTCCTATGCCTGCTTTTGTAACTGACACTATGTCCATATCTGTGGAACATCACTTCAATTTTGGAATTCTAAAAGAATACAATCTGGATGTGAGTAAGTTCATTAACGCTGCTGGATGGAATGGAATCTTTCTAGAAAAGATCTGTGTATCCAGATTTGATAAGGGAATTCTGGAGAAGACCAAAGATTTCTGAAACAAGTTGTCGGGTTTATACTGGGAAGGAAAGTGATAGTGTCTGAGAAAACCATCACTAATGCGATTGCATGTGCTCAAGAGGGTTTGGTCTTCATGGAAAACTGGGAAGAAGACCTAGGTGGTTCAGAGACAATTGTTGTTACCCTAATGAGGCAAGACAGCGTGAGAACTCATTCTTGGAAATCCTCTGAGATGAAAGATCACATTAGGATTCTTCACCAAATCCTGAACAAGGTGGTGCTGCATAAGATTGGCTCTAAGGACAACTTATCAGCTCTTCACAAGTTATGTCTTTGCCATCTGGTTTTTGAAACAAAGATTAACTTACCTTAACTCATCTTCTGTCAAAAATTTTCAAGCAGCAAGGCGTGTACGATGTTTTGAGTGCAAAGCCTAAGGATGAACAAGAAAGACTCCTTCGCGAGAAAGGACTGCAAGCTGTCGATTTTGGCAGAGTTAATCTCAGTGGCATGCAACTTATCACATACAAGCAGGTGGAGTTGGCCAAGCTTGAGGAAAATGAAGATTAAATAAGAATCACTTGAGGCCAACGATGCTGCAATCCTTGGTCTAAAGAAAGGAACCAAGAGGAAGACTGTGGCTGTGAGGCAACCTGTCCTTAAGAGGACTACTAGAGGATTTGTCCCCTCTGTAAATTCTGGTGCTACTCTTCCACCTGCACCAAAAAGGACAAGGAAAGTAATCATGTCTGAAGAAGAAGATGATGATGGATTGCCTATCGCTGCCATTTTAGAAAAACAAACTGCTGCTGCTGCTGGTCCTATTGCCAAGAAGAAAAGGCAAACCAGCAAAGAGGGCTAGAACAACTATGGCTTATGAGGTAATAATCTCTGCTGATGACCCTGTTAGGTTGGAGTAGATGAATTAATGTCTAATTTGGGAACTCATGCTGATAATGTCTCTGCTCCACATGATGTGGATGATGTTTATGTCCCTACCCTGCCACCATCACCGCACTCACCACTAACACAAATAGACAATAACATTACCCTTGGAGCCCCATTTCCTAAACCTTTGAAAACCTTGTTTCCACCCATAATTCTCTCTTCCACTCTCTATAATGGCAAATCTGAAAACTGGGCCAAAGTACAGAAAGAATGGAAAATACTATTCCACACCATTCCACAAGAACCAGAACATATTCTAACTAAGTGGTATCCCCTGGCTGAATATGAGTATGAACCCCTCAACATCTATCCATACTGGGCCAACCCTGAACCTCACACTCCAACTGGCCCATTCCCTTCCCAACTGTTTAATGAACATGGACCTCTCCTCACCCACCTTCCCCAACAGAGATTTCCTGCTAGAAAAATCTACCTCAATCTAGTGAAACTTCCACCGCTTAAACCATTCACTGATGGAGTGGAGAGAGTTATAATATCTGACTGGCATACTGATCCCAGCAAGAAGGATCTAGGGAGTATTCTCGAGAAAAGAGCCAGATCCTTCAGGCAAATTCCTTTTGTGATGGACAAGACCACCAAATGGATGGCTTTCAAACATCCAAGAGTATATGGAGCTGCTGTTGATCAGTTTGTGGACACTCTCATGTATGAAATTCTGAAATGGGAATTCAGCCACTTCAGAGCAGACAGCTGCACGGTTTGTCCCTCCAACCTGGTTAAAACACTCTACTTCCACAAATGTTGGAGTCAAGCCCTACAAGATTTGTCCTAGGTTGTCAATGATCAATCTAAACAAGGACAAGGACCGGAAGCATACAAGGCACAAAGGAAAGATGGCATTAGTTGAAGACATTATGCTAGATCTCAATTCTGAACCCTTTGACCACTCACAGATGGATTACATTCAATCTTTGCCAATTGAGATGGACACTGAGGCTAACTATGCAGGAGCTTTTTGGCAATCCCACTTGATTCACTGCACTAGAGAAGCCCCCACTTCTAGCCTGACTGTTGAAGAGAAGAAGAAAACTCCAAAATTCAGAGGCAGATGTGGACTCTCTTGTGTCAGATATTTGATCTTTAAGGATCTTTGGGGTCTGCCAATAACTAGTCGTGATGTAGAAATTTCCGATCCTATTCATTGGGCAAAGGATGTACATGAGCCAATTCTACAATATGCCTTTGCCTCAACCTCATCATCTGAACATACAACAAAAGAATTAATTGAAGAAGGCCCTGAGCTGAATGTTGAAATCTTTTCGAAACCTGCTTTTGAACCCTCAACTACGTTAGATGATGTCGTTGATATTGCTGCTGTTGAGCCAACTCTGACAAAGCAGTCTGATGAGGTTTGTGCTTCTAAGAATGGTGCCGAGTCTACTAAGACATCATCTCAACCATTAGCTCTTGCTATGGTTCATCCACCAGCCCAAGCTCAAGACACTGTCTCAGACACTGCTGAGAGCTCAAGACAATTATCCTTGCCACCAAATCTTGAGGAAATCATTGGAAGAATTGTTGATGATAAGGTCGGTAAGATAGTTGAAGAGAAGATAGAACAGATGGCATAACAGATTGAAGAAAAGGTATAGAAGCAAGTTCAAGATACCTTGGCCCCTACGAATGCAATGGTGACTCAGATTCTGACTTTATTAATGGATTTTCAGAAAAGCCAAAATCCGAATCTAAACCAACCCCCTCCACCACCTCCTTCAACCTAAATCTTTTATTTCTTATCTTATCTGTTTTGCTGACTATGATGGTCCATTCCTTTTACCTTTTTTTTTTCTGATGACAAAAAAAAGGGAGAAAGGAAAGAGAGATTAAATTTTATACAAAGTTTTTATTTGAAAAGGAACTTTTTTTTGTCTGCATATGCATAAGTTTAATCTATTCATCTTAATGATACATTTCTTTGACCTCTTATGCCTAAATTTTGTCTAAAGTAAGTTATGCTCTGATACTGGTTTGATTTGTTTATTCACGAATGTTTGTTAAGCTTCTATCTTGGTCTGATAACTTATATTATATTGCAAATAAGACTTGGCTTTATATGCCTTAACTGCTTTGATCTGTTGAATGATATGTCTTAGGGGGAGCCTTGAAACATCTCTTAGACTTTGCTATTTAAATTTAATCAGTTTTTGTCATTGTTGAACGAAATCTAGGCAAGTATACCTAGTCGTACAAGTAATACGGTGGTGAGACCGTTTATCGTTACCACGAGGATCGGTTGCCAATTACCAATTCACAAATTCAACAACTATCTAGACTAAACTATAAATCAAGAGAAATCAAAACATAAAAATAAAAACAATAAAATGTTTTTTGTCTTTTTGGGAAATTTTAACAAACACCTGGAGTGCAGAAAGAGGTGTTGGGATTAAATTTCACCAAACCTTAGCCTCATGCAATACCAAGACTAGATACCTCTCATTCATGCTTCAAATATTAAAATCAACCCACGAGATTACTCAAGTCCTGATTCCTCAGATGACAATAGCCTAAATCCACTAATAGGCCCTAATTCCTTAGGTGGCCTAGATTAATGAATTTACATTAAGAGTAGGGATTACGCAATTACTAATAAACCAAACTCCATTCCTAGATGCAAGGTTTACTAGGTGATTAATTCCAGATCAAGAATTGATAAGAACGTCCCCATTGTAAATCAAATCTTAAAATCAGTTTATGGGTGATCAAACCACAAAAGGCATTAAGCGTAGGAATTAAACACTAATATGAAGGCATAAACATAGATTAATCAGTCATGGCAAATACATAATATTCAGTTTGGTTACATCTAATCCCAACAACAGGGATTTAGCTACTCATAGAGAAAGCCAAAACTGAAATAGTAGGGACAAAGGAAAAAGAAGGGAAGGAAGAAACTCCATTGGAAGCTTTTCCCAGCCGTCGGCCTCCTTTGATTCTAGGGTTCCAGTCCTCCTCAACCGCCAGCCTCCAAGGTCCTCCTAGGGTGGAAGTGCTCCTAGGGTAAAAGTCCCTCTTTTTCTGTCTGGAAGAATCTCCCCCGAATCTCTCTTTCTGTTCTACTCTGGGCCTCTTTTATAGACTGGGCACGCGTCACGACCGTGATGGCCATCACGGACAGGCCGTGACGTGTTCTGGAATGGGCGCGCTTTCAAATTTGGAGCATCACGGCCGTGATGCTCATCACGGCTAGGCCGTGATCGGTTCTGCCTGGCCTATCACGGCCGTGATCTGTATCACGGCTAGGCCGTGACAGCTTCTGACTTTTGCCTTCTGCTCTGCTTGATCATGGCCGCTAGCCGTGATGGCCTCTGCTTGGTTCATTTTCTTCCCTTTTCAAGCTCTATCTTCATCCAAGCTCCATCATGGCCAATCCTGAGCATTTTTCCTTAAATTCCTGCAAAACAACACTAAGAAACCGCCTTACCCGTTCCAAAGCAAAAACTAACTAAAATCAAATTAAATATGCCTAACCTATATGAAAATGCATGCAAAAATGTACATGAAATATGATGTAAAATCACACTATCGGTGATCATCAAAAAGGGGGAGATTGTTGGAACCAAAGTGGTTCTGGTTTATTTAATCTCCAGGTTTTGATGTTAATAAAAGGATTAAATTTGCTTGGCAAAGTGTTAGTTGAAATCTAACAAGTGAGTTCAGTTTATGCAGGAATATCCAACATGATATAAGGTATACAATGCTTGGACTCTTGCAAAGGATTACTCGTCCAAAGGTTATTTAAAATGTTTATATTTTAATCATTAAATAGATGGCTAACTAAAATTCAGTAGACGTCCATAGTAGCCACGTCAGCAGACGAGTGCTCTCCTTGAAACTCAAGTATACATCCATAGTGTCTAACTAAAATTAAGTAGACGTCCATAGTACCACGTCATTGGACAGAGTTTCTCTAAGGACTTAGCAAGTCCAAAGACTTGTGTGGACGGACGTTTCTACCACATCAGTGGACGAGCATAATAAAATCTCGAGTAGACACGTTCTAAAACTAAGTGCCTGTAGACGGTTCTACATCTTCTACATCTTAACTAACTTGAACATGATTTAATGCAATTCGGACCACATTGAATTTATTTCAAATGATTGATATTTATTTCAAGGGAATATATGTTCTTTATAATTGTTAAAACCTTGTTCCTTTGTGAGAAAATTCATAGTACTATCAAGGAAATATAAAAGGCAAATAGTACAATTGGAATTGCAAAACGATCTGTACGATGACAACTTTATTGCTGGACAAAAACTGGGTTATACACAAAGGAGGAAAAAAAAGTTTATAAGGTACAATTGCTCAAGATAGTGAGCCTCCATTTTGTGATTTTATGATAACCAAGGATGCTTTTTAACACGGCCAAAATCAAGCTATCAGTCTCAACGGATATCATACATTTAATGTTATCTCTATAACGGGACTATTCAAATAACCGTTGAAGATTTACAAGAGAAGTTGAAGACCACTATATATTAGAAGGTCTCAAGCACGAAGAACAACTTTTGCCATTTTGAACAATTGCAAGATATTCAAAGCTCATATTCTCGTTGTAAAGCAAAAGTCTGTAATTTTAAGGTTGAATATTTGTAAAATTAGTAGATCTTAAACCTTCATACCTTCACATATAGTAAGTTAGAAAGATCTTAGAAAAATCCCTGTGATTGAATTAGAGTCTGAAGAGGCTTGGCAAGAAAGCAATACTTGTAGCCTGGAGAGGTGTAAAATACTTGTTGTAGAAACTGTTTGGAAATAATGGAGAAAATCCTTCAAGTAGAAGAGACTGTACATAGTTCTTGGTTGGAAGAAAGTGAACACCGGGTAAATTTTCTATCTTATTTATTTATACTAAATGTGAGATTTGATTTTGTTTTTGTTAATCTTTTAAAAATGATTTTTTGTGTTCTTAAACTTTTTATCTTCTGCTTGTGAATAGGGTTTTTGCGAAAATAATTACCAACACAATTCAACCCGTTTCTTGTATTTGCGGGTGCCAACTTCACTTTTAAAAAGAGAAACTGAATCGAACATATCCAAATCCCAACTTTTGTCGGCATCGGAAAGGATGTCGTCACGCCGTCGGAAAGCTTGACTTAGTCGGCGTCAGAACGGAGGTCGTCGTCGCGCCATCATCGCTGATCCTGAGAGAAAGGGAGATCGAAGGAGAATCCGAGAGAAAGGGAGATCAGTCACAGACACAGAAAGGGGGGAGTTGAGGGAGATGAGTGATTTGTGAGGGAGATTTGAGGGACTCAAACGCATGGAGAAAGGGAATAGTTGAGGGAGATGAGTGAGGGTTTTGAGAGAAAAGGGACCAAGAAAATGGAGACAGGGATTTGAGAAGAAGGGTTCTCTGGAAAAATAAATAAAAATAAAGGGACCTAGAACAAAGGGGAGAAATGGGCCGAGAGAAGCCTCTAGTCTATATAATAAAGGGACCAAATTTGGACTAATTTTTTTATTTGTGGGTCAGTAAAAAATTTAAAAGACAAAAGGGAACTTGAGAATAAATCGGTTGTTGTATTTTTATTTTTTTTTATAACTGTTGGAGTGTGTAAGCAAATTGATTAAGATGAAAATAAATATGTGTGGGATGATTAAATTTAATTAAAATAAACATTTATATTTTTTTAATATTTAATATTTTTTCAGTATTAATTAAAATAAATGAATTAATATTTTAATTTGAAGACAAGATATAAAAAAATTTAATGTTAAAAGAAAAACAAATATTATAAACAAATACATTCATATCATTTTTCGTAATTTACTATGTATAATTGATTATTTTTGCATCATCCAAAAGAAATAGATTATCTTAAAATAACTTTTCAGCAAACATACCCAAACAAAAACTGATTCTGATTATAATCGATTATCCCAAAAATCGATTATTTGAAAACATATTATCAATATAATTTTTTTTTTTCCAGCTTTTCCAAACACACTTTAATCGGGTGTATCAGAAGAACAAAACTTTTCAAATCGGAAATAATTATATTATAGCTGAAGTGAAATTTCATCTCAGTTCCCAACGATTTGAATTGAATATCATTATCTTAATGAAAACGAATGTGTTACGGAAAATATCTCACAGGTTCTATAGTTCTACGTAACATACGGCTCACATTAATTTCTATCCAGTAAGGTTCCAACCTTAACTTTCCCCGAAGTGATTGTCTGAACTGATAAGAGTGAACCTTTTAGGTCATTGTGACCGGTGAAAGGAAACAAAACAAGAAAAGGAAAATCCTTAGGCCATAGGTCCTGGATGAAAACGACCAGCAAGCTAGCATTAATTAAAATATTTATATTTATTCTAAATATAAGGATTCAACCGAACTCTACAGAAGACACCAAGAAAGGTTGTCCTCACGCAAATTAATAGCAACACAATCAAACTTGACATCAATTCAATATCTCTTGGCTACCTGACTACCTCCGTTTACAACCCAATTTATCTCTCTGTTTTACTTTCCTTTCTCAGTTAAGTACTTTACATTTTATTGTTGTTGACTATTTACATCTTCAAGCCGCCGAGAGTAAAAACAAACAAGTAGATACACATGATGAAAAGAATACAGAATATTTGATGAACTAGAATGAGAATATGAGATTGACAGCCGTGATTTCTTTCTTAAGAATGATGAATGGAAACTGGAAAAGTGGAAAGTAACTAGAATAATGCTGTTCAAATTACACGTGCACAATCACCAGATTCACATATCAAAACTGATGCATCTTCGCTTACATGGCTAGCTAACTCAGGCTGGAGCTCAAGATATTCTGTTCTGACAAATGATGCTGCTTCAGTTGCAAGCTCAGCCTCCACTAATGCAATGCAGCACCCTCTAAACCCAGCACCACTGAAGCGTGCTCCCAATACACCAGGAGCTCTCAAAAGGATCTCATACAGTTGGATCAGAGGTTCAGAACCTTGGCAGACACATCAATTCACATGATCATCAATAGTTACTCGTAGACATCAAATTGGACGACAAGCATGTAAGTTTCATCTATTGTAAAATATAAAGAGTAATAACTTTTAAAACCCACATATGGTAAAACCAAAATGAAACCGTATTAAATATAGTCATCAAAACATCTCAAAATTTTGGTTTAGTTGAATTCAAAGGGCACTCTGGTACTATAAAGGTATATATCTGCTAACTCAAATTGTGCCGGTTAAGACTTGAGAACTAAAGCCGATTATGCAAAGCTGCAATATAGGAATGCCATTACACACAAACCTATCAGTAAAGCTTTCAACCTGAGTAACTTGCAGCGGTTGAAGACTTTATAACAACATGACATCACTTATGAAGCAATTAATTTATTCTATACTCGCAAATACACATCAGCATCTAGCTACATAAACGTCATATAAGTCCACCATAGAACTTTGATCACTGATAAATACCCCTACCTCGATTACATATTAAAAATGTCAAGGTATTGAACATGACTTGTAAAAAAATAATTCATGTGTTTGATTAAATAATCATAATGTTCTCAATAATATTCATCTTAGAATCTGCATTTGGTCTTTTATTTATCAATAAACTCCAGATATACAGCAACTAATAGGACACCAAAAACACCAAACTGATGTTGGGAGGGATCAAGTAACTTTGAATTGGGAGAACCGGAATAGGAAATAAAATAGATTGCTTTGCTGAGAATCTGACTTTGAGAAGAAATGTTACACCATGTAGGCTTGGAAGAAAGCTTTAGGAAAGCAACAAAAAAGAAGAGAACACAGAAGAAAAAGGAACTTTAGAGGAAACCAAAGAACAATAGAGAAGGAAAGGACATGTTTCAATATAGTAAAGGGAACAACGCAAGTTTAAAATCCAACTCTTTGTTGTGTAAAATGTTCTAGTAGTTTCAGGCCTTAATTTTAATTTTAGGGTAACTTTTCAGGTCTCAATACTTATATGCTTCTAGGAAATTAGCTGGGAAAGGAAAAGTTTCCCAGCTTCTGCTATGATGGAACCAGAAAATGGCACTTAGACAATCATCTCCTTTAGGTTTTCACATCAATAAGGCAGTAAGAGCTTGAAAAACAGCTGTTTCATACAAAATTATTATGTTTGGGTATTTTCTTAAATTTTGAAAAAGTATTTTTTTTTGGAAAAAAAACTGTTTTGAGTGATTTTCAACCATCTCATTTTAAGAACTGTATGATTATTTCCTTGTGCATATTATTCCATCTCCCACACATTGTGCGCTACTATAATTCATTGTTCCAATGAAACTACCAATTTTTACAAAATCTTTCATGGCCAATTGCGTTAACTATTATTCGTTGTACCAGTTCAGCCTGCTAGATTGGTGGTCTTTCCTGTGGCCTTATTCAACCAATGTGCAGGTTCGAATCCTGGTACCCATCAACAACTATTATTCATTGTTCCTTGACCATGTACTGTTGCATTTTCTTTAATAAAATTTTATATTTTGTGAAATGATCAAATAATAATATATATTTATTAATATAATTTTTTTTACAAATTTTATTCAATTTTTAATAATATAAAAATAATTGATGATAAACATGAAAAAAATTACTTATAAAAAATGTTAAAAGAACATCAAATATTTTTAATCTAAATAAATAATTCCATACCATTTTTTGTAATTTACTAAACAAAAGTAATTTTTTGCACCACCCAAACAAAACATGTTATCTTAAAATCGCTTTTCAGCAAACAGACCCAAACAAAAACAGATTGTGATTATAATCGATTATCACAATAATCGATTATACAAAAATCGATTATCAGCATAATCTTTTTTTCCAGCTTTCCCAAACACACTCTAATAGGAAAGTACTGACTAGAACCAAACGAGAGAACATAAAATTCATCTTAATACTAATTAAAAGAAATAAATCCAAATTGAAAAACAAAAAAACAATGAATTAAAAATTTAAAGCTAATGCCAAGTATTTAAGATTTGAGAGTTGAAGTAAATTGAAAGGCAATCTAAGTAGACTAAGACTTGTTTAACATTTTAAGGGAAGATAAGAATTTTACTACTCAAATTAATATAGTCCAGAACTTAGCTGTTATCCTGTGGGTAAAAGGCCAGTTATATGGTTATGTTCAGGTAGAAGTGTTTACTTCTGCTTGCCAAACTTTTTAGAAGAAAATCCATTAAAGAACAGTCAATATTTGTAATTGTCTTAGATTGTTTATAGAAAGATGTGACACTAGATATTGAAAAGATGAAAACTGTATAAGAAACATGTTTGCCCACCCCCACCCTGCAATTGGTTTCTAGTATAGCAAGTCAGTTCCATCTTGGAGGGGCAAGAAAAAGACGGAATTTCAGAATATTCCAATAATGAATTTTGGGGTTTAGGCTGTACCACATTCATAATTTTGAATAGAACTCCGACCAGAAGCAGCAATGAGGACTCCGAAGTCTTTAAACTTGCCCAATGCCCAAGCCTCGACTCCTGGGTTAAACATTGAATAATTGACATTAAAACACAAAACAGAAATGACTATGAGCAGGACACAACTTGCCTCTTAATTGAGATTTAACAATTAAACAGATTGTACCTTTCTTAACACGCATATTCTCTGAGAAATAATGCTCTGCTCTTTTGGCTAGTTCGGGTTCTAATTTGCACTGCACAAACAAAATGTAGGACTACTTAGTTATGCTAAAATCATAACTTGATTTCAAATTATACACATGCACATACGAGGGAAGGATGAAAAACTAGCAAATAACCTGGAACAAGTACATATAACAGATTAACTTAATTAACTGGCATAGAAGGAAACTATTGTCATGGATAAGATAATCATATTTTGCCAGTGTCAAAATAAAACAAACAGTTTTATCGGCATTTTGGACATTCAGAAAGGCAAGATTTGAAAGTGCCGAGTGTCATTGCCTACATCTTGTAAGCTCTGTGGTCGCTTGAAATTGCTATAGTATCTATCACTCCTAAGAAAATGGCAGAGAGGTACTCTCAAGGAACTCAGATTTAGTGATTGATGAATTTAATTTATCCAATCATCACTTCTTTTACAGATTGAATGAGAATTATGTGAACCAGAAATAAATTCAATTAAGCAAGGCCCTTTCCCTCTTGATTTCAGTTCAGAAAATCACATTTGTTCTTCATTAGACAATGAAATATATGATTCCCAATCTCATCACATCTCGATTACGAGGTGCTTCAGAGGCTGAGTAATTAATTCTTTATATGGCAGATGGTTTGTATTATATGTCAAGAGTTCAGACTTCAGAATTCCAGAAGACGTCATTTTTATGAAAGTGATATTGCCAATTCAAAGTGCTTATATCGTTTATGCATCTCAGTTTATCATTTAATGTTTTCCAGAACTAAAGTACCTTTGCATAACATTGCACTGTTGATGAACGTTGATATCTTAGTGCTTAGTGCATCAAAAGTAAACTGTTCAAGTATGTTTCTTACTTTTCTTTAATACAATACTCAAAATTGCATTCCTAGAACAAAGGAAACTACTCCCTCGGGTCCATATTATAAGCAAAAAAATCCCAAAACTTTTGGTCCAATATATAAGCAAATTTTGTTTTCCAATGACTCATTTAATGACATTGTTCCTAAAATACTATACATTTAATACAAATTTTGTTTTCCAATAACCCATTCTATTCCCAACAACACAAAGCAACATTTCATTATCATAAAAGGGTAACTTAGGTAAAAACCTAATTTTTTAACCAAATTAAATGAGATCAACTAACCATCTTAATACGTGTGTTGCATTAATTTTTTACTTATAATATGGACCGGAGGGAGTATTTATTTAGCAATATGTTTCATGTTTACGTGCCTGCACAAAATAGAACATCAACAAAGACATCAATTGCGCTTTATATCACACAAATTATCCAGGATACGGAAAATTCTATATACTTCTGGTTTTAGCATACCAATGCTTATACCTTGTGAGCTTCATAAACTTCTGGTTCAACTGCTCAGTGGAAAAGACAAGAATAACTTAGATCAGTTAGCGATTTGATAAAAGATATAACTAGGTTCAAACGTGAGAAGTCAAGGATACTGGCCATTCGATAGGACGGGCTCTGCTTCATAATTTCCAGATGCCCTGCAGAATGAATAAAAATTAACATAAGTCTCATGGGCCATTGATTATCCCGCCAAACTCTCTGTAGTAGAAATTAAATGGAGACGCAAGGGTGCATGTGCTTTTGGTTCTGTCTAATTTTATACCCTCAAATTGAAAGGGAAGAAAAATAAAAAGTATGACTAAAGGCCCAAAATGGTCCCTCACAAAAAATGTGGGGATACTTTTAGTCCCTACTAGATTAAAACAAAATTAACCAATTAGTCCTTCAAAATGACAAATTTGGGATGCATTAATCCCTCTATTTGTCCCTTTTTGCATCATCCGTTAACTTGCTGACTATGTGTGCCATTATCTATTTCCACTGTGGAAACTGGCTAAAAAACTGGGGGGAAAACGTGCAACCCATGTGCCACTAAAATTGTTTATGACGAGAAACGACATCGTTTGGATACTGGTGTTTCTTCTTCCTCCATTGCAGCACCTTCCATCTTCTCGCTAGTGATTTCGTTGTGGTGGGAGCCTCTATTTTTTGCGCATTCGCAGTTGAATGCCCACCAATAATAAGTTCTCTTAGAGCACAATGCGAAACAATCAGTACCAAAAAGAAAATGCCCAGCATTGGTATTATTCAGCATTGTCCATGAATCAGTATTTAAAAACATATTTCTTGACCCAATTGGTACTAGAAACACCACCATTACCATATTCCACTTTCCAGATCCTTATAACTATTGATCCTTAAAAGTATTGAACGGAATGAAGGTCCTTTTCCATTTCATTTTATTTTAAACAGTTCAAACAATATATCTAATATTGTTCTGTTCCATCCATTTTCATCCATCCAAAGATAGCTCAATCGATTAGCAAGACACAAAAAACATTTTACCACAGAATGAAAAAGAAAAGAATAACTTACTCCAGAAGAATTCGTGCAGCCTCTCGACACTCTGCAACTCGCCTATTATATCCAGGGTTGCTGGTCAAAGCTTGCTTCAAGCCTGAAAGTGCCAACAGGATCTTGGTTGCTTTCGGTTGCTGACTCTCTTTGTACTGTTGCACCTTTGGTAGGTGTATAAGCATATAATCTTTGGTCTGCATATGCCAAATTAACTCGTGAACCAGAGTAATGACAATGATAAAAGTGAGAACAGTGTAGTGTACATATAAAATGCATTTATTTTCCTTCTTAGGGTTTTATATAACCAAAGAGGCCACACATACAATAACAACAAAGAATGAGAAGAATCAAGCCCATGTGCTTTTATGCTATGAATATAAGATAGATTTTAACGAAGTCAACAGGTGACTAATACTACACTATGAATAGAAAAGTGGCTGAAAAACAGAACAGAATGGCCACAGAAATACTATAAAAGCAAAAGCCAGACTAATGGAAAACAAATGAAGTAATCAACAGGAAACTAGTTAATTTATACGGTAATGGATATCCAATCTAAGTGCAAAGGAAAGACACTTTTTATCATATATGAATTACGCATGTACTAAAAAACAATGCAAAAGTAAAAAGAACTAGCACAAGTTTGTGGAACAAGGAATTCTTTATATTTGTCGATAACAACATATACGACAAGTCAGTGGCAGAAATTGGAAGGGTTTGATTGTGCAGTTCCCCTAGCATTTAGCGAGTTCTCTGCTCTCGCAACTTTCCCTAGTTAAGAGTTGAGAAACTTAAGAAAGAGGAATATTTAAACAATGCCACTGAAGATTCAGACAAATGATATCGGCTGCAAGTGACTGATTCAAAAGGGCACGTGATCCACATCCCAGATATAAACATTCTGCAACTGACGGATATGCTTTAACAAATAAAAATCCATTTAGAACTTGCAACAACACATTAATCCAGATGTTACCTTGCAATTCATGCACATCAAACAACCATGGCTTGAAAGTAATATCGCTGATTGGTCCATTATGCCATTTTTCAAACCCAAATATTCATTCTCAATCAACCTATAATGAGAAAAGTAACATTTATGAGCTCTGATCTAATAACACTAGACAATTAAGAAAATAACTGCAATAACTGAAAGTCCGAAAGGGTGAGGCTCTAATCCCTTTTTTGGTGGTAACTTAACTTTCAAACTTTGATGGTGACATTTTAGAAGATTTGTTACTATCCAGCATAATATGAGAAACTACCTAGCATAAAAAGGTCTAATAGAAATGTAAAAGCGGGGGTTTGAAACTAATATTGCCCTTTTCCCATCAAACAACAATAATGATTCTTGAACATTAGAATTTGGACACGTAGATGAAACCCACCTTTTCCTTTGAAATTTGGAACTGAAGCTGTATAGGGAGTTTAGAAAGTGAGTGTGTGTAATAATTGCATATGGTGTCTAAGAAAGTTGTCAAATTATGATTTTCAAATAGTTGGACTCATCAAACAAATACTCATTCATACATGTGACCATGGTTGAAGAAGATTGCATTGCGACTGTCTCCAAGGATTTGGATAAACTTACCTATCATATTCAATATTTTCTGTGGGAGATATGATTAGATTATTGGCATGCTCCAAAGCCAAGAGGTAAGCTACTCCAACCTGTCAAACAATGAAAGTTGAAATTCCCACAAAAAATATCATAAAAAATGAGCAGTTGCCACTTGCCAAAACGCCAGCAATGAGGGATCTCATGGTGTTATCCAAAAGAAAACCAAAATGAGCAGCTTATCAACAAAATAGAAAATGAGAATAGGAATCCAAAGAAGGATATTAGCATTATTTAGAGAGGGATAATATATTGGGAACTGATTCTAATTAGGGTATTTATTAGTAATTCAGGGTTAATGGGATGGAAGATGAACATGAGGGAAGCAATCTTAGTCATCGACATTATCTTATTTCCTTTGTGTATCCATGTACCACGGGCACTATAGTTACTAGTAATAACAGGATTAATATTATTGATGAATTAATGACTATTTATTTATTTATTTACTTGACTGTAACTTTATTTAAAAATACCCAAAACCCCAACCTAAACTGAAAAATGAATCTTGCTTAAGAAGCTAAACTAGCTCAATCCTCTTTTCGTGAACTTCATTAATTTTCATTGGAAGGCCCCTTGATTCAGACTTTTCATAATTTTAATGACCAGAGAAAGAGAAATTAATCAGGGGGATCGCTATCTTACTGCAGCAGAGGAGCTTAAGCCTGAACTGTCCAGATCTTCAGAACCACATATGTATCCTATGATACCCTGTAAACATTGTGACAAGGATGGGTTGGTATACATTTCCAAATAATGGAAATAATTTGCAAGCAGTGATTTACATTGCAAGAAAGCAAGAAATACATCGCAAGTAGTTTCTTATTTTCTGGCCATAAGGCTGGAGAAAATATGTTCACAGTTGCACGTACCCCTTCTAACACTTGATTGAGGACCAGTGCTAGACAGGATCAAGCTGACAGAGATAATTCTGAGTTCATTTTCAAGTACAACATATCAAATGCCATCATTAATAACCTTATTTGAAGAACAACAAAAACCTAATCTAAAATTTAAAACAATTAAAATAAAATGTAAAAGAGATGCGCCAAAATAGAATCTCATAACAGGACTGGAAACGTAGAAACTTGGAGCCCCAACTTTGCTGAACATAACAACCTTGTGCACTGCTTAAAATTTGAAAGCATGTTAAAAAATGCAGCCCACTGAAATACACAACAGTATTGCTGCCATGAACAGAAATAAGCAACCACGAAACTCAATACATCCAGTATATAAAACTTCCTTTGCAACCAACCACCCAATCAATGCTCATGAATCATTTACAAATTTTCTCCTTTTCTACTTCAGGTACACTTATACTGATATCCAAGTGCAATTGTTTAGTGCATTTGCTTATGCATAACAAATAACCGGTCTCTATATTCCTGTGATTTTTTCATTACCGTAAATCTTGGTGATCCTTTGGTTATTCTCAGGCTATTTACTTTCTTTTTAAGGCCTAAGCAAACTACACTGCAGAGCCCAGATATTCAATTGAAAGGTATTGACTTATTCTATCATTCTCATAATAAAGTAAAAAGTACAAGGTAAATTTGATTATCATAGAGAGCTGCAATCCTTCTGAAGTATGTATAAAACAAGCTTAGCATAGTCAAGTGATAAACAGAAGGGTAAACCTTGGAAAGTGTGTTTCCCTTGCTCTTTAGTGCATATACGGCTCCTCTAGCATAACGCCCCCAGCAACATTGTTCTTCTAGCTCAGAAGAATCCTTTGTGCAGTTCTCATTTTTTGTCTTAGTGGTTTGTCTTGGCTGCTGAATCTCATCAACTCTATCAAATACCAATCAATTTATAACTCAACGTAGGGCAAATTATATAGTAATCTTTAGGAAGCTCAACATAATAAAATTATGCAATGAAAATGAGAATAGCCCAAGATCAGAATGGCAGTTGATATGCCAACAAGCAAGTAGCCCAATGAGCACTGGCCCCAAATCCTAAAGATTTGAGTGCAATACTGATGTCAGAGGTTTGACCCTCCACCAGGCTATCTATTCCCCTCCCCTACCAGCTACTTGCACCACTAATGTATCCCCCCCCCCCCCCCCCCCCCCCCCCCAAACGAAACAAAAACAAAAAAAAAAAAAAAACAAAACAAAAAAAAGGGAAAGAAAGAAATATTGGAAATTGAAATCATATACCAGTTACTTATGAGGGAACCCATCGGTCAGCCAGACACCTAATGATAGCCAGTGAAGCTTCACTTCATTTGTCAGTTAGTAAGAGTTAACAACTATATTTAATCCTCACTAACTAACTAATGATTTGCTCAGAGGAGGCATACATGATTCTAAACTAATACATCTGGCATACATTCACCAAGGATAATTCATGAGCAATGGAAGAAAACTTCAGAATAAAAAAAATAGGAAACAGAAAATGATCAACGACCACAGACCTGAACTTAACTACTCCTTTAAACTGTCCTGAACGAATTACAACCTACAAGAAAATTCCCTGGGATCATTCATCAAACAAATGAAAGCATCGTGAATAATAAGGATATATATTTCCATTGAAAACTTAGCTTATGCTAAAACTTCAAAGTTCAAACGACCAAATAATCTTCAGAAGGCTACTTTAAACATTACAGGTACAGTTTAATGGTATGCATAGTTGCTAATTAAACAAAGGAAATTTCCAGATGTTCTCAGTGTTTTTTAAGATTGTAAATCAAGTACATTATAATTGAATCTTACCTGACTACTTCCGGAAGGGGTAAACCCCAAAAGTATTCCCCTGTTGATTGTCATAGCAGCAACAGTCCCACCCTGTAAATACCAAAGGAAAGTGCTAGGTGGCTCAGCAAATTTCAAGTGGAATCTGTGAGAATATTGCCCAATAATTGAACAGGTTTAATTTATCTGCCCTGCCCTAGTTCTCTAGTACATATTGCTTTATTACAAGTTTCCTATATAACTTGCTGAAGATCAATCATTGAGTTTCCTATAAAACCTGCTGAAGAGCAACCATTAAGTTTCCTTTGCATCAACACAACAGAAAGATATATTAAAGTACCTGATGATCAATGTGTGCCCCCAAAGGACAAATTCGATAAGGAGATACTACAACTCGAACTTCCTCTTTGTTCACCCTTGCCATTTCAGAAACTATCTTTCTCATTTCATTTAGCTGCAGGTCACATATGGATTAATCACCAGAGTGTCAAAGAGTACTGAATGAGGAAATGTTAATTTTTCAATTATGTCCACCTCCATCTCAGTATTCTACTCCTTAATTTTTCACAAGACTAAAAAATCTCAACAATGAGAAATACTAGGGAAGTTACATTATGTGTTAAACAAGTTGTTAACATAGTAGCATAATTTAAACAAATTCAATTTAAACTCAACATCATCCAAAGATTGAGCCATATTAGCATATTGGAGAGTACTCACCACATGTTCCTAATTCATCATCAATAAATCTTATTCGAATAGGTATCCAGAGCCAATTCAAATGCAGAAATGATAGGAAAATGGATTTCCTCAATTCAAAAAATCATGCATTCATGCATTCACACATTAATATACTGTTAGGTCAATCCTAGAATTCCTTAAAACACTTTCAGTGATTGATCCAACGGTACATTAATGCATGATTTTTTGAATGCAGATCCGAAATGATAGTTGCAATAACAAATAAGTGGTGTAAGGAGGTAGTGTGGTAGTGTAAAACAAATGTGTGGAAATATCATTTTGCAGTATGCGAAGTTGCGGACTAAACAATGCAATATCAGATCTAAAAATACAAGATACAGAGTCCTATCAATAAACAACTTCAAAGCGTGTAAATGCATCACTGTGAATCAAATCGAAACAGCATCGTTACCATTATTGATTAAGCAAGAAAGCGATCGAGATAAGAGTGAAAGCGAATTCAGCGATCAGATCGTGATATATTATACATGTACATACCTCTGCGTCAGAAGGCCAACACTGCCCAGCCATTTCCGAACGTAGCGATGAAGAAACGCAGAGGAAATCGTACAATTCACCACACCACACGATACACGCACGCACAGTGAGAGGATGAGGATGCAGCAGCAATGCGGTTTGCGTAAATAAAATGAACGTGATCTTCAGTTGGTGAAGGGCCAAAATCTGTTGAAAAGGAAAGCTTACCGCTACCACCCACTCACTCAATCACCGCAGCATACAAATACGCTGTATGCTATTACAGGAAATAATTTTGATGTGTTACATGTGTAAAACTTTTGTCCATACATTTTTTTTTTAACCATGTAAGAATTTATCACCGTGTTAACGGTATTAATCTCTCTCTCGGAACTTATCAGTAAGGTGTGTTCTTTTCTCTCAATCGTGTTTTATCCATATACAATAACTAGGATTTGAATCCCTAACCTTACAATCTTTTTATGTATTATATATATATATATATATATATAAAAGTTTAGGTGAGTTGGGTCCCGGGGCTCACCAGGGTCGGAGCATGCCTCGCCGTTCAAAGAGCGCTTACAAAGGTATTTATAGATTACCCACCAATAAGGTTCTCACACCGACAGTGGGATTCAAACTCACGACCTTGTGGATTATGAGTCGTATCCTTACCGACTGGACCAACCTTAGGAGGTTACAATCTTTTTATGTATTTCATAATATTGAATGAATTATAAAGTATATCATATAAACATTTCCAACAGTTTATCACTAGTTTTATTTATTGAAATTTCTTGCTTAAGTTTTTTTTATGTATTTCATTAATTGTTCACCATTAATGTATTTATTATTTATTAAAACAATAACTAACTTGATTCATTATACACGCCCCATGTGTCGCACGAGTATACACAACTAGTATATATACACACACGCACGCGTGAGGATTACGTTAGTGAGTAATTTATAATTATTTATATAAACACTCTTTGACTCGTAAGGTCTATCTTATCCCCGATTAGCTCTCGAGATCCAATTCATCTGAAGCTTTTGATTAAAAAAAATAAAGATATGAATGGTGTTCATGTGTTATTAGCATTGTCTTATAAACATTTAAAATTATATACTATCTAATGGTGCCAATGACTGGTCATGTATGATAATCCTCATGAGTCATGACAATACCAGTGCCTTGCACCCTCCGTAGTCTATCCCTTGAACCAAGCTTTGGACTTGGAACCATCCTGGGCGTTTCAAAGTTCATCTTTGGAAATTTTGTCATGCATCATCTCCTCACCAATCTTCAAATATGCAAGTGGAGCAATGGCTGTCCTGACCGCTCCCACTGCTCCGGTATAGCTAAAACAATCATTCATTCTTTTGATAAAATCAAAGAAAATTGATTCCTCGGGATATCTCTACGTGCATCTATGAAAATTAATCGCTCGGGTCAAATAGAATCATAAAAATGGCAAAGTTCTCCTTCAAAAATTTTAATGTTGTCGTGTTCTCAAAATTCAACTAGTATTCACTGGTTAAATCAAATGAAATACTGCGTTTTTTTTTTCTTCTGCTAGCTTGTGTGAGTGGATAATGTTGAAATTTAACCAGGATGGGGTGGGAATGATTTGGACAGTTGGTTAAATATTTTGATGACCGCCTGTTAATTTATTTGGAATTGGAGAAATCGGTCAACGTTTGATGATGACTTATAGTGGCATCTCAACTCCTCCAATGTGGCCATTATATTTGCTAAAAATATTAAGGAAGCAAAAAGTGGGACTACATATATTTTCTTTGCCAAAAATGGTAAAATGTTCCATGTGCAATGGAGGTGCCCCTCTAGTGGGGTGGATCAATTGAAAGCTTAATACAAATGGGGCTTCAAAGGGAACTAGTTCCCTGAGATGGGGATGTGGTGGAATTATTAAAAGGAGATGTGACAGAAGATGGACAGGTTTTGGCTATACATAGGAGTTTGGTACTTTGGTCAGCTTTAAAAGCTCAACTTGGAGGGATTGTTAAAGATTTGGAAGTTGCTTGCAATAATAAAGGCTTTCATAATGTAATGTTGGATAGTGATTCATTCACTTGGCATCATATCCATCCTTAACAGGGATAGCAAGCAGACCCAATCCCCTTCAAATTAGGAAGGTCCTTGCTTCGAGGATCTTACAATGGAAATGGAAGGATGGAGGCTTTTATTCACTCTTATTCTGAAGAAAATTTATTGTGCAGTTGGCTAATTAGAGTCTGGCTGAAGACTATGAATTTCATGAGGTAATCTCTCCGAATTGTGAATTATCTAAGCTTATTTTTGCTGCTTTTAGTGGGGCAGTCATATCTTAAGTAGTTATGTTCATTGTAGTTTTTTTTTTTTTTTTTTACTTTCCCCCTTCTCTACCAAAATAAATTACTATCCAACATTCTACCATTATTTTTCTCTTTATAGTAGTTAGATTGTTTGCTGTCAAAATATATTAGTTAGATTTTGATATGCAATTGTTTAAGGCATGCACAAAAGATTAAAAGTACGATTGAAGAAAATAAAGATTTAATTTTATTCATTATTTTATATAATGTTAAATTATCAAAAAAAAAAACTAGACTATTATAATTATTATTTTAAAAGGAAATCGCTTTTCGATCGGGTTACTTTCATAAACATTAGTGTAAAACTGATATTTTGAATGTTGCCGCAATTTAAAAGATAGTTCCTTTAAGTTAGCTTTGTTAATTAAATTGTGGGACGTAATTTGTGAATGCACGAATTCAAATCCTCACGAGGGTTTTGTTCCTTTCCCATTTCTTTTTCCCTTCTCCATCTCCCCGGTGTAAGACCTCTTATAATTCTCTACTTAATTAAACCAAAAAGATCTTTCAACCGATTTGTATTTTTCAAGCTTTAGGCTTCCTATTTAAACAAAATTAACATTTTTAAAATGCAACAACAATCTTCTCCAAACAATTATTATTTAAAAATTTAGCTTTCTTTAATGATATACCAACATATTATTATTAAATAATAATGTAAAAAACTTCCCGATGAAAGAAGTTTAATCTAAAAAAACACTTTTGTTCTGCATTATATAAAGTTCACGGTATTTTATTCAACCTGTAGTCTATATATAATTAGCCTTTTAACTATAATGACAACACTATACTATCTTCCATGCTTTGTCTTTTAAGTTTCACTTATATAATGGATAATATCACTAAAAGGTGCATGATTAATTATCTTCATATAAATGTCATTTGTTCACAAACAATAGAAAGAGGATCATTCTTTCAATTTGTGTTTGCAAACGCGAAAATGTTGTCACATGAGTAATAAGCAAACCTAAGTGGTTCAAGGGTTATTATAGAGGTAGGGACTGGAATAGATCAAGCCATTCGTCAAGAACCTAAGGCCTAACCGACTTAAAGCCTAATCTAGCCTAGCGCATGTTTGGATGTGTGTCAAATTAACTCCTTGGAAGTGGTTTAATGTTTTTTGGAAGGCAAAAGAAAATTTTATTAAAGCAATCCGAAGCACAAGTAGTAATAAACGATACAGGACAAAATGATACGGGACAACTGGTGGTGCAAGGCTAATACATGCCAGCTGATGCAAGGCTGTATTTCTGTCTTTTTTATGTACAAATAATCAATTAGAATATCTACAAGTTGTCCTTTGTGCATTCCATTCATTTTATTCTCTGTTATGGTATCAGAGCTCTGATCATCAGAGCTCTGCTTCATTCAAAAACGGCCGAAAATAACCAATTCCAAGAGGACCCATCTAAAGACCCCACCACACCTTATTATCTTCACCCATCAAAAAACCCCTCGTTGGTTTTAGTATCAACTTTACTCACTGGCCCCAACTACCATCAATGGTCACGTTCAATGCGTATGAGTCTCATTTCCAAGAACAAACTTGGGTTTGTGGATGGCTCAATCACAGCCCCTACTCGACTCAATGCTCAGTATCAGGCCAGGGAGTGAGCCAACTCCATGGTCTTCTCCTAGCTGTTTCGTTCTGTATCACCACAAATTGCTCAAAGTGTCATCTGGATGGACAAGGCATCAGAGATTTGGATCAATCTAAAGGACCGTTTTTCTCAAGGAGATATGTTGTGCATTCTTTGATTTCTTTGGAACTCATATCATTGTTCAAACAGGGAGAACTTTATGTCACCAACTATTGTTATCACATTGTTCTTGTGCCATTCGTTGCTCCTGTAATGGGCTTGAAGATGTTAAAAATTACAGGATTTAAGATCAAGTCATTTAGTTCCTTAGGGACTTGAATGACAACTATTCAACGGTGAAATCTCAAATCCTACTTATGGACCCTCTTCCACCTCTGAACCATGTCTTCTCAATGGTTATACAACAAGAGCGGTAAATGTTTGGTGAAAAGACTGAGTAAATGCTATGAATGTTACTAGATGAGAACTGGTCGCTGCTTCAGTTCTGCAGGTCGTGGTTCTAACAGCCAACAAAGGTATGGGTCAGGTAGGGGAAATGGTAATAAGCACTGCATATAATGTGGAAAGCCTGGTCATACAATAGATCAATGTTTCAAAAAGAATGGGTATCCTCCAAACTACAAGTTTAAGGGTGATGAGCCTCTGTTTGACTGGTTTTATAACTGGTAAAGACCTTGGCTTTGTGCTAATTTTATATCATTTTCACCCAAATTAGACTTGATTGTCCTTAAGTAGTATTTTGAGTCTATAAAGTATTTTTAGGTTAATTTAGTTGATTTAGAGTTAAATAAAATACTTATTATATTTTCTTATTTTCAGGTTAATAAAATGAATAAATACGGAGCTTTCGCCCCCATGAGAAGTCTGTTTCGCCCACGAACCGGAAGGTGACTGTTCCGGACTTTGCAAATCTTTTCTGTCTCGCCCCCATGACGAAGGACTCGCCTCGCGAGTACTTGAAAGTCAGAAGCCATCACGGTTTGGGCATGTTGAAGGTCACGAGCGTTACAGTTGGGAATTTGAAGAGTTCGCCTCGCGAATTTATGCTCGCCCCGCGAGAAGACCAAGAGTTGCAGACCTTTCGCATAATTCGCCTCGCGAGGACTTGGATTCCAGAATTTGTATATAAACTGCTCTATGGCAGAATGATAGGTTAGCTAGTTTTTAGGAGGCCAGGGCTAGTCAGTTGTGGCTAGTCTTAGCTAGTCAGTAGTTTGTTTTGTTTCTTTTTTTTACTTATGTTTGTTATGGAGAACTAGTCTCCTAGATTAGTCTACTGTATGAGAATTCTATATACTTGGGGTTTTGTAAATCCCTATTTTAATTGCTTTTCCCTTTTCAATACCATATTATACATTTCTGTTTGTTATTTCAGGAGTGTGTAGTATTGTATTGATTTGTTTCAGTGATGTTATTTTCCTATACTTAATCGCGTTTGTTATTTCGCGTGTGTTCATTCATGTTCGTTTGTTCATGAGAGCTTAACCCCGTTTGTTATTTCGGGAATAGGAACTTGCATCCATAGTAGCAATTACGTTGTTAGTTGTTGATGTAACTGAAAGGGGATTAGAATCTGCTTAGGGCTTGGGATTACATTAACCAAGGATAGTTGGGAATTCTTGACAGTAGATTAATCGTTGTTTGATAATTGATAATCTCTTTTCTACTGCTCTGTTTTCCTTCTTTGTTCTGTTTTGTTTTATTTATTTTAGTTTCAATCCAAAACCCCCCATTTCTAACTTTTTCTGTTAATAATAACAACACCTAAGAGTCCTTGAGAGACGATCCGAGTTGTCGCTCTAAACTACAGTTTTATAACCGCTCGTTCTTTTTGGCGCGTGGCGACAGCGCGATCAAAAATTGGCGCCGTTGCCGGGGGCTCTTGTTTGTTGTTATTAGCAGAAAAAAAAAATTAAAAAAAAAAATCTTTGCTAATTAGTTCTGTCTGCTTTGTCTGGATGTTTGATTGCCATGGATAATTACATGTCTGGATATTTGCCTAATGTTTATTATGAACCACCACCTTGCATGTATTATCCTAATTTTAGTGAGCCACCACCACACTATCCTAGCCAAGTGATCACCTCTGCACCTTCCGAACCTTCACAGAGCACCTTGGATGAGATTGCTTCAATGCTACAACAAATGGAAGAGAACAATCAACGGTGGGCACAACAAAATCTCGAATTTCAACGGATGATAGAGGAAAATCAACAGAAGATGGAGGCTGAATACCAGAGGGACCAAGCTGAATCTCGGAAGTTGTGGGCTCTAATTGATCAAGTTACCGCCAACTCGGCTGCAATGCTAACTCCACAGCCTCTTGAAGAACATAAAGATTCACAAGTTATTCCTGAAAATATTTCTGATGATAATTTTGATAATGTTTCTGATGATGAATTGTGTGTTGAATCCCCTGATTCTAATTCATGTGATGATTGTTATTGTGATGGCAGTGCTGCTTTGTGTATATTCTGTTATGCAGCTTTATACTGTTCAGGAAACATAGAGAAGGAGGATCAGGAGGACATTTGCTCCACCGTGCTTGAGGATAAAGAAGAACCTTTGGGAGTAGATGATTCAAGTAAAACAATTGAATGTGTTGAGAGTAATGAGGTGGATGCACTGTGTGAAGAATTCCCAGACATTCTAACTTTTTCTGATTCATTTTCTTGTAATATATGTACTAACTCTAACCTTTGTGTGGTGTGTGCTGAAATTTCTGCATGTATAGCAGGTGATAACTTTGTTAGTGCAGTGGATGAAAACCTTGCAGAAGTTGAAGCAACACCATTAACCCCAACTAACTGTTTGCCACCTCCCCCTGTGGAACCAAAAGTTATGGAGTTTAAACCCTTGGATTTTGCACCATGGCCGTTCCAAGAGGTTGAGCCCCACTTCTATCGGGAGGATTTTGTTGAGAAAGCGGTCATCTGTGACCCGAGAGGAAGTGAGAAGTCCGCCGCACTCGGCGAGGTCGTCATAATTGTCAAGCACTCACTTCCAAATCAAGGCTGCAAGTTAGGGATGCATGGAATGAGCTTCCACTTTTTGTCCATCACGTGGGCCTTATGCTACAGACAATGGGATCCTGGTGGAACCGCCCCCCAATGAGTTTTTCTTAACCTTCTTCTTTTTAATTTTCTTTTCCTTTACTTTATTGCTGTTTTGTTTTCAATAAAGCTCCTGAATAATTTGAGAAGCTCAGGAGTTGTGTCGAGTCTTTTGTTGGCAAGTTTGATGGATTTGATTAATTTTGCATAGATTGATTGCATGATATTGTTGACTGTTCCCCCTAGGATTTGAAATTTTTTTTTGAAAAATGATCCCCATGTGATTGAAAACTGAACTTTGGGATTTTGTTATGATGGCATGATGTATGATAAGTTTGGGGTGATAGGAAGCACACACTAGGGATAGAATCTCAGTTAAACAATTTGCATAAATGTCCAGGTGAGGTTTTGAGCCTCCAACATGTTGTTTTTGACTGTGTGAGAATCACTTTTTGAGTTGCACTTTCCCGAATTAGCTTGAATCTCTTTTTGGTTTGCATGATTATGTGTTTGCTTCAAATGATTTAGGCATTTTCTTTGTAAATAACTACTTAGCCTAAAAATAACCAATTCCTAATGCATGTTCCCTAGTTAGCCCCATTGAGCCTATTAGCCTGTTAATTCTTGATAACCTAATGTTATAAGCCCAAAAATCTGGAAAACCATGTTAACCCGATCTTAGGATTAGGAGAGCATGTAATCTTAGAATGGGTGCAAGAAACTAAGTTTGGGGTGGCTGCAAGGTGTAACATGTTGTTTAGGATTGAGAAAAAAATTTATGTAAAAAAAAAAAATTGTGAAAAAAAAATAAAAAAAAAGAAAAGAAAAGAAAAACAAAAAAAAATAAAAGTGCAAAAAAAATTCAAAAAGACTGTTTGAAATAAAAAGGTTGTAGCCACCCAAAGCAAAATGAAAAATGAGAAAAGGAACTTGAGTGGAATTTCAAAGTGTAAAAATGTTCATGCTCTCTTAGTTCCTAGGGTCTTCAGCCTAGTACCTTTTGTATATCCTACCCTTAGCCAGGCCCCATTACAACCCATAAAAGACCTTTTGATGTTGCTTGCATGTTTTCTGTGGGAACCATTTAGAGATGAAAATCAAATTTATGGGAAGTGCTCTTAAAAGTGAAATTGAGTGAATGTTGTTAGCCTGACAAACTGAGCGAATGAGTGAACACAAATTTCCCTTGTGAGGATGGCAGTTGTTTGAATATGGTGATCTCCCTCTTGTGTGTGACTTAGACCCCCTGCTTAGATTTCTGATTGTCTGAATGATTAATTTCTCAACTGTTTAGAATAAATGAATGTGGGGATTGTTTTGTTTGAAAGGGGGGAACATTGAAAAATATTTTGATAAATTGCTTGAAATCTGTGTAAAAGTTGATTGAATCTTTTGAGCTTGCCAGGTCTTGAGTCTTTTTAAGTTTTTGAGTGTAGTTTGCTTGGGGACAAGCAAAGTTTAAGTTTGGGGTATTTTGATGAGCCTCTGTTTGACTGGTTTTATAACTGGTAAAGACCTTGGCTTTGTGCTAATTTTATATCATTTTCACCCAAATTAGACTTGATTGTCCTTAAGTAGTATTTTGAGTCTATAAAGTATTTTTAGGTTAATTTAGTTGATTTAGAGTTAAATAAAATACTTATTATATTTTCTTATTTTCAGGTTAATAAAAGGAATAAATCTGGAGCTTTCGCCCTGCGAGAAGTCTGTTCGCCCCGCGAACCAGAAGGTGACTGTTCCAGACTTTGCAAATCTTTCTGTCTCGCCCCGCGACGAAGGACTCGCCTCGCGAGTACTTGAAAGTCAGAAGCCATCACGGTTTGGGCATGTTGAAGGTCACGGGCGTTACAGTTGGGAATTTGAAGAGTTCGCCTCGCGAATTTATGCTCGCCCCGCGAGAAGACCAAGAGTTGCAGACCTTTCGCATAATTCGCCTCGTGAGCAGTGTTTCGCCTCGCGAGGACTTGGATTCCAGAATTTGTATATAAACTGCTCTATGGCAGAATGATAGGTTAGCTAGTTTTTAGGAGGCCAGGGCTAGTCAGTTGTGGCTAGTCTTAGCTAGTCAGTAGTTTGTTTTGTTTCTTTTTTTTACTTATGTTTGTTATGGAGAACTAGTCTCCTAGATTAGTCTACTGTATGAGAATTCTATATACTTGAGGTTTTGTAAATCCCTATTTTAATTGCTTTTCCCTTTTCAATACCATATTATACATTTCTGTTTGTTATTTCAGGAGTGTGTAGTATTGTATTGATTTGTTTCAGTGATGTTATTTTCCTATACTTAATCGCGTTTGTTATTTCGCGTGTGTTCATTCATGTTCGTTTGTTCATGAGAGCTTAACCCCGTTTGTTATTTCGGGAATAGGAACTTGCATCCATAGTAGCAATTACGTTGTTAGTTGTTCTTCATGAATCGAAAGGGGATTATAATCGCTTAGGGCTTGGGATTACATTAACCAAGGATAGTTGGGAATTCTTGAAAGAGATTAATCGTTGTTTGATAATTGATAATCTCTTTTCTGCTTCTGCTTTTCCTTCTTTGTTCTGTTTTGTTTTCTTTATTTTAGTTTCAATCCAAAACCCCCCATTTCTAACTTTTTCTGTTAATAATAACAACACCTAAGAGTCCTTGAGAGACGATCCGAGTTGTCGTTCTAAACTACAGTTTTATAACCGCTCGTTCTTTTTGGCGCGTGGCGACAGCGCGATCAAAGGGCCAACCTCAATCTCAGGTAAATGCAGCTGTAATTGGTGATACCATCTTAAACCAAGAGGAAACTGAAAACCTTAAGGGAGATTGTGAAGCTCGGAATTTCGTTCTCACTAAGGAACAGTATCAAGGAGTTTTGGCTCTCCTTCAGCAGTCACAAATTTTGCCCACTCCTCACATTTCCAATCAAGTCATTGTTTGCTCTAACACTCCATCGACACATACTCCATATAATGGTAAAACTGCCTTTTCTACCACCTCTTGGGTATTAGACAGTGGCGCCACCGATCTGTTGGGAATTTGCGTATAAAACAAAATAAAATGCAGCGGAAAAATTTCCATCAAAGGATCCTTGCGAATGGTCATGATTCATGATTAAAAAGTTTACCTCTTGAAGCGATGGCTGTTGGTTGAAATTCGTCTATCACGAACACCGCACGAACGGTGTCTCTAGAGGTATCCACACGAGCGGACTCCGTGAACGTCCAACGTCACGAACCTGAAGCGTCTCTGTCTTACAGTGCTGGCTTCAAAACCGAGACTTACTGTTCACTCTTACTCCTTTGTGCGGCTAGGGTATCAACCTTGTGTGCACAACAACTTAAGTGTTCTACTTATAGTAGCGCCTCCTTAAGTGAGTTAGTGAGCAGCACTTGACCTAAGCCCATGTACTATGCGCTAGGCCCAATAGGAAAGTCCAACTCTCCTTTTAATGCTTCTTTTAATCCGCTCTTATGTGTGTGACCCTATAGGTTCCCAAAACGTTAGTAGTAACATTAAATCCTATTTAATATTACAAACAGTGAGCAGTATCTAGCAATACATCACTGCTACCTAAGTAGTGAGAAAGTTAGTGATTTAACGAAACCTTTCTGTGACAAATATTCATGTGCATTATTATCCCTTTGTCCATATATCTATATTGAACACAAGGCATAGAAAGTGTCACCCTTGTATGGTTCAATATCATGTTTCCTGATACCCGAGTAGACTTAACAACAAATGAGGTCAATATCTCATATTGACTCATTTCAGCATGGCCATGCATTTTACAGTCTCACTCTATCAGGGGGCCCACAGATATTACTCCTGTCATGTAGGTGGGACAATTTCCATCTAGGTCACTCACAGCCCTCTGCATGGCTCGTGGTATGCCCAATGACCGTCTTTATAATCATCCTATTACAGATGACGTTTGACGATATTAAAGCACACGACTCCTCATGTAGGGATCGTAGTGATTTCAGGTCGAAGGATTGCATACACCATTGTCACTATGAGAACTACTTATGACACTCACATAACGCTCCATGTAGTGTTCTCACGGCGGGTCAATCCAGTACATCATTACCTTAATGTGTACCTATGTGGCAACTCGATATCTCATATCTATGACCCGTGAGATGTGGTCATCAGTCTGCACACATAATAGTCTCAATTGTATTATTATTGTCCTTATTAATAAAATACTTGACTACGGATATTTAAGAATAGGATTTCATTGTTCAATAGTGTCTCACGATCAAGTCATATACTTGATATTCTATTAAACTGAAATTTCTATTCTAAGGACTTTATTATGTTTAAACAAGTAACACAATAAACTGAAATGCCTCATATCATATATATATATATAAAATAGCAAGATACAAATGTAAGTCTAAAGAAATACATTGGCCTCTAGGGCTTACACCAACAATCTCCCACTAGCACTAGAGCCAATCAGGCATCAATCTAATGCCCATCGATCTAGTGTGACCTTCATGCTTCTGTTGAGCAAGAGGTTTCGTAAGCGGGTCAGCAACGTTGTCAAGCGTTGGTACTCTGCATATTTCACATCTCCTCTATCGATAATCTCTCGAATGAGATGGAAGCGCCTAAGTATATGCTTGGTTCGCTGATGAGATCTAGGTTCCTTAGCTTGTGCAATGGCCCCATTGTTATCACAATAGAGATTAATGGGGTCCACAATACTAGGAACCGTATGATGAGTGTGATTTTACCTCATTTTTCATGTACATTTCTGCATGCATTTGCATATAGTTAGGCCAATTTAGTGTTGATTTTGTATAGTTTTTCCTTTGGAACGGATGAGGTGGTTTCTGTGTGTTGTTTTGCAGGATTTAATGGAAAAATGCCCAGAAATCAGCCTTGGTGGAGCTTGGATGAAAAAGAGCTAGAAAAGTGAAGAATATAGCCAAACAGAGCCTATCACGGCCTGGCCGTGATGACCATCACGGCCGGGATGACGCAGAGCAAAAGGCAAAAGTCGAGACCGTCACGGCTGGCCGGCGTCATGGCCATCACGGCCGTGACTTAGGATTCGCGTCGCGAACAAAGGGCTCGCCTCGCGAGTGACCATTTTGTGCAATTTCGCCCAAGTCAGAGACCATCACGGCCTGGCCGTGATGGCTGTCACGGCCGTGACGGGCGACGGACCTATAAATGAACCTGCACTGAACAGAAAAAAGGGAGAACTTTTAACCTAAAATAAGGGGCACTTGGAGGCAGGCTAAGGCTGGTGGCTGGAGAGGGTTTCTACCCAAGAAAGGGGGCAATTTTCTCTGCTCTTGGATGGAGAGAAGATTGGAGGAAGCTTGTCTATGAGTGTTCTCCATCCCTTCTCTTTTTCCTTTTTGTATTTCCTTATCATGAGTAGTTAAATCCCCATTGTTGGGGTTAGATGAACTTTTCTGAACTTGTGTAATTGATTTGGTTTTTTTTAATACAAGTTTCTATTTCGTATGAGTATGTGATTCTGTGTTTAATGCTTCCCTTGGATTAGCTACCCATAGGAATGATTTGTTGCTTTAATAAATGACTGAAAGGTTGGTATTAAGGCATGCTCATGAATCATATGCCAAGTAGGTCAAGAATCTAGACATAGGTGTTGACTGCTTGCAATCTTATAAGTCTTAACTTAATGCAAAATCTCATTTTATTCCACCTAAGACATTAGGGTTTAATTTGGGGTTTTAGGCTCAATGCACCTAAGACATTAGGCTTGAGTAATTTAGAAAAGGCTTGATTGGCATAATTGAATTAGGACTTGTGTTAGAATCCATTTCATTGCAACTAAGGGAGGATTAGTGTAGTCTAACCCTGACAATTCTAGCCACATCCCTGTTTGCATACCAAGTGTTTGACATAATTCCAAAAAGACAAAAATATTTTGTTTCTTTATTTTCTGTTCAATCTCTCACACTTTAGATTAGTCTAGATAGTTGTTGAATTTGCGAATTGGTAATTGACATCCAATCCCTGTGGATACGATAACCGGTCTCACCACCGTATTACTTGATTGCGACGAGGTGCACTTGCCTTTAATTATATCTCTAAAATTCACGCATCACCGTACCAAGCTCAGTAATGAACTTTTTGATCCAAACAACCTCCTTTGCTGCATTGGAGGCGGCAATATACTCAGCCTCTGTAGTAGAATCGGCAACTGTCTCCTGCTTTGAACTCTTCCAGCTTACAGCCCCGCCATTCAGGCATAACACATAACCAGATTGCGATCTGGAATCATCCTTATTGGTCTGGAAGCTAGCATCGGTGTAACCTATTACATCAAGCTCTTCCTCGCCTCCATATACCAAGAACGAATCCTTAGTTCTTCTCAAGTACTTAAGGATGTTCTTGACAAAGAGACCGATGACTTTCACCGGATCGGATCGGTACATGCTCGTTATGCTTAAAGCATACGATACATCTGGTCGAGTACATAACATGGCATACATGATAGATCCAATTACGGATGCATATGGAATCTTACTCATGCGATCCCTATCCTCTTGAGTGGAAGGGGATTGTGCCTTTGATAGGCATATACCATGTGACATAGGCAATAGTCCTTTCTTGGATTTATGCATGTTAAAGCGTCTCAACACTTTGTCTATGTATGTACTCTGACTTAGGCCAAGCAATTTCAGCGATCTATCCCTATAGATCCTGATCCCCAATACATAGGTAGCTTCACCCAAATCTTTCATAGAGAAGCAATTCCCTAACCATGTCTTTACATTTTGTAGTGTAGGGATGTCATTTCCAATGAGTAATATGTCATCTACATATAACACCAGAAAAACAACAATGCTCCCACTAACCTTCTTGTAGACACAAGGTTCATCTTCATTTTTTATGAATCCGTACTGTCTTACAAAGATCATCAAAACGAAGGTTCCAACTTCGGAAGCTTGCTTCAATCCATAGATTGATCGCTGCAATTTACATACCTTTCCGGCATCCTCTGAAATGTCAAAGCCTTCAGGTTGTGTCATGTACACATCCTCAAGAAGCTTTCCATTAAGGAAGGCAGTTTTGACATCCATCTGCCATATCTCATAATCATGGTATGCAGCGATGGCAAGTAAGATCCGGACGGATTTAAGCATCGCAACAGGTGAAAAGGTCTCATCATAGTCGACACCATGAATTTGCTTGATACCCTTAGCGACCAATCGCGCCTTAAAGGTGTGTACCTTACCATCCATGTTAGTTTTCTTTTTGAAAACCCACTTGCACCCTATGGGTTTTACCCCTTCAGGTGGCTCTACCAAGGTCCATACCTGGTTGGTGTACATGGAATCCATCTCAGATTTCATGGCCTCAAGCCACTTCTCAGATTCTGGGCCAGTGATGGCCTCCTGGTAGGTCACAGGCTCATCTTGATCCATGAGCAATACATCACCTTGTGGAGTCATGAGAAATCCATATCTCTCAGGCTGGTGACGTATCCTGTTAGACCTACGTGATGAGTGTGATTCCACATCATCTTTGTCTATCATTTTGCATGCATTTTCATGTAGTTTAGGCATATTTTTATTAGATTTTAGGTTAATTTTCCTTTGGAACGGGTAAGGCGGTTTTCGTGTGTTGTTTTGCAGATATCAAGGGTAAATTGCTCAAGATCAACCATGATGAAGTTTGGATGAAGATGGAGCTTTAAAACTGAAGAAAATGAGCCAAACAGAGCCCATCACGGCCTAGCCGTGATGCCCATCACGGCCATGATCGAGCAAAACTGAAAAAGAAGAAAGGTCAAGTCGAGTCACATCACGTCCTGGCCGTGATAGCCATCACGGCCGTGACCCAAAACCACCAAAAGTCAGAGCACATCACGGCCCTGCCGTGAAATTCTTCACGGCCATGAAACAGAGGGCTCGCGACGCGAGCACATTCTCGCCCCGCGAGAAACTGGTTTTTCCAGAATTGGCAGAGGCAGAGACCGTCACGGCCAGGCCGTGATGGCCATCACGGCCGTGACGCGCATTACTTGGACCTGAAGAAACCGAAATAGATCAGATTTTGAGTTGGTTTGGGACTCTAACTTCCCCATTTCTATAAATATGGACCAAGGCATCAGATACAGAGATGATCATAGAATGATCAACACATTAGGGGCTACTACTCTAGGCATAGATTTAGGATCTCTTCTCCTCTTCTCCTCTCTTCTCTTTTCTGATTTTCATTATGTTGTCAACCCAGCTTGTCATCTCCATGGCAAGACTGGAGTAGTAGCTTAGTTTCTAGGGATTAGGGCTCTGCCCGAGGTTTGTAAATGATGTTGATTTGATGTAAAAATCTTTGTTAATTACTATTTGCTTTAGATCTGATTTCTAGTGTGTTAATCACTCATAAATTTCGGCAACCGTTTATTTACGTGACATAGACGTTCTAAGGAGGAACCTAGAGGTGAACTTAGGATTTCTAGGGTGATTCACTCGTAAAGCCCGGCAGCCACTAGTTTGTGAGATGTGAATGATCCAAGGAGGAACCTAGCGGTAAACTTAGGTTATTTGCATAACTGAGACATTATAGGGAGGAACCTAGTGGTGAACCTAGGTGTCGGACCTATAGAAGTCAGACTTGGGACTGAAATCATGAGAGTTAGAAGCCGTCCCTCGAGGAGCAACGAGTTGTCACGGAACGCAAAGGGTCCAATCTGGGATCGACTACCACGAGAGTAGGGGTCGGGTCAATTGGGCACGGCTTTTGTAACCCGAGAGGGAGCTTAAGCTATCAGAGGATAAACTCGCCTTCAAGGCAATTTCGGTAATCAACAAAGGTAAATCTGTTAGCAACATAAACAGCCTCAAAGGTAACCCAAATCCCTAGGAATCCGTTTTAGATAAAAACCCCATAAACATTTGTTTTCTGTTTTAATTGTTCTCTGCTCATCTATCTTTCAATTCAAAAACCAATTTCAAAACCCTCTCTAAAAAGTCCAGAACTCAATCGATTCGAAATTTAATTGCGATTCGGGAACACAGTCTCTGTGGGTTCGATATCTTTTATTACTTGACGGCAGTCCGGTACACTTGCCGGAATCGCACGAGCGTCGTCGCACGTCGACTGACGCGACACATCAAGTTTTTGGCGCCGTTGCCGGGGACTGTGCCTTTTCGAATTTCAATTAGTTTTTAAATTGATTTTCTGGACCCTTTTCTTTTTATTTGATTTTTATTTCTGAAATTAAAAAAAAAAAATCAAAAGTCAAAAATCAAAAAAATTCTTTTCCTTCTATTGTATCCATCTCTCTGTGTGTTATATGCAAAGATCTCTAAGTCTTGGGAGCCTTAGTGAGATTGATCCGGAGATCGAGAGGACCTTCCACAGACGTAGAAGACTACTAAGAGAGGAAGAAAGGTCGATTCCCATTTCACTCATGGCGAATCAACCGGATACAAAGCCTTTGAAGGACTACGCAGCCCCAAATGCGAGAGGCTTGCGAACTGGGATTGCAAGGCCAGAGATTGAGGCGGAAAACTATACCATACCACCTATGTTAATCAACATGATTAGGCAACATCAATTCGGAGGATTGCCTTCGGAGGACCCGACTGATCATATAGAAACATTCTTAGAGTTCACCGATACAATCCGGATTCATGGAGCCTCAGTCGATGTTGTGCGTTTGAGATTGTTCCCCTCATCTCTCACTGGAAAAGCGAAGGCCTGGCTAAAGCAAATCCCCGCTAACACTTTGACTACTTGGGACCAATTGGAGCAGGCGTTCTTGGAGAAATTCTTCCCTCCATCCAAGACGGCCTACATAAGAACCCAGATCACCGCTTCTTCCAAAAAGACGGAGAATCGTTATCTAAGCCCGGGATCGATACAAGGGACTGCTGGAGTCGTGCCCACATCACGGACTCGAGAGGTGGTTAATAGTGCACACCTTCTATAACGGATTGGACTACTCTTCGAAGGTGTCACTAGATTCTGCAGCCGGTGGAGCGTTTATGAATAGGCCTCTCACCGAGGCATTCAACATCATCGAGAATGTCGCCACCAACTACCACCAATGGGGATCCGAAAGAGGTAATAACCCGAACAAGATTTCGGGGTAAGTTTGAAGTAAGTAGCATTGATCCGATAATGTCTAAATTTGACTCACTAAATAAACGATTAGATAAGATTGAAAGAGCTAATGTGAGTGCAATAGGTGCTACTAACACTATTTGTGAGATTTGTGGAAGGCGGGGACATGACATGATGGGATGCCCACATGGATCCCAAGGCCGGGTGAGCAAGTGAACTCTTGTAACAACTACTATGATACGAACCCGAAGCTGCCCAACTATGCTCCCCCAAATCCCTACAACCAAAGAAGGAACAACCCTTACCTCTCCTACGGCAACTACAGCAACACGCTCAACCATGAGTTCCAAGAGGGTCAAGGAAATAAGAGAGCAAGACAGGGGTATCCTCGGGTTCAAAAATCTAAGCTCGAGTCTCTCATGGAAAACTTTGTTGCCACTCAAGCTCAATGCAGAATGAGGCAATAAAGGAGCTAGCATCTAAGGTAGACCACTTAGCCACTCATAGCAAGATGCTAGAAACCCAGATTGCCCAACAAGCTCAGCACGTACTCGAGACCTAAGGATACATTCCTGGGCAACCCAAGCAAATCCCAATGAGCATTGCAATGTCATACACTTGAGGGATGATAAGCTTGGGGTGGGGGTAGCTGAAATGGAGGTGGAACCAGGAGGAAGACATGAGCGAAAAAGAAGAACCAGAACCGAAATACGTCCCTCCACCACTGTACCAACCCCCGATACCTTTCCCACAAAGGTTGGTTAGGAAAAAGCAAGTAGATGTAGAGACTAAAATGCCTACTAAACTGAAAGACCCAGGTAGTTTCTCCATCGCTTGCTCAATTGAACAAGTGCAAATAGACCAAGCCTTGTGTGACTTAGGGGCTAGCACGAGCTTGATGTCCCTCACTATCATGGAAAGGTTGGGAAGCAAAGAGTTGAGACCATTCAAATTCCCCTTACAAATTGCGGATGGCTCAACTAGGACTCCTCTAGGCATACTAGAGAATGTTCCTGTAAAGGTAGGGAAAATTCTCATCCCTACCGACTTCCTGGTATTGGACATGAAAGGGAATTCCAAATTCCCCATCATTTTAGGAAGGCCATTCTTGGCAACCGCTGGAGCATTAATAGATGTATGGAATGGCAAACTCTCTCTAAATGTAGAGGAAGGTAGGGTAAATTTTCAGTTGATTAACTCTTGTAACAACCCTCCTTTTGAGAGTCATGTGTGCAGAATTGATGTAACGACTCCAGCGGTAGAGAAAGAATTTAGCATGGAAGCAACCCCAAAGATATGCATGGTTGAAGATGCACCCAGCAGTGGTGAAGTTGGAGTTGCTGTCCATGCGGAAACAAAACTTCCGCCGGGAGGAAGGAAGGCTAGGAAGCTCCGAGAGAAAAGAGCGAAGCGGAAGCATTATTTGCCGTATGAGCAGAAACGGATATTTGAAGGAGCTCCATGGAAGAGAAGTGTGCCTGCACTTCTACGCCCAGCTGACCCCGGTTGACTTAAGAAAGTATGGTCAAGCTTAAGACCATAAATAAGCGCTTCTTGGGAGGCAACCCAAGTTTTCTTTCCCTTTTTCCTTTTGTTTTTGATTTAACCTCTTGAATAATTTGAGAAGATCAAGAGGCAAAAATATCATTAATAAGTTTGTCTAGTGTTTTCAGGTTGAGAAAGAGAAGAAGAGCATAAAAAAATAGAGTCAGAGGCCATCACGCCCTGCCCGTGACAGTGGTCACGGCCGTGATGAAAATAAACAAGAGCACAGAAAGGAACACGGCCTAGCCGTGACAACCATCACGGGCGTGATGAGTAGGATGCCAAGGTCAGAGAGCATCACGGCCTAGCCGTGATGTAGATCACGGCCGTGACAGGGCAACTCCTGAGGACCAGAAACGATCACGGCCTACCCGTGATAAGCCTCACGGCCGTGATAAAATTTCTACCCAAATTTTGACTGGAATGTGAAGCCAACACCCGCTACCGTCTCGGTAAGTTGTTCCATTTTTCTCCTCTCTCCGACTAGATTATTTACATTGGAAACAATGTAAGTAATCAAGCATGGGGTAGGGGTATTTATTTTTGCATTTGCATTGTTGCATTCATATTGCATTCTCATAGGCATAGATTGGTATGATCACATTCTCTAGATTGCCCCTCACTTAGAACATGCATCCGATTGTAAGAACTTGGAGCCAAATGAATTGAGATAGTGAATTTTTGAACCCAATTTTTCATTATTCTTGTGATTTGGCTAAAAATAAAAAAATTCTTGAGATAGTCATTTGATAGTTGATAATTAGCATGTGGTCCCTTAAACTTGCGTTCCTCACTGATTTATGAACTACTAAATGTAAGATTTTGAGCCAAAAGGGGTATTCACTAAATCTACCCCATTTCTTGTGATAGAGTGATTTAATTCCTCATGGACTGTATTTTCTAGAACTTGACTTGAAACCATTTCAAAACTTAAAAATTTCTGAAAACATTTTTGGAAATGATTGAGGCACTAGGTATTTTTCTGGCCTCCCGAGCTTTGAATGATAAATGCTACCCCTTAGTTGCCCAATTTTGAGCCTAAAGAAAAAAATACTTTTCTTGGTACCATGAATTAATTTGATAAATAATGCTTGGTATGGCACCTTTTTAAAGTATTACAAAAAGGGTAATTGGTAGTTGGAAAAAGTATGGGAAGAAAAAGCTAGAAAGTAATTTCTCTTGAGCTAAAAAGCTCCCCTTCTCCAAACAAATAAAAATGAAATGAACAGAAAAAAATGGAGAAGGGGATGACAAAGAAAGTGAGAAATGAAAAAAAAAAAAGAAAAAAAAAATATAATAGAAGGAAGAAAGGTGGAAAAAGTAAATCAAAGCCCCCAAAAGGTATTTTAGAAGGTGTCATACTTTGTAATGTTTGATAATATATCTAGCCTTCATGAAAATTCCCTTTCTTTGATTTTCCCACCTAACAATAAATCCCATGGCCACATTACAACCAAAGGAAAAGACCTCTTGATTCTTAAGTGTTTTCTTAAATAAAGTAGAGATTTGGTTAATAGTCAAGCCTATGGTAAAATACTTTCCTTGAGGAAATGGAGTGAATTGTCATAAA
Source organism: Sophora flavescens (assembly GCA_030762895.1). Taxonomy (NCBI): domain Eukaryota; kingdom Viridiplantae; phylum Streptophyta; class Magnoliopsida; order Fabales; family Fabaceae; genus Sophora; species Sophora flavescens. The sequence continues at coordinate 215,795,324 of CM061064.1, read as the reverse complement.
CCCTAAAACACTTGAGTGAGGTGAGATGAGTGCCCAAATCAGTGAGGACATGAACTTGAAGAACCTAAGCTTCTAATTGGACTTGAACTTGATTATCTCTTGAATGCTTATTAAAAATGCCTATTACTTGGATTAGCTTCTAGGGTTCTTAGTTCACTATCCATGCTTTGAAAGATTTATATCTTATGGCCTAAGTAATTGCTTGAGGACAAGCAAAGTTTTAAGTCTTAGGGTGATTTGATGAGTGTGATTCCACATCATCTTTGTCTATCATTTTGCATGCATTTTCATGTAGTTTAGGCATATTTTTATTAGATTTTAGGTTAATTTTCCTTTGGAACGGGTAAGGCGGTTTTCGTGTGTTGTTTTGCAGATATCAAGGGTAAATTGCTCAAGATCAACCATGATGAAGTTTGGATGAAGATGGAGCTTTAAAACTGAAGAAAATGAGCCAAACAGAGCCCATCACGGCCTAGCCGTGATGCCCATCACGGCCATGATCGAGCAAAACTGAAAAAGAAGAAAGGCTGAAGTCAGAGTCTGTCACGGCCTGGCCGTGATAGCCATCACGGCCGTGACCCAAAACCACCAAAAGTCAGAGCACATCACGGCCCTGCCGTGAAATTCTTCACGGCCATGAAACAGAGGGCTCGCGACGCGAGCACATTCTCGCCCCGCGAGAAACTGGTTTTTCCAGAATTGGCAGAGGCAGAGACCGTCACGGCCAGGCCGTGATGGCCATCACGGCCGTGACGCGCATTACTTGGACCTGAAGAAACCGAAATAGATCAGATTTTGAGTTGGTTTGGGACTCTAACTTCCCCATTTCTATAAATATGGACCAAGGCATCAGATACAGAGATGATCATAGAATGATCAACACATTAGGGGCTACTACTCTAGGCATAGATTTAGGATCTCTTCTCCTCTTCTCCTCTCTTCTTTTCTCGATTTTCATTATGTTGTCAACCCAGACTTGTCATCTCCATGGCAAGACTGGAGTAGTAGCTTAGTTTCTAGGGATTAGGGCTCTGCCCGAGGTTTGTAAATGATGTTGATTTGATGTAAAAATCTTTGTTAATTACTATTTGCTTTAGATCTGATTTCTAGTGTGTTAATCACTCATAAATTTCGGCAACCGTTTATTTACGTGACATAGACGTTCTAAGGAGGAACCTAGCGGTGAACTTAGGATTTCTAGGGTGATTCACTCGAAAAGCCAAGCAGCCACTAGTTTGTGAGATGTGAATGATCCAAGGAGGAACCTAGCGGTAAACTTAGGTTATTTGCATAACTGAGACATTATAGGGAGGAACCTAGCGGTGAACCTAGGTGTCGGACCTATAGAAGTCAGACTTGGGACTGAAATCACGAGAGTTAGAAGCCGTCCCTCGAGGAGCAACGAGTTGTCACGGAACGCAAAGGGTCCAATCTGGGATCGACTACCACGAGAGTAGGGGTCGGGTCAATTGGGCACGGCTTTTGTAACCCGAGAGGGAGCTTAAGCTATCAGAGGATAAACTCGCCTTCAAGGCAATTTCGGTAATCAACAAAGGTAAATCTGTTAGCAACATAAACAGCCTCAAAGGTAACCAAAATCCCTAGGAATCCGTTTTAGATAAAAACCCCATAAACATTTGTTTTCTGTTTTAATTGTTCTCTGCTCATCTATCTTTCAATTCAAAAACCAATTTCAAAACCCTCTCTAAAAAGTCCAGAACTCAATCGATTCGAAATTTAATTGCGATTTGGGAACACAGTCTCTGTGGGTTCGATATCTTTTATTACTTGACGGCAGTCCGGTACACTTGCCGGATACGCACGAGCGTCGTCGCACGTCGACTGACGCGAGACATCACTACGCTGGTCTTGTGCTACTGGAGCGGGTTGTTCCTCCACAGCATTCTGTGAAGGTTGCTCCTGTTCCACCAATGGTAGGTCACTACTCTGTGATTCTTGAATTTCTTCAAGTTCTATCTTCCTCCCACTGGTTCCTATGGAGATAAACTCCTTTTCTAGGAATACACCGGTCCGTGCGACAAACACTTTGCCTTTGGAAGGATTATAGAATTGGCATCCCTTGGTTTCTTTGGGATACCCCACAAAGAAGCATTTATCAGATTTGGGATCAAGCTTATTAGAAACTTGACGTTTTACATATGCTTCACAACCCCAAATCTTCATAAAAGATATGATGGGTCGTCTACCAGTCCATATCTCATATGGTGTCTTTTCTACCGTTTTGGATGGAACACGGTTAAGTGTAAAAGCTGCTGTTAATAGAGCATGTCCCCAGAAAGAGTTTGGAAGGTTTGCATGACTCATCATAGACCGAACCGTGTCCAACAAGGTTCGATCTCTCCTCTCAGAAACACCATTCCATTGTGGTGTTCCAGGTGGAGTGAGTTGAGATAAAATCTCACACTCTTTCAGATGATCATCAAACTCTAGGCTCAAATATTCACCACCTCGATCTGATCGAAGAGCTTTAATATTTTTACCAAGTTGGTTTTGTACCTCATTTTTGAATTCCTTGAAGTTTTCAAAGGATTCCGATTTATGTTTCATAAGATACACAAATCCATATCTACTGAAATCATCAGTAAATGTGATGAAGTACTGAAAACCACCTCTAGCTAGTGTGTTTAGGGGTCCGCATACATCGCTATGTATAAGACCCAAAAGATCGTTGGCTCTTTCACCTTTGCCGGTGAATGGAGCTTTAGTCATCTTTACCAATAAACAAGACTCACATATCTCATATGATTCATAATCAAATGAGTCCAAGAGTCCATCTTTATGGAGCTTCGAAATGCGCTTCTCATTTATATGGCCTAAACGACAATGCCAAAGATAAGACGGGTTCAACTCATTTGGTTTGAACCTCTTAGTATTTATGTTACAGATGGGTATTTCAAGATCAAGGACATAAAGTCCATTACTCATGTGTGCACTAGCATAGAAAATATCATCCAAATAAATAGAACAACTTTTGTTCTTTATTATAAAAGAAAAACCAATCTTGTCCAAACAAGAAACGGAAATGATATTCCTGCTAACTGCAGGCACAAAATAACAGTTCTCTAACTGAATAGTAAGCCCAGTGGGCAAAGTCAATACATAAGTCCCTACAGCTAAAGCAGCAACCTTTGCTCCATTTCCGACTCGTAGATCGACTTCGCCCTTTGTCAATGGTCTACTCCTGTCTAGGTCCTGCACATTTGTACAAATGTGAGAACCACATCCAGTATCTAATACCCATGATGCAGAAGTAGATAAATTGACTTCTATAACAAACATACCTGGCGGAAGTCTCACTTCCTTCTTCTTCTTGATCTCTTCCGGTATTTTGGGCAGTTCCTCTTCCAATGTCCTATTCCGACCACAGGTGGAAGCAATTGCCTTCCTTAGCCACACCACCCACAGGCTTCAAACCGAATGCTGGGTTTGATCTTGTTGATGGCCTTGCCCTTGCCCTTGCCCTTTTGTTTGTTCTTGGGCTTCTTGGGCTGCTTCTTGCTATTTCGACTGGACCATCAAAATGGCCTTCCCTTTCCTTTGTTAATATTTTGTTCAGCAGTTCTCAACATGCTCAACAATTCTGGCAAAGGTTTGTCAAGATCATTCATATTGAAGTTCATGACAAACTGACTATAGCTCTCAGGCAACGATTGCAGAACCAAGTCGGTGGCCAACTCTTGGCCTAAAGGAAATCCCAGTCTCTCGAGATTCTCAATGTACCCGATCATCTGTAGTACATGAGGACTCACAGGGCTCCCTTCTGCCAATTTACACTGGAAAAGGGCTCTGGAAACTTCGAACCGCTCATGCCTTGCTTGCCCTTGGTAGAGCATCTTGAGGTGCACGATCATATCGTACGCCTCCATGGTCTCATGTTGCTTTGGCAGCTCAGAGGTCATGGTAGCAAGCATAAGACAGTCGACGTCTAAGGCGTCATCCTGATGCTTCTTATAAGCATCTTTGTCATCCCTAGGAGCAGTTGAAGCCGGTGGCTCCTCAGGAATAGGCTCCTCAAGAACATACAGCTTTTTCTCATGTTTGAGGACAATCCTCAAGTTTTCGTGCACTACCAAGAAAATTCGTTCCGGATAGTTTGTCCTTCTCAAGGACGGATCGCAATGACAGGTTACTTGATGTGTTTGATGCCATGGTAATCTACAGAGATAAATATGCAAAATATAAGTATCATGCCATGAAGTTATTTAATTAGGTCTTTAATTAAATACGCCTCCCACTATTTTACTCAAAACAATGACCCTCATCATTGATTCGGAAAATCCCGTTGGAAGATTTTCTAGTGGGCCAAGATCCATATTTCACCTAGCTTTAAGTCAGCTTTGGCTGATCACTTAAAATTCGGTTATTTAGGTAGGAAACACTTTCCGATTGCATCTCATGCAACTCTTGGATAGTTGGGTGAATAACTCTTATTCTAATCCATCACATGGACTAAAGCCCAACTTATGAGCCTCTAAGCCTTTCAATCCTATTGAAGTTGGCTTAGTTAAGTCAGACCCAATGGATAGCAGTTGAACATTACATTTGTCCCATCGCGCCTTACTATTATAGATAAAGTTACACCGCTTTGGCGGACCCACACTTAATCGATCCTAGTCTTGACGAGTGCCATGCATCGGAAGGCCTTTAAGTGTGACTTAATATTTCCTTCTGAGGGATTTGTTTAAAGTTTGATCTCATCATTTGTTAAACTCTTTAACTTATTATTTACATATATGCATCTCATACATATATTAGTTAAACTCTTTTAACATACTATATACATACATGCATCTCATACATATACAAGGCAAATAAATGTGATATGGTTATGGCCCCTAACGCATTGATTCTCCCAAGCCAATGAGAGAATCTAAACTAAAACCTAGGAGCGTCCAAGCTTCTCCAAGCAAGATCTCCCACGTGATAACGTCTTCTTGTCTCCATCATTACATTACATAAACAGAAACCTCATTTTCATATGAGGGGAGTGAGATGAGAAAAGAAGATACATATGGAATATAAGAGAAAGGCACGACACGCAGGCCGTATTTCAAAATATAAACCAAAAGATAAAAGGACTAAGGCCATAACCATTCACCACACATCACCAAATAAATAGTAACAACCAATAATAATACACAATTATTATTATTATTAATTTCATTAATTAGAGATTTCAAAATCTGAATTTTGAAAACGTAACATATATATAACAAATCACATTTATTATAATTGATGTTACTAAAAATCACATTTATTACAATTGTTGTTACTACAAATCACATTTATTGTAATTGATATAAATCACATTTATATAAATCACATTTATTATAACAAATCACATTTATTGTAATTGATATAAATCACATTTATATAAATCATATTTATTGTAACATAAATCACATTTATTGTAATTGATATAATTATTAAATGGTGACATAAAATTTTCAAAATTTGAATTTCGAAATTACACACTACGCAGAGGTAGCACGGGGGTCCTCGCTTCCTTAGTGGCTAGGGCATCAACCTTTCAACCCTAAAACCGCAAGGCCCGTGAACACTTCACGTTGCAAGGAACGGCGGCTACGGTTTCAACACTTGGAACCTCAGCCGCAACAACATGAACTTTTCATGTCTGAAACCCCTTAACGCCGCCAACACAGAACTGAAAACAATCATGTTTAACATCAACATTTGACGCCATCGCAGAACATAATAAGGATTCAGAACCAACGTACATATCACATACATACACAAACATGCAATAGACGTATATATCATATACATACAAAAATCACGGAAACAAGGTTTCGCAAAACCAGATGCAAACGATTTTCAAAAACAATTTTCAGAAAACCGATTCACATTATAAACATGTTATCATACATAGCAGATAAACCACATAACAAAATCATGGTTTCGCAAGCGGCTCTGATACCACTGTTGGGAATTTGCGTATAAAACAAAATAAAACGCAGCGGAAAAATTCCCATCGAAGGATCCATGCGAATGGTCATGATTCATGATTAGAAAGTTTACCTCTTGAAGCGATGGCTGTTGGTTGAAATTCGTCTATCACGAACACCGCACGAACGGTGTCTCCAGAGGTATCCACACGAGCGGACTCCGTGAACGTCCAACGTCACGAACCTGAAGCGTCTCCGTCTTGCAGTGCTAGCTTCAAAACTGAGACTTACTGTTCACTCTTACTCTCTCTATGCGACTAGGGTATCAACCTTGTGTGCACAACAACTTAAGTGTTCTACTTATAGTAGTGCCTCCTTAAGTGAGTTAGTGAGCAGCACTTGACCTAAGCCCATGTACTATGCGCTAGCCCCAATAGGAAAGTCCAACTCTCCTTTTAATGCTTCTTTTAATCCGCTCTTATGTGTGTGACCCTATAGGTTCCCAAAACGTTAGTAGTAACATTAAATCCCATTTAATATTACAAACAGTGAGCGGTATCTAGCAATACATCACTGCTACCTAAGTAGTGAGAAAGTCAGTGATTTGACGAAACCTTGTGACAAATATTCATGTGCATTATTATCCCTTTGTCCATATATCTATATTGAACACAAGGCATAGAATGTGTCACCCTTGTATGGTTCAATATCATGTTCCCTGATATCCGAGTAGACTTAACAACAAATGAGGTCAATATCTCATATTGACTCATTTCAAAGATGGCCATGCATTTTACAGATCTCACTTTATCGGGGGCCCCAGATATTACTCCTGTCATGTAGGAGGGACAAATTCCATCTAGGTCACTCACATCCCTTTGCATGGCTCGTGGTATGCCCAATGACCGTCTTTATAATCATCCTATTACAGATGACGTTTGACGATATTAAAGCACACGACTCCTCATGTAGGGATCGTAGTGATTTCAGGTCGAAGGATTGTATGCACCATTGTCACTATGAGAACTACTTATGACACTCACATAACGCTCCATGTAGTGTTCTCATGGCGGGTCAATCCAGTACATCATTACTCTAATGTGTACCTATGTGTCGACTCGATATCTCATATCCATGACCCGTGAGATATGGTCATCAATCTGCACACATAATAGTCTCAATTGTGTTATTATTGTCCTTATTAATAAAATACTTGACTACGGATATTTAAGAATAGGATTTCATTGTTCAATAGTGTCTCACGATCAGGTCATATACTTGATATTCTATTAAACTGAAATTTCTATTCTAAGGACTTTATTATGTTTAAACAAGTAACACAATAAAATGAAATGTCTCATATCATATATATATATATATATATATATATATATATATATATAAAATAGCAAGATACAAATGTAAGTCTAAAGAAATACATTGGCCTCTAGGGCTTACACACAAATTTTGCCCACTCCTCACATTTCCAATCAAGTCATTGTTTGCTCTAACACTCCATCGACACATACTCCATATAATGGTAAAAGTGCCTTTTCTACCACCTATTGGGTATTAGACAGTGGCGCCACCGATCATATATGCTTTTCTTTATCATGTTTTTCTTCTTATCATCATATAAAACCCATTTCTGTAAAATTGCCTAATCGTGCTACTGTCTTTGCTCACTTTTCTGGTAGTATCTCTCTCACTCAACATCATATTCTGAGCAATGTTTTATATATTCCTTCATTCTCTTTTAATTTGATTTCCATTTCGAAACTGACAGAATCCTTAACTTGTGTCTTGTGTTTTGATTCAAAAATATGTTCTATCCAGGAGAAGAGTACCTCGAGGATGATTGGTTCAGCTGAAGCATTCAATTGTTTATACATCCTAAGAGTGCCTCACTTCACTGCTCTTTCTTGCACCAAACCCATTTCCAACCATATTAATGTTGTTGACCCTGTTAATGTTTTAGCAGCCAATGTTTGGCATTTTAGGTTAGGACATACGTCCAACTCCTGCTTAGAAAGTATCCAAAATAAGGTTTCCTTTGTGAAAGGTAATAAGTCATACATCTGTGATGTTTGCCATTTGGCAAAACAAAAGTGCCTACCTTTTTCCAGTAAACAGAACTAAATCTAATGAATGTTTTGATTTGATACATATTGATATTTGGGGTCCTTATTCCACACCTTCTGTGCATGGTCATAAATACTTCCTTACTGTCATTGATGATCATAGTCGATACACCTGGATTTATCTCATGAAAAGCAAAGCTGAAGCATCTAAAATTCTGCAGATTTTTGTTTCTCTTATTCAAACTCAATTGGACAAAAGAGTTAAAACAATTAGAAGCGATAATGGACCTGAATTTATCATGACTGAGTTTTATGCTTCTAAAGGAATTATTCATCAAACTACTTGTGTCCACACACCACAACAAAATAGCATTGTTGAAAGGAAGCATGGCCATTTATTGAATGTTGCCCGAGCTCTAATGATTCGATCAAATTTACCTAAGATATATTGGTCTTATGATGTTCTTCATGCTGCATACATAATAAACATGTTGCCCACACCCATATTAAATGTTTGCTCTCCATGAAAGATTGTATAAAGTGCTTCCTGATTTCTCTAAACTTAAGGTGTTTGGTTCCTTATACTTTGCTAGTACCTCAAAAGTCAATAGAACTAAGTTTGATCATAGAGCTTCCAAGTGTATTTTTCTTGGTTACAAGGTAGGAACAAAGGGTTTTATCTTGCTAAATATAGGTACTAGAGAATTATTTGTTTCTAGGGATGTTATCTTTTATGAAAATGTTTTTCCTTACTCAAATCATTCTCTTGACACAAGCAATAGCAGTAATCATAGCATCATTATACCCCATGATGAACCCTTCACGTCTAGTGATGATATTGTGCCTCTTGCCATCAATACAAAGCTGCATCCTCAATCTACCACCACACCACACAATAATTCCACAAATGATGATGCAGAGCCAACCCAACCTGATTCTCCAAATGCAAATATGTCCAGTGAGCCACAGACTAATCATAATTCTCCCATCAATTCACCACCCGAACCACCGCTAAGACAATCTTCAAGAATAAGGAGGTGCCCAACATACTTAATGGATTATCATTGCAATGTTGCTACTAGAACTAAAACATCCTCACAGGTAAAATATCCTCTCTCCTCCTATTTGAATTATGATTCTTTGTCACACAATTATAAGAATTTTGTCATGTCTGTGTCAACCACTGTTGAGCCAAAGAGTTACTCTGAGGCAATGAAGCATGAATGCTGGAGAGAGGCCATGAGGGAAGAAATGCTGGCTCTTGAGATGAACAAAACTTGGGTTGTCACTAATCTTCTAAAAGGAAAGGTTCCAATTGGTTGCAAATGGGTTTTTAAAACCAAGTATAGGGTGGATGGGAGCATAGAAAGACATAAAGCTAGGTTGGTTGCTAAGGCATACACTCAAGTGGAAGGGGTTGACTATTTAGATACTTTTTCACCTGTGGCTAAAATGACAACAATTCGAGTCTTATTATCTCTTTCCTCTATCCTTGGATGGGAACTTCAACAATTAGATGTAAATAATGCTTTTCTACATGGGGATCTAAATGAAGAAGTATACATGTCCTTACCACTAGGTTTTGATTCTAGTGCTCAAGGACAAGTTTCCAAACTGCAAAAATCGTTATATGGGCTTAAACAAGCCTCTCGCCAATGGTTTGCAAAGCTCTCTTCTTTTCTTATCAATAATGGTTACATACAGTCAAAAAATGATTACTCTTTATTTGTCAAATATTTAAATGGTGCCATTACAGTTTTGCTTGTGTATGTAGATGACATTTTGCTAGCAGGAAATGACATGAATGAGATCAGAAGCATTAAACAGGCCCTTGATCACTCCTTCTGCATCAAAGACCTTGGTAATTTGCGATTTTTTCTTGGACTCGAAGTGGCTAGAAGCAAGGGAGGGATCATTGTAAACCAACGCAAGTATGCCTTGGAACTCATAGAAGATGCTGGAATTTTGGGCTGTAAACCAGCAAATACCCCAATGAATAATGCAACAAAGTTCTCTAAAGACATTGAAGATCCTCTTCCTGATGTGACTGAGTACCGAAGATTAATTGGAAGGTTGTTGTATCTAACGACCACTCTCCCTGGCATAGCTTTCTTGGTTCAACAACTCTCTCAAATCCTATCCAAGCCAACCATTGTGCACTATACAACAGCCACAAGAATCCTGCGTTATGTGAAAAGTTCCCCGGACCAGGGACTATTTTTTTCCATCCAACTCAGACCTGCAACTTAAGGCATATAGTGACAGCGATTGGGCTTCATGCCCTGACACTAGAAGATCGGTGACTGGCTTTTGTGTATATCTTGGGAATTCTCTCATTTCTTGGAAGTCAAAGAAGCATAGCACTATCTCCAAGAGCTCGTGTGAAGCGGAGTACCGAGCAATGGCAGCCGTAACCTACGAAATTCAATGGCTGACATATCTTCTTCAAGACTTCAAGACTTCATGGTTGTCTTTAAAACTCCTGCTCTTCTTTTCTGTGATAATCAATCTGCCCTACATATAGCTGCAAATCCGGTCTTTCACGAACGGACAAAACACATTGAGTTAGATTGTCACATAATACGTGAAAAGAATCAACAAGGGCTTATTCATCTTCTTCATGTCCCTTATGTCCCTTCTTCTCTACAACTGGCAGATGCATATACTAAAGCTTTAAACCCTCAAGCTTTTCGTCAACTTGTTCCCAAGCTGGGTCTAATTGACATATATTCCCCAGCTTGCGTTGGGTGGGGTGGGGTGGGGTGGGGGGGGTAATAAACGATACAGGACAAAATGATACAGGACAGCTGGTGGTGCAAGGCTAATACATGACAACTGATGCAAGGCTGTATTTCTGTCCATTTTATGTACAAATAATCAATTAGAATATTTACAAGTTGTAATTTATTCTTTGTAGTTATCCTTTTGGTAGCATAGGAGAATATCCCCTTTATATATAGGTATATATATTTGGCTACAATAGCAATACAAAATTCAATGGAATGATTTCATATTTCATCACACTTGTCCTTTGTGCATTCCATTCAGTTTATTCTCTGTTAAGTAGTGCCACAGGAAGCAACACGAAGAAATACAAAGAAGAGCGGCAGAATTTTTTACAAATCTCTGCCCATTAAACCGCACAACCACAATAAACCTTAACATATCAAAACCAGAAAATCTTACAAGTTGTACCACTACTACAACCTTAAGCAAAACCAAAATACAAAGACCAAAATAAGCACCCAATAACAGTTGTTATTGCCAAGCATTAGCACCAAATTGCAAACACAATTGCTCCACCCTTTAGACCTGACAGGTTGACACTAACGTATCCTGCAGAAAAACCAACAGAAAATGTATGCTGGCCGATTCTGCCACATCAGAAAATTCCAGTACAACATCATCTTATATTCAAACTCTCCAATTGATTCAGCAACCAGTTTGAAAAAGAGTAACTGAATCCATCTGATTTACCATGTAACCAGAGCCAAGCTCTGAACTTTGCTGCCTTGGACATTTCAGACATTGACACCTGTTATTCTTGAACACCATCTAATTTCTGGTTATCTAGATTGTCCAAACTATTGCAAACCAAACCACTTGCCACTTTTGTCTTGCCTAGTGCTTGCATGCTGGAATCCCCATGAATTGATCAAAATGAACCCTGCTATCCCTATGGAGTACTGAATTATAGCCCACCCGGTTCAGATAGTCATACCAAACAGAATTAAAGAAACTGCAGCTAAAAAAGAGATGTGAAGTACTCTCTATATTTTTATGACAGCCTTAACAAGATGCATTAGGACCCTGCACAACTCCTCTTTTTTCAAAATTGTCCAAAGTAGGGATTCGATCTAAAGAAAGTCTCCATACGAATGCTGCCTCTTTTGGAGGAATCAGATTGTTCCACAGCCTTTTATAAAACTTAGCTGGTGTGTTAAAAAACCATGTTTTCGTTATTTATTTGTAGGTTGATTTTACCGAATAAGTATCGTTGCTTTCTAGCCTCCAAAACCACGCTTCAACACCTCTTTCTTTCGCATTGATCGATTCAACAACACTCATAAATCTTAGAGTAACACCCCCTCCCATTGAAACGACTCTCTCCTCCAACACCCTCTCCAAACCCACATACCATCCTCCCAAACCCCCATATCTACTACAATTAGTAACTTCTTGAGTTTAGAATCAATTATGCGGTGTTTTGACGTGGAAACAAACACATTACAAGTTTGTTTAACGAAAAGGTTAGGTCAAAGCTTTTTCAAAAGTCCATATAACTAAAGAGATTAGGCTAAAGATCATAGTAAAAAAGTAAATCTTGGTGATACATAAAATGTTAGATAAAAGTAGTCATAATGCAACTAAAAAATGACAAATACAATTTTCTGAATGAAGGGAACAAGTTGGATATATAATGGGAATCATACTCAAGTTTGGGATTTAAAATTAGCAATAAAAAAATTTGGTCGATATCTGGTCAGTACTCGATCGTAAGGTCATAAATTTTCAAATGTCGGTATTGCATCTTAGCGATCGACTAAATGTCAACTATTTTTAAGGGCACGTCTTAGTAATTATTTTGACTTTTAAATAATGACCAAGGTAGTAATTCTCATGTAGAGATCTCATGAGTCAGTCACTAGATCAGTCGTTATACTTATACAAATAGACTTTTCTTAACGACCGATCAAATTGATCACCAAGAAGTTAATGAACTTTGAATTTTTTATTTTTATAAATTGACAACGGAATTAGCGACTGATTATTCGACAATCGCATAGATTGATCACTAATTTGATTATTGGGCTAAATTGTATTTTTAGTCGTTAAGGTCATACGCTAAATTGTATTTTTCTTACATCGTTTTATCTTTGTTGACGTTGAACTCAAATGCAAACATTTCGTCATCTCATTGCATTTCATTAACCTCCCCGTCTTTGAGAGTCTCCTTGAGAAAACTAAGGAGGAGTTTAGGCTTTGTAACATAAGCAACATTGTCTTTGTTCTGCCTTGCGGGGTTGTTTTTTCAAGATCATCATGATTCATGAAGTACCTCCAGAAAGGACATAGTAGTTACTAGTATAAAATTATTTATTAATTGTAAGAATTTGTTGTTTAGTAGAAAACTTGAAATATCAATTATTAAGTCTAATTGTGATGAATTTTTAATATATGATATTTGTTTATTATCAATCAATCATGTATTATTAAATCATTTAAAATGATTGACTCTTATAATAATTATATTAAAATTGTAAATATGATAATACATAAATAAATAATAATCTAAAATACTTACACCAAAAAGATATTAAATTATATTTTTTATATAACAAAGCAATAGTATATTTAAATTGAATTCTTATATATATATATATATATATATATATATATATATATATATACTCTTAAATTTTAACGTAATAGTTGAAGAACTAAAAATATTTTTTTATTTCAAATACCGATGAGGTGGTCGAAGCTTAATATTGATAGAGCTTCTAAAAGAAATATGAGTAGGGTTGTGTGATGGTTTGATTTAGAATAATAGGAGCCTATGAGTGACATGAATTTTTTGTGAATAATTGTATTTGTACTTGCTTCATATATATATCCTGAATGGCCTTGAAATAGCTTGGTATAGGCTTACGAAGAATTATGGTGAAATCTGATTCAATTTCAATTGTACCCTTATTAATTACGAAAGATTTATTCTACCCAATATCATAAGATTATTTCTTGCATTCGGACTTGGTAGCAAAAGGATGGCATGTTGAGTTGTCTCACACTCTTAGAAAAGAAAATGCTTGTGTGGATTGGATCGCTAATTAGAGTTTGAAACAAGCGATGAGGTCCCGTGCCTAATAATTTCCTTTAGTTGTTCTGGCTAGACTTTTTTTTTTTTTTTGAAAGAAGCCAAACTATGGCATATCATTGATCAATATCTGAGATATAGAAGTTGGAACAAAATTAAAATCAAAGAGACCAGTATAGTCAATGACTACCCTAATTAAAACATGAGCTATCATATTGGGTTGTCTCAAAACAAACTTAACTTGAAAGTTTTGATAATTTTGTAAAAGACCCCTGCAAGCATGTAAAATGCTACCATACTCTGAATAATTCATCCTTTGCTGGCAAACATCTTGAACAAGGGACTTGTTATCTGATTCTATGATAACACCAGCAAGACCCATAGAAGAAAGCCACCTCAAAGCATACAACAAAGCCATTGCTTCTCCTTCATGAGGACATAATTTAGGTGCCAACCAAGCTATCCTAGCTGCAATTAGTTGACCAGCATGATTCCTAAGACAAAGCCCCACACCTGCAAGGTTGCGCCCCTCTCTCAAAGCAACATCAATATTAATACATTTTAGCATACCCAAACGGGGAGGAGTCCAACGAACAGTATGAGGAACCACATGACTAGGGATGGCAATTTTATCCGTACCCGCGGATAAAATCCGCATGCAGACGCAGGGCGGATAGTTAAGCGAAGATGCCGCGGGTAAAATAAAGCAGGTAATGCCAATCCCCGTTTATAAACGGGGCGGGCGGGTATCATACTATCCGTGCCATGATACTGGCATCTGCTTCTTAATTACTATAATACCCTTTATTATATATATATACTCTCAAAGTCCTTATATCATTTTCTAGATAATTTTCATCTATTGTGTTGTTTCATGGATATTTTAAGTGTGATGTATTAATTTGTAGGTTCTATTTTGTTCAAATATCGGAAGATATTAATGTGGTGGTTTGTTTAAGTTTTATGTATTTTTTTTAAATTAAAAAAAAGATTATTTTTTTTATAACTACCCACGGATATCCGCGGATATCCGCGGATACCCGCGTATCCGTTAAGAACCCGTTAAACCGATATCCGTACGGGTAGTTTTATTATCCAACGGGACGGGTAGCGGGTATTCAGTATCTGTGCCCGCCACGCCCCGTTGACATCCCTACACATGACTATGATTGGCTGCACCTCTTGCCCAGCGCCACACATGGAGAGCTTCCTTTGCTCTACTAACAGCAAGTGTAGGACATGTATCCTTGTCCTGCCACACTTTCTCATTCCTCTTTTTCCACCAGCTCCAATTTCTATGTTCAGTAACTATTTTTAATAGTTTTGTTTTCTTCACCTTTTAGGATCCGTTTGGTGATCAGGATAAGAGAGACATGATAGAATAAGATATCATATCCTGTCTGAAACTGTTGTTCGGTGAGTCAGCAGGATAGGATAAGGCAATCTTGTCACTTATCATATCATGTCCATCTAATTAAAATTCTATCCTGAGGGGAGAGTTGGGTTAGCACTCAACAGAACAGGATAAGTTTTTTTTTTTCTGGTAACAAGTAGGATAGGATGATTTAAAATATAATAAAATATAAAAATATATAATATATAAAATAATTAAAGTATAATAAAATAATAATTTAAAGTATAATAAAATTTAACATGGTTACTAAAAAGGTATAATAAAATATAAAATATTTAAAATAATAAAAATATTAATAATTCATTTTAAAATTTAGTTTTATTTTATAACAATGTTAATTTTGTTATTTTATATTATTTTAAAAAACTGTAAAATATAAAAAAATATTCTAATAATTTAACTATATGTAAAGTAAAAATAAAAAATAAATATTTAAAAATATAAAAAATTAATTTTAGTTAGATAATATTTAAAAAAATTAAAAAATTATATGTAATTTTATCATAAGGATAATCTTATCTTTGTATATAATTTTAAATAATGAAAATTATAAAAAAAACTAAAATCTAATAAAAGATGAAAATATTTAGAATAAAAATGAAAAATTTAAAATTCATACTTAAATTATAATGCTGTCTGGTTGGTTATTTGGTGGACACCAAATGTCGGATATGATAACAGTTTATCCTGCTCATATTCTATCTTATTCTCTTATCATATCCTCCTTTATTCTATCATGACCATCAAACGAGCTCTTATGAGTTGTTGAGCACACAAAAATAAATACATTTTGACTTAATTTATTAAATAGACCATTTTAACCGTAACTTGCAATAAAAGTTTATTATTACATTTTTGACTTGTTAACCATTAGTTTTATGTAATGGATATGATCAAAGACCGGCCGGTATAGGAAATAAGCTGTTGTTGATCTATAGAACAGATCCTTGAAATTGGTGACACGTGAATTAAAAGTACTCCTCTTATTCTTTCCCCCGGGAGAAGACTTTGAAAACACGATAAACTTAATAATTACAGATTTATAATTATGATTGAAAATCTCTATAATCCTTATCTTCTCATAATAAATCTAGTCAAAAGAATAAAAGAAAAAAATAGCAAGGAGATGAAGATGCAGTTGGTTTAAGTGATAACGGAATTGGACTCTTTAAATGATTAGGGATTCCATTACTAATTTTTATGTAGGTAAAAAAATCTAATAAGAAAGAGATAACTCTTAAATATCATTTAAATCTGCTAATACAGAATACTCACCGGTTAGGATGCTGAATATTTGTACCAATAAAGAAAAGGAGGGGCAGTTTAGAAATTTGCTATAAGAAAACACAATCATTCTATTCTCCTAACCAGATCAATCTCATTACTCCTCTCTCTCTCCCCCTATCTGCCCTACCATTCCAATTTCAACCTTAAAGTAACCTTCTTAATGCCTTCAAATTTTAACACAAAAAACTCCGAAACCAAAAGCACTTTCAGTTTCTAGTCTCTACACTCTTAAAAAACGCAGACACACTCTCTCTCTCTCTTTCTCTCCGTTGTGCATTTTACAACTCCTTCAATGGCAGGTGCGATGAAAAAAGTCGACAAGATTCGCCAAATCGTGCGTCTGAAGCAGCTCATGACGCGTTGGAAACACATGAGCCTCCGTGGCCGCACCCTTTATCACCACTCCGAATCCGACACCGTTTCATCCGAACACAACGACAAACCAACTACACCAACTCGACGCGCGCCTTCCGGTTTTGTCTTCGTCTACGTCGGACCGGAACGCAAGCGTTTTGCCATCCCCGCGCGTTTCCTCAACCTCCCCATATTCGCGGGTCTCCTTAAAGAAACCGAAGAGGAGTTTGGGTTTCAAAGTAACGGTGGGTTGGTTCTGCCATGTGAGGTGGGGTTCTTCAACGACGTCGTCAAGCACCTCCAGAAAGATGAGCAAAAATATGGAAAGTTTTCATTGGAGGAGTTTGTGAATATGGTTTCTGATTTGGGTTTTGATTCTTGCAAGGAAAAAATGGTTGCTTTCACTCCTCTGTTGCAGAAAGCAAAGGTTTGAGATATTTGCCTGTTTTCATTAAGGGAAAGTTAGGGTCTTTGATTTGTAAATGAAAGCAGGGAATATCTTTTTTTTCTTAATTTTTGTTTTTTTAATTAACAGTGGGTTTTTGGTTCTAATCATCCTTGAATCCATTCCTAAAAAATAATATTGATGGAATGGGTTACAATGAGATGTTTTTGAACTTATCCTTAAGCTTTGATTATAGATTGGGTTTATCTCTTAATATTTGTTGTAGCTGATGCCCAATCTTATTATGATGATGATGGCGATGATCAAATTTTAGTGATCAATGACAAATTTTATGGTTAATGACAATTCCAGATCTGTGTTTTGCTTTCCCTTTATGTATTTTTTTTATTATATAATATGCTATTTATTTCCATGGTGTTTACCTTTTTTTATTTAAATTTGCTGCATTTATATCTAAGTAATTAATCAGAATATTTCAAAGAAAAAAGTAATTAATCAGAAAACAAAGATAAATTGTTACACTACTTATTCTTATTATACTTATCATAAAAATAAAAATCAGTCACACAGAATGGTGTAAAAATATTTATATTCATGATGTATGAAAATTAAATACTAATTACATTTACCAGAGTTGGTTTTCCTTTACCCAGTAAGCACTGCAACCAGCAAATAGTCAACAGTCAACACCCTCCATTTTCAAGGAGGATCCCATTTTCAAATGGTTATTCTGAAGTTCTAATTGTTGAACATCGAATATATTTGTTTTGATTTTGTATACATGGATATCGTATTTAAGGTGTATAAAAGTATTTTGAATTTTGTTAATGAAATTTTGAATTTTGAATTTTGTTAACGGATGCATCAAGTAAGCTGTGTTTATTGGTTTGGTTGGAATTTGCAAGAAAAAAATAATCGAACCAATCAAAATTAATTGGTTTGATTTGGTTTGGATTTTCAATTTTTTGTCTGGAAATCCGAATCAAACTAATCAAGAACGATTTTGGTTTGAACCCGACAAATATTAAATATCAAAATATATAAATATTTAATATATAAAATATTAAATTATTGGGATTTGCTAACTATACCCACCAATTTTTTAGAAGATGTACGTTAGTAAATTACACCTTTTTGTGTATTTTTCACTTTTTTTAGTCATAGGTTGTTAACATACTCTTAAGAAATGAGTGGGTATACCTTAGCAAACTAAACTCATTTTAGAAGGTGTACGTTAGCAAGTTACACTCGGTGTATTTTCCATTTTTTTAGTTATAGTTTGCTAGCATATTCCTTTTAGAAAATGGATGAGTATATGTTAGCAAATCCCTAAATTATATATATAAAAACTAAAATATATTAAATATAAAAATATTAAACTATTAAATACATTAAAATAAATATAAATATTAAAATATAATAAATATTATATATTAAAAAACATATATAAAAATTATAATATAATAATCAATTCGAATTCTCGGATTCGTAAGGTCAATCTGAACCGATGAAGACCCCTAGCATTAAGATTAGATAACTCATTAATTATTTATTAATCAAGATTTTGTATATTATTAATCAAGTTGTCGATTGACGAATTACTTATGTACCATATGTATATTTATATTAATCAAACTCATCACGTTATTAATCATGATTTTGTATATTATTAATCAAATATTGATAGTTGTCAAATTTGTGAACCAGAAATCATAGATATCATTAACATTAATATATTACTAAGCTCCTGATGATCAGATATTTTTAAGTGGATGTAAAAAAAGCTGCAAGCATCATTATTTTTCATTTTGAAACTAGAACAGGAAGTAGTAGGTATCAAAATGAACTGCTGTGTAGAGCCTCATTAGTCATTAATCTTTAAGAAATTCGGGAAACTAGAGCCACTTACGTTTTTTATATACTACCCCACCCATACTCATTGTCATTCTTATTCTACGTAAAGGCGCAGAAAGATTCTATAAATATTTTAGGTTTAGTTTTAGCAAAACGAATCTCATCTTTTTGTTCTGTTTTCTTATTTTAGAGTTGTATATTTTCCCCATCTTTGGCCTATTTAACTTTAGCCAAAGCAGCCTCAAACCTAAGATTCCACAGATGTTAACAAACTCACCGTTATTTTTTCTTTTTGTTTCTTATCAGAGAAAATGTTTGGTGGGCATGTGTCGATCTTTTGGCATGAGAGATTCCGCTGATCTTTCTAGTTATAATAAAAGTGTTATAATTTTTTTAAAAAAATTAACAAAAACAAAAGTGTTATGCTTTTACGGTGTATTTGGTAAACTTAATTAAGAGCTTATCACATAAGACCTTATCGTATGAGAGCTTATGTCATAAACGCTTAAATAAAGAAAAAGAAAGAAATGGGCATGAAAGAATTCGAATAGTGAAAAACACGGAGAGGGTGTTTAGTGCATAAGCTCTTATGATAATTTCGTAAGCTTCTCCCAATTACTTATGAAAATAAGTCAAAAACTCCTTATGGGATGTCATAAGTTATTTTTATAAGCTCTGTCAAACATACTGCATAAGAGCTTACGTCATCAGATAAGTCAAAAGAAATTTAAATAAGCTCTCCCAAACGTCACTTTATACCCTAATATACCACATGAGGACAGGTGATGAGGACAGGTGTTGAATTTGATCAGATTCTTATTAAATTGTTTGGCTCTTATTTCTCTTTACAAAATCGCTGGACAGATTGTGATCCAGATACCATTTACATCCGTGAAATGTTTTTCTACTATTTGAGCAGATTCTCATCATATTGTTTGGCTATTGTTTCTCTTTGCAAAATCGCTGTACACATTGTGATCCAGTTATCATTTACATCCCTGAAATTTTCTAGTAATTAATCAGTGGGACCTTTAATTATTGCTTAGATGATGATGATTTCCTATTTCTCGTCTATGATTTATGATTATTATGAACAAGTTGCAGAGCCTTTCAAAAAAAAAAATTTAACAAGTTGCAGGGCATGTATCGTTAGGGAGTAATGGGTCTTCCCCTCGAAGTGAGTCGTTGAGCTGCATCCTTCTCTACATCTCTCTCTATTGCTGCAAACCTAAACCGAAGATGAAGGTGATGAGTAAGGGAGTAATGGGTCTTCCCCTCGAAGTGGGTCGTTGAGCTCCAGGGTTAATGGGTCTGAAATTGCTACTGTTTTAAAATGCTGCACTTTATGATTTGAATAAATTGCTAACTTCATGCTATGTTGGATTAGCGACCACAAGAAGTTTAGGAACCAGAACAAGTTCAAGAACCAGTGCAAGTTCAGCTTACACATCAAATACGAGTGCAAGCTCAACAAGTGAATGCACCACAAGTGCAGGTTACAACACCGGGGGTATGTATGCAGGGATTGACTTGATACTTAGTTATTAATTTCAAGGACTAATTTGATATCATGTTGTAAATTACAAGGAACAATTTGATACTAACTTTTCGAATTCAACTGTGCAGGCAAGGAGGTATGGTGTAAGAGGTCCCGTTATACCATGCAGGGAAAAGGCAACACCAGTTAGGGCACCAACACCAACACCAGTTCAACCACCTGTACCTATGCAACCACCCTATACACGCCTATTATGGCTCAGATTCCGACACCACCAGGGGCTTCGGCATTCAGGGGAGGTGTACCACATAAAGTGTGGTTTCAACCAAAAAATAAGCACCTAAAATGTAAATTTACATCAGTGTAGCAAAATAAGCACATATGAACCATTGTGTGCAATAACAGCATACGTAAACCATTGTTTCAGCCAAAAAATAAGCACATAAATGTACATTAAAAATCAATGTAGCAAAATCTTCAAATGTTGTGATCTTCAAGATTGTCTTGGACGATTCTGTGGCAGTCCTGGAGT
This sequence comes from Sophora flavescens, assembly GCA_030762895.1. Classification (NCBI taxonomy): domain Eukaryota; kingdom Viridiplantae; phylum Streptophyta; class Magnoliopsida; order Fabales; family Fabaceae; genus Sophora; species Sophora flavescens. Next base: position 215,774,153 of record CM061064.1, on the reverse strand, counting down.
TGGGATGAAAGACATGAACTGTGGTACACCTCCCCTGAATGTTGAAACCCCTGGTGGTGCTGGAATCTGAACCATAATAAGTCGTGTATAGGGTGGTTGCATAGGTACAGTTGGTGGAACTGGGCTGGTGTTGATGTTGATGTCCTAACTGGTGTTGCCTTTTCCCTACATGGTATAATAGGACCTCTTACACCATACCTCCTTGCCTGCCTTGTTGACTCACTTGTTAGTATCAAATTGGTCCTTGTAATTTACAACTTAATATCAAATTAGCCCTTGAAATTAATAAATAAGTATCAAGTCAGTCCCTGCATACATACCCTATGTGTTGCAACCTGCACTTGTGGTGCATTCACTTGTTGTTGAGCCTGCACTTGTACTTGAAGTGTAGGCTAAACTTGACCTTGTCCTGGTTCCTGAATTTGTTGTGGTTGCTAATCCAACACAACATGAAGTTAGCAATTTATTCAAATCATAAAGTGCAACAATTTAAAATAGCAACAGTTTCAGACCCATTAACCCTAGAGCTCGACGACCCGCTTCGAGGGGAAGACCCATTACCCCCTTCCTCATCACCTTTGTCTTCGGTTTTGTTTTGCAGTAATAGAGAGAGAAAGAGATGTGGAGAAGGAAGAAGAGAGAGTGGGGGAGAACCAGAAAAGAGTCACTGAAGAAGGAGGGGATGAAGATGAAAGAAATTTAAAACCCTAGGGAGTTTCAATTTAGTCCTCGAAATATCATTTTAGTCCCTCAAATTGTGTTTAAGTGAGTCATCTGACGTGGAGCCATCGTGTACGATAAGCTGGCATCCAACAGGGCACTTAACGTGCCACATAAGCATACTTCACGGCGTTAGGAGACGTCCTTAACGGGTGGACTGATTTGAATCACGGTTTGCAAATTCAGGGACTAAATTGCTATTTCGATCAGTTCAAGGACCAAGTTGATACTAAGTCCCAATTTCAGGGACTAAATTGGCTATTTACTCCAACTACACTATTATATTATATTATTTAAAAAATTAAACATCAGAACTAATATTTAAATATTTAACTGTCTTAAATAATATGTAAATCTATTATCGGAGAATATCATAAAGAACTTTACGTTAATAACATATCAAATATGAATTAATTTCACAAACGAAGGTTGGTCCAGTTTGCAAGAATTTAGCTCATAAACCAAATGGTCGTAAGTTCGAATCGCACTACCGATGTGAGGACCTCGTTGATAGCCGGTGGGTAATATGTAAGTACATTTATAAGCGCTCTTTGAGCCTTGAGACATGCATTGATCTTGGTAAAGCCTAACGCTTGGTATAAGCGTCCTTAATTAACCAACTTTCTTATACCGCATCACTTGGAGATAAAATTACCCCTAAAAATAAGGTAGAATCCTTAGTAATATGTCAAAATCCAGTGTTTGCTTGGCAAGTTACTCTATGAAATTATAAGCTAGTCAATTAACTTATTTGACCATAAAAAGTTAGTAGAACTATTTGGTAAGAAATTTCTTTTCTTTTCTTTTCTTTTTTTTTTTTAAAAAAACTCTTATTTATTAAGCTAGTAGAGATAACTTATAAAATTAATAAGCTAGGATTCACAATTTTTTCTTCTTCCCATTTTGCTCATGTCATTTTCAACAATTACAAGTTTACAACTTTATCTCATCCCCTTATTAACACCCTATATTACATAACCCAACAACAACAACAACAACAACAACAACAATAATAATAATAAATTTATTATTATTATTATTACTATCATCATTATTTAATAAATTTACACATAAACACATGCATGTTATTTATCTCTCATTTTATACATATTAGTTAATTAGATGATCAATTAATTTTATTAAACACTTGAAATTCAACTAGCCAACTGATAAGCTTTCAACTTTCAACATCAACCTTTATGCTTTGTTTGATTGTGAGAAGAAAAAGAAAAAAAGAGAAGGAGGTGAAAAAGAGTATTAGAAGAGATAAAAGAGTGAGAAATAGAGTAGATTTGATGTGTTGTTTGACATAATAGAAATATGAGAGAAATAGAGGAGAAAGAAGTGTGCTCTCTCTCCCCTTTGTTTGGTTGGATAGAAAGAGAGAAGAAAGAAATGTAATTAATTTTAAAAAGACCAAAATACCCTTAACTAAAAAATCACTATACAAATATTTTAATTTTATTAATTAAGTTAGCTTAATTAATCAAATAGTTTAAATTAATTTAACTGATTTAAGTTATTTTAATTAATAAAATTTATTAGTTTAATATAATTATTTTATTAATTTCAATTTAATAAATGATTAATTTAATTCAATTTATTTAGATTTATTAAATAATTGAATGAGAATCTAAAGAGAATGGTAAAAAAGTAATTTTACATGAAACACCATATCCCTCTTTCATTTTCTTCTCACTTGGGGAGAGAAAAAAATTTAAGGTGCATCGCACCAAATTTTTTTTCTCTTCACTATTTCTCTCCACCAAACAAAAGAAAAATCGATTTTCTCCTCCTTTTCTCTCTTCTTGTTTTCTTTCTTCTCATTTTATACTCTAACAAATAAAACATTAAAGTTGGTTGGACCAAATAAGCCCCTGTAACGTAAATAACCCCGTTTCTTTCTTATATTTTTTTGGGTTTGAGAAGAGAAAATAAAAGGAAATGAAGGAAAATGAAATAATTATTTTATAGATAACCCCTATAGCATAAATAATTATTTCACTTTCTATTATTTTTCTTTCTTCTTCCTTCCATTATTTATTTTCTCAACCAAGCACACAGCATAAACGTCCTTATATTCATTGGCTCAAGACACCATCAATGGTTTGTCGATGTTTTTAAAACGCAGGCAGCATATGTGTATGTTTCACGCCGATATGAGCTAGAATTAGGGATGGACACCGGTCGGTTTCGGACGGATTCGGGTGAAAAAATCCCAATCCGAATGAAACCGACTAGTTAAATATAGCACCCATTTCCATCCGTTCGGTGGCTTCGGATTAGTCGGGTGCGGGTTGTGCGGGTAAGCGGGTCAACGGGCGGTTCGAAATGGTTTTCGATCAAGTACATTTTTTTTTCCAGATACAGAAAAAAGAGGAGAAGAAACGAGAAACTAAACCCTGAAGTTCAGAACTCAAATACATTAAACTTGAACAACAACAACAACAACATCAATAAACCCACAAAGTTTGAACGGTTTAAGCAAGAAATCATATTTCAAAAAAAAAATGGAGGAGAAGATGAAACAACTAAGATGTTCGACACTGGAGAACACAGAGAGGCGTACGATGGCAAGGTGTTCGAGTGACCCAGTAGCGAGATGTTCGACGGCAAAGAGTAGTGGAGGTCTGACACAGCTCACGGCACGAGAAGAGGCAGGATCAGGTGTGCCTCTCACGGTGGTGAAGCTTAAAGAATAGGGCCAGATCTGGTGTGCCTTCCTGTAATATTGACCTTCTCCTTCCACATCGAGGTCGATGGCAACGTTTGGGTAACAACTCGTCTTCTCCTTCCATGTCTACGTCTGCGACGTCTGAGAAGAGGAACAAGAGAGATAGAGATAGGCTATAGAATACACGGTGAGGTGAGAGGCAAGGATAAGGGTTCTGAAAAGTCTATGAGGCTATGACCGTGTGTTAGCTGGGAGTGGGGATAAGTCATAAAGGTTCTGAAAAGTCAGAGTGTTTCTCTCTTTTCTATTATGATGCAATATAGCTGTATATAGTTATTACTCAGTACAAAATTTAAACACAAAACGTCTATGGTTTGGTCGGGCTCGGGTTCGGGTTTCGACGGAAACAAATTTGAACACCCGAGCCCGCCCGATTGAACCCATATAGAACCGAATTTTGAACCCGCTTGACCCGTTGACCCGCATCAACCCACCCATTCACTTATTTTTTTCGGTTTAGTCGGGTTCGAGCCGGATCTCGGATCCTTTTCCACCCCTATCTAGAATGACATTTGAGGGCATGCACACATCCGTAAGTCGTTGTCATCATGGTGACGGTTTAATGGTTCAGGGCTAACAATATGACATGATTTTTTATAAATATAAATGTTCAGGACGACAGTGACATGGTAATTAATATATTCGAATTTAAAGTTTGTAAAATGGCATACCGCAATCAAGAATCAATATACAACACTTTCTTGATAAAGTTTAATTGATATATATTGTTAGTATAAAATTTTTTATACTGTCAATCAATCAGAAATCAAGATATGAATGAGAGTGTCAATTTCTAATTAGGATAAGAGTCAAATATTTGTAATGAGATGTCAATTTCTAATTAGTTGACAGTATAACAAATCTTTACACTGTCAGTGTATATCAATTAAACTCTTGTTTATATAAGGAACTAGCATATTAGGATAACTAGTGAGTTGGTACATAATTAATAACCTCTTTCGAATGAAACAAAAAAATGGGGGTCTTTTTGAACGAGTTTTTGTCGGTTGTTTTGAGATTTAGATATGTAACTAGACATGGACCCGGCCTTCTCTCTACCTCTCTCTCCCTATTGGCCGCCACACCCAATTAGGGTTCCTTCCTCCACTTGTTTGGAGATATATTCCCTCCCTTGTAGAGGTTTCCTCTCCCCTTCACTTGAGGTTCGTCCAGAGTTCTCGTGCTCTCCTCCCTTGCCTCTGTGGCGCATGGCTGCCATCGCCCCACCAGTTTCGAACCCCACCTTTTTGCTACCCCCTTCCCCTGTGCCTCCACCCTTATCCGCAAGGGCCATTTCACCACTCGCACCCAGAGCGCACCACCACCTGAGGGCAGCTACCCCAACTAGAACCCACCATTTCCACCCCCAGACAAACCACCCCGGAGCCGGCTTTCCCTACCAGAGATCTTTTCATCCTGCTCCAACACCATTGTTTCTTCCTCACAACCCCCAGTTTTGATCAGCACCCCCTTGAGCCTTCGCCCACCACCATCTCCGCCTCTGCCCCATTGGAGAAGTGACCAGCACCTGAGCCACCTCCTCAAATCAAGTTGCAAACCCCAAAAGAAACTATGGGGTCCCAATCTTACTACAGCCAGAAGCAACTCGATTTTGCTCCTCCACCGTCTGACTTGGGTCCTGAACGCCCTCCGCGAAAGCCACCGGACGCAGGTATAAATTCTTATCTTGGTAGTCTTGTTGTAGTTGGTGCCTCTGTGGGCTTCTTTTTGTGTAGGATGGGCTTCCAGATTTGTAGTGAAAATATTGCACCTATGGTGTTTAATGGAAAGACCCAAAACAGATGGGCATTTTGGAAATACTTGGTGTGTGAAGGACCATATGCGACTGATACAAATTTTTGCATCCTCTCCAAGGTTCAATCATCTTCCGGACAAGGGTTCAATAGAGACAATCCGGAGACCACTTGTAGTCGATACGTGCCTGCAGAAGCCAAAAAATTGATCCATAACTGGATAGACAAAAAGACTGTGGATTCTCATTTCTTCGTCGTCATTGACCATGTACGGAAGTTAATAGACCGACATATTGGATCTAGAAGTTGGATCGGTTACGCCCCTTTGGCTCCTCAACAAACTGTGTATTGATGAACATGTCTTTGTTGCCTTAACTTTTAGAGTTTACTCTTTTAAGTGGATGGGGAATGTCTCAACACTTTTCCTTCAATCAATTTGTAATGTTCTTTGGTTTTTCTATTGAATGAAGCTATGTTTACCGTAAAAAAAAAACCAACTAGACATGGACCCGTGCGATGCACGGACAAATATTGTTGAGAATGTCTGGGAAGTATGGATTATTATCGTTTTGAAAGACAATTAATTTATTTAAAATAAAAAATAATAGCAGGATAAAAATTGGTAAATAATCTTATATACTTACTGAAAAAATAAAGACAAAATATTGACAAAAGGATATGAAAAACGTACAAAATAAATATCTTAAATATTTTGTCAATTGCCTACTTAAACTCTGAAATAGAAAAAAATTGAGTTATGAAGTTTATTCATAAGAAATGTTTGCAACCATTTCAGGAGATAGTGAAACCAAAAAACATGCATTACTTCTTCTTCCTATGATTTGGGGTTTGGGTTATGTATCTCCACCGCGTCACACAATGATACTTTATTTAATTGTTATTTTGAAAATATAAATTGATAAATATAAATAAATTATGAACTATATTTATTAGAATAGATTTTATACAAAATTTATATATTAAGGATATTATGTACAAATTGCTAGAATGAACTATATATATTGAAATATATATAAATACAAATAGAAAAAAATATATAAGAGATGTAAATAAAATAAACTATCAAACTAATTACTTTCAAAAGTTAAAGTTCATATATAAATATTCTATCTCTGAAATGCAAAACTACATTATCAATTATAGAAAGTGTTCATTTACTTTATAAACAAATCTTGTTAGAAACCTGCTTACCAATGATTGAAGTATGTTTGATGATTTTTTTATATATGTTATTCATATTGTGACAATTCACTCTTGTACCCCGTGCAGATTTATGTAAAATTCTCAATCTGGTACAATATAAATTTAAATATTACATAATTGTAAATAGATAAAAGAATATTTTAAGCATATTGATGAGCCTCTGGTTGACTGGTTTTATAACTAATAAAAACATTGGCTTTGTGCTAATTTTATATCATTTTCACCCAAATTAGACTTGATTGTCTTTAAGCAGTATTTTGAGTCTATAAAGTATTTTTAGGTTAATTTAGAGTCGAATAAAGTACTTACTGTTATTTCTTGTTTTCAGGTAATAAAAAGAAATAATTCTGGAGTCTTTCGCCCCGCGAAAGTTCATTCACCTCGCGAACCAGAAGGTGACTGTTCCAGAAATTTGCCATCCATTCTGTCTCGCCCCGCGAAGACTTGACTCGCCTCGCGAGTAATCCAACCTTGGAAGACCAGAAGCCATCACGTATTGCGCATGTTGAAGGTCACGGGCGTTACAGTTTGGAATCTGAAGAGTCTCGCCTCGCGAATGATATGATCGCCTCGCGAGAAGATCAAAAGTTGCAGACTGTTCGCATTATTCGCCTCGCGAATGTGTGCTCGCCTCGTGAGTCCGCGTAGTCCAGAAGTTGTATATAAGTCAGTTTTAGACAGAACTGAATGGTTGGCTAGTAAGCTGGCTAGTTTTAGTCAGAGTAGCTAGTTAGTCAGAGTCAGTAGTTGTAGTTTATATTCTTTTCTTTTCTGCTTATGTCTGTAATGGAGAACTAGTCTCCTAGATTAATCTACTGCAATTGGTTTCCATTACCACACTTGAGGTTCTGTATTTCCTGTTTTCATTTGCTTTTCTATTTTCAATGCCATGTTATACATTTCTGTTTGTTTAATTCAGGAGTGCATAGTGTTGTGTTGATTCATTTCAGTGATGCTATGTTCCTATACTTAATCGCGTTTGTTTAATTCGCGTGTGTTCATTCATGTTCGTTTAGTTCATGAGAGCTTAACCCCATTTGTTTAATTCGGGAATAGGAACATATATCCGTAGTAGCGATTTCGTTTGTTAATTGTTGCTACAACCGGGAGGGGATTAGAATCTGCTTAGGGCTTGGAATTGCATGAACCGATGATAGTGGGAAACCGAGAACAGTAGGTTAATCGTTCTTTAGCATATTTGTTAATCTCTTAACTGCTCTGTTTTTATTGCTTTCGTTTGTTTTCTTTAATTTATCTCAACCTAAAACTCCCCAAAACTAACTTTTGATTTTCTGTTAATAATAACAACACCAAAGAGTCCTTGTGAGACGATACCCGAGTTGTCGCTTCCCTATCTACATTATTTTGTAAACGCTCGTTCTTTTTGGAGCGTGGCGACAGCGCGGCCAAAAATTGGCGCCGTTGCCGGGGACTCTTGTTGTTGTTATTAGCAGGAAATAAAAATTAAAATAAAAAAAATCTTTGTTGAATTAGTTTTGTCTGCTTGTCTGGTTGTGAATTTTTTTTGCCCCATGGATAATTATATGCAAAATGATGTGCCTAATGTCTATTATGAGCAACCATGCATGTATTATCATAATTTTAGTGAGCCACCACCATGCTATTATGAGCCACCACCATGCACATATTATCCTAATTTTACTGGAAGTTATGAGTCTAATAGTGATTGTGGCATGTTTGGAGTGAATAATCATTTTAGCCAACAAAGTGTAGGACAGAGCACCTTGGATGAGATTGCTTCTATGATACAACAAATGGCCGAGAACAATCAACGGATGGCAGAGCAAAATCAGCGAATGGCACAACAAAATCTTGAATTCCAACAGAGGATGGAAGCAAGCAATCTTGAATTTCAACAGAGGATGGAGGCGAGTCAGCGGGACTCTGCCATTCAAAATGCTTTCATCGATGCCGCCTTGGCTAAACTGCAAACTCCGCATCCCCTTGAAGAACATACAGATTCACAAGTTATTCTTGAAGACACTTCTGATGATGATTTTGATAATACTTCTGTTGATGAACTGTGTGTTGAATCCCCTGATTCTAATACATGTGCTGATTGTTATTGTTTTGGCACTGCTTTGTGTATAGACTGTTATGCAGGTTTAATCTTTTCAGGAAACATAGAAAATGAGGATCAAGAGGACATCTGCTTCACCGTGCTTGAGGATGATGAAAAACCTTTGGAAGTAGATGATTCAAGTAAATCAGAAGCATGTGTTAGGAGTGATGGGGTGGATGAACTAATTGCTGAATTTCCAGACATTCTAGATTATACTAATTCGGTTTATTGTGATATATGTACTGACTCTACTAACACTAACCTTTGTGTGGTGTGTGTTGAAATTGCTGCATGTATAGCAGGTGATAACTTTGTTAGTGCAGTGAATGAAGAAAATGCAGAAGTTGAAGCAGTACCAGTAACCCCAGCTAACTGTTTGCCACCTCCCACTGTGGAACCGCCGGTGATGGAGTTCCAGCCTTTGGATTTGTCACTGTGGCCATTTCAAGAGGTTGAACCCCACTTCTATTGGGAGGACTTTATGGACAAAGTTGAGAAAGAGGTCATCTGTGACCCAAGAGGGAGTGAGAAGTCCGCCGTACTCGGCGAGGTCATCATAATTGTCAAGTGCTCACCCCCACATCAAGGCTGCGAGTTGGGGAAGCATGGAATGAACTACCACCATTTGGCTATCACTTGGGCCTTATGTTACAAGCAATGGGATCCTGGTGGAACCGCACTCCAATGAGTTTTTCTGAACTTTTTTCTTTTTAATTTTCTTTTCCTTGCGTTATTTCTGTTTTGTTTCTAATAAAGCTCCTGAATAATTTGAGAAGCTCAGGAGTTGTGTGAGTCTGGTGTTGGCAAGTTTATTGGATTTTATTTATTTTGCATAGATTGATTGCATGATAGTGTTGACTATTTTCCCCCTAAGATATGAAAAAATTTTGAAAAATGATCCCCATGTGATTGAAAACTGAACTTTGAGATTTTGTTATGATGACATGATTTATGATAAGTTTGGGGTGACAGGAAGCACACACTAGGGATAGAATCTCTGTCAAACAATTTGCATGAATGTCCAGGTGAGGTTTTGAGCCTCCAACATGTTTTTGACAGTGTGAGAATCACTTTTGATTGCACTTTCCTGAATTTGCTTGAATCTCTTTATGGTTTGCATGATTATATGTTGGCTTCAAATGATTTAGGCATTTTCTTTGTAAATAGCTACTTAGCCTAAAAATAACCAATTCCTAATGCATGTTCCCTAGTTAGCCCCTTTGAGCCTGATTAGCCTGTTAATTCTTGATGACCTGATGTTATAAGCTAAAAATCTGGAAAAACCATGTTAACCCGATCTTAGGATTAGGAGAGCATGGAATCTTAGAAAGAGAAAGGGTGCTAGAAACTAAGTTTGGGGTGGCTACCAGGTGCAATGTGTTGTTTGGGATTGAAATAAAAAAGAAAAATAAAAAAAAATGTGTAAAAATTTTAAGAGAAAAATGAAAAATGAAAAAAAAAAAAACTGTAGTCACCCAAGGCAAAAAGATGAATGAGAAAAGGAACTTGAGTGGAATTTCAAAGTGTAAAAATGTTTCATGCTCTCTTAGTTCCTAGGGTCTTCAGCCTAGTTCCTTTGTATATCATACCCTTAGCCAGGCCCCATTACAACCCATAAAAGACCTTTTGATGTTGCTTGCATGTTTTCTGTGGGAATCACTGGGAGATGAAAATCAAATTTATGGGAAGTGCTTCTGAAAAGTGAAATTGAGAGAAATGTTGATAACCTGACACAAAATGAGCGATTGAGTGAAACACAAATTTCCCTTGTGAGGAAGGCAGCTGTTTGAATTTGGTGATCTCCCTCTTGTGTGTAACTTGGATCCCCTGCTTAGATTAATGATTGTTTGAATGATGAAATTCTCAATTGTTTAGAATAAATGAATGTAGGGATTGCTTTGTTTGAAAGGGGGGAACATTGAAGGAAAAAAAAATTTTGGTAAATTGCTTGAAATTTGTGCGAAAGTTGATTGAATCTTTTGAGCTTGCCAGGTCTTGAGTCTTTTTAAGTTTTTGAGTTTTAGTTTGCTTGGGGACAAACAAAGTTTAAGTTTGGGGTATATTGTTGAGCCTCTGGTTGACTGGTTTTATAACTAATAAAAACCTTGGCTTTGTGCTAATTTTATATCATTTTCACCCAAATTAGACTTGATTGTCTTTAAGCAGTATTTTGAGTCTATAAAGTATTTTTAGGTTAATTTAGCTAATTTAGAGTCGAATAAAGTACTTACTGTTATTTCTTGTTTTCAGGTAATAAAAAGAAATAATTCTGGAGTCTTTCGCCCCGCGAAAGTTCATTCGCCTGGCGAACCAGAAGGTGACTGTTCCAGAAATTTGCCATCCATTCTGTCTCGCCCGCGAAGACTTGACTCGCCTCGCGAGTAATCCAACCTTGGAAGACCAGAAGCCATCACGGCTTGCGCATGTTGAAGGTCACGGGCGTTACAGTTTGGAATCTGAAGAGTCTCTCCTCGCGAATGATATGATCGCCTCGCGAGAAGATCAAAAGTTGCAGACTGTTCGCATTATTCGCCTCGCGAATGTGTGCTCGCCTCGCGAGTCCGCGTAGTCCAGAAGTTGTATATAAGTCAGTTTTCGACAGAACTGAATGGTTGGCTAGTAAGCTGGCTAGTTTTAGTCAGAGTAGCTAGTTAGTCAGAGTCAGTAGTTGTAGTTTATTTTCTTTTCTTTTCTGCTTATGTCTGTAATGGAGAACTAGTCTCCTAGATTAATCTACTGCAATTGGTTTCCATTACCACACTTGAGGTTCTGTATTTCCTGTTTTCATTTTCTTTTCTCTTTTCAATGCCATGTTATATATTTCTGTTTGTTTAATTCAGGAGTGTATAGTGTTGTGTTGATTCATTTCAGTGATGCTATGTTCCTATACTTAATCGCGTTTTCTTAATTCGCGTGTGTTCATTCATGTTCGTTTAGTTCATGAGAGCTTAACCCCGTTTGTTTAATTCGGGAATAGGAACATATATCTGTAGTAGTGATTTCGTTTGTTAATTGTTGCTACAACCGGGAGGGGATTAGAATCTGCTTAGGGCTTGGAATTGCATGAACTGATGATAGTGGAAACCGAGAACAGTAGGTTAATCGTTCTTTAGCATATTTGTTAATCTCTTAACTGCTCTGTTTTTATTGCTTTCGTTTGTTTTCTTTAATTTATCTCAACCTAAAACCCCCCAAAACTAACTTTTGATTTTCTGTTAATAATAACAACACCAAAGAGTCATTGTGAGACGATACCCGAGTTGTCGCTTCCCTATCTACATTATTTTGTAAACACTCGTTCTTTTTGGCGCGTGGCGACCGCGCGGCCACATATCATCATCATTATTATTTTACAATAAATAATAAAGACATATACTTGCAATACCAAAAAACCATTTTACACATGTTCTCAATTTTTTAGAAATTCATTTAATGTTCTCCCAAGTCCCAACCAAGAATTGTGTCATTTCCACAATTCCACTCCCTATATTTATTTTTCAGCTTTTTTCACTTAATTTCTCAAATATTCACTTAATTTCTCAAATATTCACTTAATATTCTCCCAACCAAGAAAGTATTTTCAATTCCATGTCTTTTAAATTTTACTTTTTCTCTCAATTCGTTGGAACAATGTTCTAATTCAATACCTCATCCTTTTCTACCATCCATTCCACGTCTTCACTAAATATTTCTATTTTCGGAAATTTGTTTAAGAGAATTGTTGCATAACGATTGCACCGAGACACTTTTTTAAAAGTTTAAACATATTCATGCACTAGTGGAAAATATACATTAGACGGTAAAGGTTTACGTCAGTTAACCAAAAGCTAGACGTTAAAAAGGGGGCGGTGGCAGTTTTGTAAATATCAGACTTCATTAATTCAATTTTAACGTCAGTTGTTGTAATGACTGACGTTAAAAGTGAAGTGACTCACTTTTAACGTCAGTTCAATAAACAACTGACGTTAAAATTGAGTCACTTCACTTTTAACGTCAGTCCTTACAACAAATGACGTTAAAGGTTATTTTAATAATTTTTTATCTAGTATACGTACCCTTCCGCATTGCCTTCCTCCAAGTTTCAGTTTCACAATTGCTTTGATGTTTTCTGTTTCTGTTTTGAAAACTAAAATATATGTGCGAAGTATAAGTTGAATCAATAACCCAAACCGGATCTCATTCATGAAGTGTAATACAGACTGATACACAAGATTGAAAGGGTTTAAAATCCTATAAAATGTTACATTGAAAGGGTTTAAAATCCTAAACATTTGTTGAGGCTTCGTTCCCTTCACGGGTGAGCAAGAGAGGAGAGTCGAGCGACTGAGTTTTCCAGAATTCAATGAGGAGGTTGTGTGGCAAAGCATAAGGCCACTTTTGGAACCCCTTATCACACCCGAAACATTAAAGCTACATCTCATCAGAGAGTTTTATGAAATATGCCAAAGGGAAAACTATACTCCGAATGTGACCATGTCTAGCAGTGATGGTGTTACTCATGTTGGAATCGAGGTACATGCTGATAATGTGGTCATTCATAAGTCGAGGTTTTGGAGCTGTAGCGATTGATTCTCCGGAAGGATGATAAGGTGAGCAACTCACATTATGTGATTTACGAACCTTATCACCCATGTTATGTGATTTACACAACCTCAGAAGTTGTTTAACCATTAAGACAAAGATCTTTGAGTCTAGGAATAGGAAGAAAGAGTGATGAAGTTAATCTCCATGGCAGAGCCATATTGTGAAGCAGAAAATAAAAGGAAGGAAGGAAGCTATTTATTGGAGCAGAGGATGAAGTTACTAGGCGTGGTAAGTTGCTAAAAAATTAAGTTGATCATTAAGAGGATTAGGTTCCAAGGTGAATGGGTAAGTAGCACAGTATAGTCAAAGGAATGAATGTTTTTGCAGAAACTTATATACCTTTAACGTCAGTTGTTTAATACAACTGACGTTAAAACTTGTTTAAATAAAAAATATTTATTTTTAACGTTAGTTTTTTATACAACTGACGTTAAAAGTGTGATTTTTACTTCAGTTAAATAAATAGCTGGCGTAAATAATCCTATATCCCTATCTGAAATGCCCTGTTGTCACTCTTACCACAGGTCACTCCATATATATAGTGCAGTTTATTTCTAAACTTTTTTTTTAAACAAGTTTATTTTTAATCTTCATTAATTAGCTTGAATTAGTAAACAAATTCTTGTGCAAATTAAAATAAATAAACACTTAACATAAAAACAAGCTATATGTATAATCAAATCGTATTTCATTGAAGCGATTCATAAGTTACAATTAAATGATTAAAAGATAAAAAATTTCTGCAACATAGCCCTAAAATATAAAAAAAATTTGCTTCAACGTCATTTTCTTCTCAGTCCTGTCCTCAGAAACTCCAATGGATGCACCTCCTCCCTCACTTGAATTCCTTGATGCAAAAGTGAATCCACATTGAAATGGATCTTTGCATCTTCTCCTTCACTGGAATTCCTTGATGCATCGTCTTGAATCCACAGTCACTTGCTTCCAAAGCAAAGTGAAAGGGATGACGGGGTTGAAATAAAGTGAGGGAATCACAGTATGTGATTTACCCAACCTTACCATCCATATTATGTGATTTACTCAACCTTAGAAGTTTTTTTACCATTAAGACAGAGACCTTTAAGTCCAGGAATATGAAGAAATAACAACACCTCAAATATGATAGAGGCATATGGTGAAGGAAAAAGCACAAAATATAGAGGAAAAGAGTGGGGTGTAATACAGATCGACTGATACAGAAGAATATGGTTCTTTATATAGAGAAGAGAGACTACCTGAATTTCTTGAAAACTGATCTAAAAACTTAATGCTCATTAAGAGGATTAGGTTACAAGGTGAATGGGTAAGTAGCACAGTAGTCAAAGGAATGAATGTTTTTGCAGAAACTAATAAATTTTTAACGTCAGTTGTTTAATACAACTGACGTTAAAAGTGTGATTTTCAGTTAAATAACTAGCTGACGTAAATAATCATATATCCTATATATAGAAGAAAGACTGATTTTCTTGAAAACTGATCTATAAACTTAATGCTCAGGGGTAGTAACACAGTAGTCAAAGGAATTAATGTTTTTGCAGAACACTTTTAACGTCAGTTGTCTTCAACAGCGGACGTTAAAAGTTTTTTATTTTTTACGTCAGTTTCTTAATAAATCGGCGTTAATTAAATATCCTTTAACGTCGGTTTTACAAACAACTGACGTAAAATGTTGTTTTATTTTGATTATAACGTTTACACCCGCGTCCTTTAACGTCAGTTTTTACAAACAACTGACGTAAAATATTGTTTTATTTTGATTATAACGTTTACACCCGCGCGCCTTCTGCACTTCGCTCTGTACGCCTCTTTTCTCTTTTCATCACGCTCAACCCTCACTCTCAACCCTCACTCTCAGTCTCACTCTGCCCTAATCGCGGGCTCATCTCCACCACAACCACCGCGAGGGCTTCTTCGCCACCACCGTGAGGTACACTCTTAACCCCTAACTCTGTCTTTCCCGCTCATTCTTTGCAATAAGTTGACATCTCTCTTTCCGTTTCCCGCGCACTAACTCTCCTTGTCCCTCTGCTCTCAGTAACCACATCGAACGTTGGCCACCACTCGAGCGCCTATTTCTGGTGAGTCTTTAGGGCACATTTTTTTATTTTTGGTTTTGAGTGTATGTTGAAACTGTAGTCTCAGTAGTTGAAACTTGAAATTGTGAGTTTGAATTGTTTGGAATGTCTCTATTTTTGGTTTTGAGTGTATGCTGAAACTGTAGTCTCAGTAGTTGAAACTTGAAACCGTGAGTTTGAGTTGTTTGGAATGTCTCTATTTTTGGTTTTGAGTACATGTTTCTCTGCTGGTTGATCTGTCACGGCCGTGATGCTCATCACGGCTAGGCCGTGATCAGTTCTTCATGTGAGGGTCTGGATCAGTTGGCACGTTACGGCCGTGATGGACATCACTACTAGGCCGTGACCAGTGCTTGGAAATCTTCAAAAACTATAGTTTTCAATCTCCCGTATTGTCCTTATATTGGATAGATGTTTTGTATATCTACAGGACCTATCTAGTTATTTTTATTTATACTTCTGTATTTATTTTGAGTTATAACCTATGTTAATACATATATATTGTTTTTGAACAGGCATACATATGGATCAGTCGGGTAGCCCACATGCACGGGAGGACACTGTGGGGGCTTCGCAGGACCCGATCACGCCTACGCCTGATTCTAGTGTAAGTTTACATGTTATATACTTTCTTTAGTCCTTCTTTTTAATGTAATTTTTTAATGTTACAACCCTCTATTTTATCATTTTTTTGTCCATACAGACATCACAGGCTCATAGGAAACGGGGTAGAGGAGCCACCTCGTTGAAGAAACTAGAGAAGGACAGGCAAAGCGGACAGAAGCTTGAGGTGTACTTCGATGCTAATCTAAATGCCTAGGGACCCCGTGCTAAAGAATTTAATAAGTGGGTGTTTCTACAAGCGAAGCAGCACGTAAGCATCAACTACAACCACTGGAATGACGTTCCACAGAACGTTAAGGATCAGATTTGGGAGGCTATCGCGGTATTTTACCTTTACATTCGTTTGATTTACATTATTAGATAATTATCCGAGTTATAATTCATCCAGTTGTTATGTATTTAATGTGTAGGTAGCTTGGACTGTGCCAAATGACGAGGATCATCGTCATAAATGTATGAAAATGGCATCAAAGCGTTGGAATGGGTTCAAGCATGATCTTACCAGGTACTATGTATCTTTGAAGAAGCGGCTTGATAAAATGTTCTCAGATTATCCCTGGATTGATCAGGATACTTGGGATATGTTTGCTAGGAGTCGACAGAATGGAGAATTTCAGGTTGGTTGATTAAGTTAATTTTGTATGCTTCTTATAGATCATTTAATTGTATTTAATTATGTGTTTTTATTTGAATAGGCTAAGGTAAATGAGGGTCGGCAGAATCAGGCGAAGAACGTCCACCGCCACACCATGTCTCAGGGTGGGTACCAGACTCGGATCGAGCGAATGATGGCGGATAGGCTGAGGGCGAAGCAGGAAGAGCACTCTGCTAGGATTGAAAGAGGAGAGGTACCTGAGGGCACACCATTAAGTCCTCCGTCGGACATCGACCGCGAGGATGTCTGGTTAGCCGGCCGCATGATAAAGACGGGATCTTTTAAAGTTGATGCCACTCACGAAGTGGCACATAAGATTATAAGTAAATAATTAACTTGATTTCAATTGATATTTGTATAGATATTTGCAACACTTTTCACTTGCACTTTTTTTTCTTTTTTTTCATTGTAGATGGATCTTAAAGCACAATCCTCCCAGGGCTCATTCGTCCCTTCTGGACGGCGGGACGTCTTGATGACTGCTCTAGGCAATAAAGACCATCCTAGTCGGGTTCTCGGTGTTCCTGGTAACGTTACCATCAAAGAATATTATGGCAAGTCTGCTTCACGAAAGCGGGTGGTCGATGAAGCATCAATTTTGGCTGACATTACTCAGCACCTCATGTCCAACCTAGCTATTACAACACATCTGATGCAAAGCTGAATATCCAACCCAGAATTCAAGCAGGCGCTTGCCAGAGAGCTTTCCTCCGTTGGTACATCCCAGGACACCGCAGGGCATGCCAACCCTTCACATGTGAGCACAAAAGAGAGTTTTAGTAGGGCACGTGTGGAGGACGATGAGTTGGCAGCTAGGGAGCGGGAGTTCGAAGTCCAACGCCATGAGCATGAGTTGGAAATGAAAAGGCGTGAGCTTGAGTTGGACTTCAAACGACGTGAGCTCGAAATGTTAACAAAGGTATCTATTCATTATTAATGTCCAAATTAGTCAAATAATTACTTGTGTTTTTTTAATTATCAATAATTTATCTATTTTATTTTTCCTAAACTGAAGGCCAAGTCGACGTCGATGTCGCTATCACCTATCACTCGTTTGTTCTCACTTGGTGAGGATTATACGTTTGATATTTTTGAATGTCCATTGGAGCACGATGGATGGGTGGCACGCCCAGATCAACGGAGGATATTTACCTTCTGTGGTGACGATCTCGGGAACGCCTGCAGAAATAACGTCTGGGTGGCCAGCAATGTTTTGAGTCTCTGGTGCACGTAAGTTAATTTTAATTTTATAACTTATTTATTTTTGGTATTTTTCCATTTAATAATTTATTTTAATTTCAATATATATATATTATGTAATTAACATCCACACCTTTTCATATCTTAGGTACCTCCATCGTCTTCAACTTGATAAGGGCGTTGCATCAGTTTACGGCTTCTTAGATCCGTCAATCCTTCTGCCCGATTTCTTTGCTGGCGATGCATTGAGTAAATACTTAGGGAACTTGTTGGGAGACAATCAGAAAGAATTATATCTGGCTCCCTACTGTATGAAAAGCCATTGGCAGTTGTTCGTACTTCACCCGTCTAGACATACTGTCATATTCTATTGCTCTCTCCACCTATGATGCCACGGTGGTGTTGGAAGCTGTAAATAAGTAAGTAACTAATCTTAAATTTAATTTAAGTTTTAATATCAGTTGTTTTTAGTTTATTATACACATGATATATGAATTTGTTAATTGATCGACATGATTATTTGTTTATGATAGCGCGCTGAAGGCGAGTAGCATAAGTTGCGCCAACGGGAGAAGTAAGACTTCTAAGGCTAAAGCAAATCCTGTATGGAACATCATCAAGGTTTGGTAGTTTATTTATCAAATAATTAATATTATAATTACTAATTTATATGTATATTCAACTGACATTGAAATTAATTTTGTTGGTAGTCTCGATTTCAAAATGACGGGTGGTCGTGCGGCTATTATGTGATGCTTCATATGCTGAACATAGTCTCCACATCTATTACGGATGGATGGAATAAGGTAATATTTAAACAACTTGTTAAATTATATATTATAGTTTTGAAGATGACTTGCATTGATGTTATTGTTATTATTTGAACGTGTGTAGGCATTTAACGACCAATCGCCTATTCAAGAAGATGAGTTAAGAGACTTGAGGATGCGCTTCGCTGAATTCTTCTTCAAGTATGTGGCTGAAAAATGAATTGACAAGATACCTCCGCAATACTTAGATAAATAGTTTTTTTGTTAGACTTTAGAAACTAATTAATAACATGTATATATATATATCCTTAGATTGGTAGTTTTGTTTTT
This sequence comes from Sophora flavescens, assembly GCA_030762895.1. NCBI lineage: Eukaryota > Viridiplantae > Streptophyta > Magnoliopsida > Fabales > Fabaceae > Sophora > Sophora flavescens. The sequence continues at coordinate 215,755,400 of CM061064.1, read as the reverse complement.
TAGACATTGGAACTAAAATTTATTTATATATATACATGGGTTTTGGTTTTAAGTCCCCCCATTGTTCCATTTTTCCTTTGCAATTCTGTAATGTGTGTGATATTGTGTTACTGGGATATTTACTGAATGCAGGGATAGCTGAGGGGAGTGATATTTTAAAACTGAATTTTTAAAAAAAATCTATTAACGTCAGTTGTATCAAACAACTGACGTTAATAGTATTTTATAAAATATACAGTACACTATTAACGTCAGTTGTAATAAACAACTGACGTTAAAATTAAACCTTTAACGTCAGTTCTTTATAACAACTGACGTTAGTTTTAACAAAATTAACGTCCGTTGTCTTAAAGAACTGGCGTTAATAGTTTTATGCTTAACGTCAGTTGTTTAAACAACTGACTTTAATTTTTACAAAATTAACGTCAGTTGTGTTAAAGAATTGACGTTAATTGTTTTATATTTAACGTCAGTTGTCAACTGACGTTAAAATATTAACTATTAACGTCAGCTGTATTTACGTCAGTCAGTATTCTGACGTAAAAAATCAATTTTAACTGACGTAAAAAGCACTTATTACACTAGTGAAGTAAGATTTTTGAACTCATACAATATAATATAAATATAAAAAACTTAAATATTACACAATTCTATACAGATAAAAAAATTAAAGCATGTGATAAATTAATTTTTTTTACCACAATTATACAGGTCGACACTAAGTTCATTATTTTCTAGATGTAATAAATTTTAAGAATAAAAAATTAGTAAAATTATATCATATTATTCACTTATCACGTCATATGTATTTGTACTGTGAAAATCAATACACCTATATTTTTTTCATTTTGCTAAGAAAGTAGGAATATCACATATTAGCTGTCATCGAATGCACTTTATATCAATTGTTTATACATTGTGCATATTCGCTCAAGATTTTCGACCATGTAATTGTATAGTCTAAATATAAATAATAATTATAATCAACCGAAAGTTTAATAACATTTAAGCCTAAGCTTGTCTCCATTTTTTTCCTCCACAACCATAATTAGAAAACATGAATAATAAAATAGATTATAAATAAAAATATATATAAATTAAATAAAAAATAAAATCAAAAATCTTAAATTAATAATTAATGATGCCAGAAAATAGAAACCTTCATGGAAAGGATGAGCTGTGTCTGGCGTGGCGGTGGGGGTGCGGTGGAATAGACAACAGGACCTATAAGCTAGCTGAGAAAATGATAAAAGAGATAGCGTCACACTCCATAAAATCATGATTTTTCCAAGAATGCAAGAGAAAATTGGAAATTACTTACCGTTGACTCTGCTACAAACAAAGTTGTAACACGGTCTCCGCCAGCGAATGTGAGCAAGTGAAATAGAAAACAGAGATGAATATAGAATGAACAGACAAACATACATATATTCGGTATAATCACAACAATTGAAGTTCTTAATATATTTTCCTTCACATATGTAGAAAAAAAAAAAAAAAGGTAATAAAATGATGAAGGATTCTTTATCTTGTGTGACCATTGATCTATCAAACACATTGGAAAAAGGTAGTGACATAGTGCAAAGCATGCAATGGTAATTGCTATTGGATTTAGATAAGTAATTAATAACTATTGAAAATATTATTAAATATCGGATACTGAAAATAATTTAAATAATACACAAAGAAAACAACAATGAAATTTTGTTTATCAAAGTACTCACATTTTCAATAAGATGTTGGAAATAATCTATATTTAAAACTATTTATTAGAATTTATCTCTTTTTTATAAAACAAACTTACCTCGTTAATGGCTCACATATTAATTAAATTATTAAAAATATTAAATTAATTTTTTAAGTAAATTACATTGAAAAGATCCATGTATAACAATTAATTTTTAGTTGTTTTAAAAATAATTAATTACATTGGAAATGATTGATAATCTTCAATACCAATACAAGTGGGAGAAGAAATATTTGACAATTTATAATTTTGATTTTAAAAATAAATTTATATAAATATAAATATAAATATATATTTTCAAAAAGAAGAAAGCTTTACCAATTGGTGAAAGAAATTAAATTTTATAGTGATTCTAATGATGACATGTGGCAAAAGTTTCCACCCATGATTTTTGCTTTATAATATTTATATATGAGGTTAATGAATGCATTAATTGGTATTTTTTGGAATATTTGATTATTAAATCGTTTTAAAACTTATAATTATCTAGGTAAGAAATAATTTATAGTGATAGAATTAACTCAATAACCAATATATTTTGGTTCATGTGGTAATAGGTTTGGATCCCTTAAATAATTAGTCAGTGGTTCGATGCTTGGATGTCATCATCTCACCATTGGGTACACGACCATTAGTTATCGCCTCTTTGTAGTCTATACGTAACTCTTCATCACAGTTAATGCTTTTCGTCTTTTACATATGAAAAAATCTCATTGAAAGATTAACCCTTTAATATCATATAGTACCTCAAAACATTTGTCTACAATTACGTGTGAAAAATGTATTGAAAAAAATATACGATTCAATTAAATAACAAATTATATTTAAATTTACAAATAGTTTACCAAAAAATAATTAAAAAGTAGTCTTCTTTCAGATATGTAATATGTTATGTTCGTCTTAAAGTTTTTGCATAATATTAAAATATATCAAATCCTTTTAATTATTTGGTCAAATTCCTCTCTCACTATCGGCATTCTTGGTCCGCGTGGTAATTGTATGGAAATAATTTTAAAAATGGTCAAGTTTCAGATGCTGGTAGAAAGAGAAGGTGGTCTTAAATTACTCTCTCGCTATATTAATTTACTTTATTTTATTATTATATATAAATACAAAAGGTAAAAAAAATAAATAATAGTGAATTTTATAAAGTAAAAAATAAAATAAAGTGGTCTTAAATTACTCTCTCACTATATTATTTTATTTTATTTTATTTTATTATTATATATAAATACAAAAGGTAAAAAAAAAATTAAAAAAATAATAGTGAATTTTATAAAGTAAAAAATAAAATAAAGCATTTAAAAAAAAAATAGTGCTTGATTAGCACTGAACTGAACTTAGATTATTAAAAAGAAAAACTTAGATTATTGTGCCTGTTTCGCTATTGGCTGAAATATTGGAAAGCTAGTAAAGTTATGACCGTACCAAACCGTGCCCGGTGCGCTCGATCACTCTTGTTTTTGAAAAGCGGCAATCTCCGTAGCACTTTTCCGTATGCATGCGAATACTGGAAAAAAGTGGCAATTCCCTTATCCTTCCTCTCACATGGATAGGGGGAGCATTCTGAATAATGTAATAGAAAAATGACTACGAGTGTTCTAAAAACACTTGTTAAGAAATCATGAAAAGAAATTTTGTATTGAGAATTTGTATATTTATTATTTGAAAAAGTTAAATATTTAATTTTTTTATGAAAACTTGCTCCTTATGTTTCCTTAAAGAATGCTTGCTCGTTAGCATCATCCGATATAATATGTATTTTTTAAAATATTTATATTATTATGATAATAAAAAAATTCCCATATGACTATGAGCATGAAGCATCAGTTACCTAGCAAAACACAATTCAAGTGAAAATAAAATAGTGAAAAATAAAATAATTATTTTTCTTTATTTGCTAAAGAAATCTTCTGATTCACCCCCACATGGCTTTGACGCAGATTAGTCACTAACCAGTAACCACTCACATGGAGATTGGGACAGTAAACCCGTGATTTGTTATTACACTCCTCTCTATAAAAAGTCACTTTCTAATTCCATTGCTTAATTCCAACTTCTATTTTTCACAGGTTACGGATCCACGCCGCAAATCACTCTATTAACCCAGCGCTACAGTATCTTTTAAGTCTTAACCCTAAACATTAAAAAAATTAGGCCTGAGTACTGGTTAAGAAAACTAAGGTTCTGTCTGATAAAAACTAGCGGATAAGTTAGCTAATAGCAAATAACGGATTAGCTAACGAATTTGATTTGAAGTGTTTGGTATAACCAACGTTTGTACTAGCTGATAATGTAAAATGACATAAAAGAATATATTTGCATTTTTTTATATAAATTATATATATATATATATTATTTATTTTAAAATAATTATCATGTTAACACTTCAATTTATTTTAGATTATTTATCATTTAAAAAATTAAAATATTAATCATTTTTAATTTAGTTTTAATCATTTTTAATAAATAAAATGGAATAATGAAAATAATATTATATATGGATATGGTTTTTATATAAATGTTATTTTTTAAAGATAAAGATATATTTTGTATTTTTTATTTTAAATATAAATCTAAATAGTGAAATTAATTCTTATTTGTATACCATGTTAAATGATTGATGTTTTATTTTATTAGCTAAGAATAAATGAGGAATTTAAAAATAGTGAGGAATTTAATCAAGATAGTAGGGATAAAAATGGAAGAAAAAATGATAAGCTATACGCTATAAGCTCAAACGCTACTTCAAGTAGCGTCTGAAAAAAACGTTATACGCTAGTAAAAAAACGTTATACGCTAATTTTAAAAATGGTTATCGAGACTACTTTTTCATTTGCTATAAGTTATACGTTAGTGGATTTGGCAAACCAAACAAACACTAAACACTAAGTACTCATTTGGACGAGCTTTAGAAAAAGACTTCTATGATGTAGAAGAATAATCTGTTATTAAAAATATAAGCTATTTTACTTTGGATGACCTTTAAAAAATGTACTTTCATGAGGTTTATTGTAAAGACATTAATGTCTAATAAATTATGGCTCATCGTCACCCTTTCTTTTTTATTGCATATATTCTTGTTAGAAGCTGTAAATTATAATTTCTTAAAAAGTATCAAAATATGTTTTTTCACATCTTTTGATTTTTTTTTAACTAATTCAAACAACCATATTCTCTTAAAAAGCAATTATATTTTAAAAATCAATTATATTTTTAAAAAAGAGCCCATCCAAATGGGCTCATAAAAGCTACTTTTTCTAGACTCAATTATAAGTAAAAATAAATAATTTCACATTTATTAATGAAGTTAGTTAATTTAGTTTAATTGTCCTAATTTATATAAAAAAATGAGTTATAAATAGAGTTGAATTTTGTTTATATCATGAGTTAAAAAATATAGGTATTTTTTTCTTATAATTGAGTCCCGAGAAAATATATTTTATGGAAAAATTAAACAATACACTTATTGATACATTAGCTATCAGATTCATTTTTCCATAAAATCTTATTATTTAAATTTCTTAACCAATGGGGCTTAGGCCCGATTGTTAATAAAAAAAAATTCCTTAACCAATACTTTAAGTTGACATTTTATTTATGAAATATTTTATTATTGGGATTTATATTTTCAGGAATCTCATTCTCAATAATATTTCTTTTACACATTCCTACATGGGAATGGATTTTATAATTTTCATTTATTAATTTTATTATCGGACATCTTTCTTGAGAATATTTTTTTCAAAACTTATATCAAACATGAAAAACTCTTATTATCATTTCTATATCCCCAATAATATTAAAATATAACCGGTACCAAATACTAACTAAGAACACTAGTTAACGTTTTCTTTAAAAAAATACAACCACAAACTTTATGAATTTAATTTTAATTTATAATAATTCATATAACGATAATGCTAACCAAATGTCCTAAGATGGTGTATTTGACTTTTTTACAAATATCATATGAATTAAACTTTTATACAGACCCTTTTTTTTATTTCTAGAGTATCTTTAGCTCATTAATAAAAAAATTTGTTACCAATTTGTTATTTAAATGAAAATCCCTTTTAATAATTTTTTTTGGTAATAAAGATTTTGAAAAAATATTCTGGAGTGTAAAAATCATCCCTTTTAATATCTTCGAAAGAAGAATTTAGTCCAAGTCACGTGATTTAATAATTAGAAAGGAATCAGAGTCATCAGATTTACTTAATCTCAATGGCTGACATTACGTATAAGAGGTGTAAACATTTTGGAGTGTAAATTGATCCCTCCTCATATATATATATATATATATATATATAAAACAAAAAACGCACAAATAAATTAAGGATCGGACTCCTTAATAAGAGTGTGTTTGGAAAAACTAGAAAAAAAAGATTATGATGATAATCTGTTTTCAAATAATCGATTATTATGATAATAGATTATAATCAAAATCTATTTTTGTTTGCGCATGTTTGCTGAAAAGCGGTTTTAAGATAATTAGCGATTTTAAGATAATCTATTTCGTTTGGGTGATACATAAAAAATTATTTTTACATATTAAATTATGAAAAAGAGTATGAAATTATTTGAGTAATATTTTTTTTAATAATGTCTTTTTTTTCAATTTTTTTTATTATTTGTTGCTAGTATTTTTTTACTCATTTTAATCACTTAACTTTTTATTTATCAATCATAAACTTTCTAGCATAATTTTATTTTTATTTTATTATTATTAATTATTATAATTATTAGAGTTTAATTTCTACGTACTGCTAGTATAAAAAAAATTATACTGATAACCAACCAGAAATCATAAAATTTATAACTTTTTGAGGTGGTTGGGATAAGAGTCAAAGTGTTCCTGCCAAGATCCGTTTTGTCGGAATCTCGCCATAGAACGTTAAACCAAGGGGGTTATTTTATGATTTGGGCTTGACAGAATTCAGTGATTCCGGTCCTACGTATCCCAGTGGGAATCAAAGCCAGACGTAGTTCTAGGTTCATCCCTTGGCGGGGCGGTGATCTCGATCCCTTAATTTTGTATCGGACGAGTACTAGGGAGCAAGGACTGTTTGATAGTCTCTTGGTCGACGCTAGTTCCTCTAACACGCTTAAGGGAGAGTCACCGGTGTTCAGTCAAAAAGTGTCTTTCTTATGAGGGGTACTCCTCCTTTTATAATGGGATTCCCCTATCTCTTAGAGATCTGATTTATCTCTTAATATCTTTCAGAGATTTGATTTATCTCTTAATATCTCTTTTGAGATATGATTTGTTTCTTAATATCTCTTTTGAGATATGATTCCTTAATTTAAGGGATATTATCTCTTTTAACCAGATAAGGTTATTTTAGATAATATCAGGATTTAATATCAATATCTTATTCCTTTAATTAAATGATCTTTGATTTATTATCCTTAATTTCCGAACTGGGCCGGGTACTTGAGCTCGGTGGCCGGGTTAACAACCTCGGGCAGTACACAAGCCCCCCAAGCTTTGAGCTGATTAGGCGTAGAAGCTTTCATGATGTTTTAGCCGAGCTCTGTATCTCGGCCCATACACAAGTCCCCCCAAGCTTCGAGCTGATCTCGTGGAAGCTTTTTCGAAGGAGCCGAGGCTAGGAACTTGGTTTCACCTTTTGATCTTTCGTCTCGGTGAGGTGAGTGGCCGAGCTTCATACCTTATATATGTGTTCACATCCTCCAACTCGGTGAGCATCTCGGGTGACCGAGCTTGACGCTTTCGAGGTACCGAGCCGAGGTGGGGATGGTTACTCGTTTCCTGTTGAGGCCATACTTTCTCGGTTCCCGAGATGGAAAAGAGACGTTACTGTGTGTGACGCGTGGCCTTTACGGCATCATTTCTAAGGCTTGCGCTGTAGTTGCGTGCTCAACGGTAAGTCAAGAGCCGGAGCTCAACCGAGTGGTCGGGAGCCGGAGCTCAACCCATTAGGGAGCCTGAGCTTCACGTTTCAGGTTGTTGAACTTTACCTTTCGATCAATTCTTAAGTTCAGCGGGCTCGGTGGGCGAGCCTAGTAACCATTTTCCTTTTGATTGTTTGGGTTTGGAGATCTAGCTTCATTTCTCATCCAATATTTTAGTTTGGTGGGCTCAGTGGCCGAGTTTAACATCTCGATCAGTATATAAGCTCTCCAAGCTTTGAGTTCAGAATAAGCGAAAGAGTTTTATGAATGAAGCTGAGTTTGTCCTTGGTGTTGATAAGGTACTGTATTTGCATAGATCCTCTTACTTCGGTTAATATCTCTCGGACAGCACTCGAGTTTAGTGGTTGAGGTTCACATCTCGGCCAGTAACATGCTCTGAACATAAGATACTTCAATCTTACCTTTGTTTAGAAGCTGGTAGCTGAGATTCGACATAGTAGTGATCTCGGTTTGAACCGATCTTTTGAAGAGTCAAGTTCAAACTCGGTCATTAGGAATTTACCTCGGTGCTTGTATTTCATCCTTTAACTTTTGATGCTTTCAAGATGCTTATCTTGAGAGTTTGAATTTGACTTGCCCTTTGCCGAATGTAGCTTGGTCTTTGAAGTTCTTGGGAGCTCTTAACATTTTCTTCGAGTAGCTCACAACCCTTTCATTTGGTGGATTTTGAAATACCCACTAACTTTGCAACTTGACCTCGAATTATTTTTCCCGATCTTGAAGGTGTGTCTCAGAATAAACTTTCCTAGTATCTTCTCCAATTTGTATGAGAAAATATTTTTCATACAAGTTCTTCGAGCTGTAGGCTAAGGGATATCCTTTCTCTGTAATTTCCGAGAATATCCTTCCTTTATCCCTGTTAGCCCCCCAAGCTCCGAGCTTGAAATAAGCGAAAGAGCTTGAATGTCAACCCGCATGTCTTAACACGCCTTTTGGTGCCGAGGACTTTGGACTATGATTCGCGGAAGCATTGCTCGGAAATCTGTTTTTTGTAGAACCAATCCTTTCTTGGGTTATCGTCTTGCTTGGCCGAGCACTGCTCGGATTTTTGTGCGGAGGGAAACATTGCTCGATTTCGACTTTTTCAAGTGCATAGTGCGAGGGAGCATAGCTCGACCTCGGCTTTTTGGTGTGAGGGAGCAATGCTCGACCTCAGCTTTCTGGGCTTCTGCCCTTTTTTCTTAGCTAGACAATTTTAACTCTGGCCCTATAGTGGGTTCTCTAGTTGTTAAGCCGGCATATGCTCGGCTTTTACTAGAATTGGTCCATGATGCGAGCAGGAAAGCTGCGGTCGCTTACGCTCTTCTGAGTCTCCTCCATTACCTGTTTTTCGAGTCGCGAGCTTTCTAATAATGAAAAGTATGAAGGCGGAAGCTGCCCGAACTTTGCGCACTGGGGATGAGCTTAAAAAAGCCATGGCAAAGTATGAAGAGAAAGCTCGGCTAACTGGGAAATTGAAAGCCCAAAAGGTAGAGCTGAAAAAAGGCGATACTACCCTTATGGCCGAGCTGGAAATGGAAAGAACCGACCGGCTCAACACTCAAAAGGTCGTGGAAGGGCTTCACATCGAGAGGGAAGCCAGTCTCGAGTTGCGGAAGTTGCTGGAATCCGAGAATGGGGAGAATCTGAGGCTCTGCTTCGATCCGGGCTGGAAGCCGAGGCTTCTATCATGGGGGAGCATGTTAATGGCTTTTCCCGAGCCGTGAAGAAGCTTCGGCATTTCCATCGGAATGCTGACTTCTCCTGTACTGGCGTGGACAAGGATTTTACCCGAGATGGAATCCTAGTTCCGCTGTTCGAGCTGGAGGATGAGGAGGTCGTATCTCAAGGGGAAGAGGGCGACGGGAAAGCGGCCGAGGAGGGACCCGAAGGTGAAGGTGGAGTGGGCCCACCTGGACAGATTGACATCACTGCTCCTAATGCCGAGGTGGACCTCGAGTCCCGAAGTTGTGATAGTAGTTTAGGTGATATTGTTTTTTGCGCAATCTTTTATGTATTTGGGGACTTGCCCCTTATATCTTAATGAAATTTCTTATTTTAGTTGTGAATCTTTTTGTTTTTTGTAAATTTTCTAACGTTTTTATGGATTCGGTTCGTTAACCTTGATTGATTAATGCTACCTGATACATCTTTATAGGCTCGGCACTTTGATCTTAATCGGTCGAATGTGGCTCTTGCTTAGGAGTCAAGTGTAAGTAGTTTTTTCTCTTACTTAGGAGTCGAGTAGTTTTTTCTCTTACTTAGGAGTCAAGTGTAAGTAGTTTTTTCTCTTACTTAGGAGTCGAGTAGTTTTTTCTCTTACTTAGGAGTCAAGTGTGAGTAGTTTTTTCTCTTACTTAGGAGTCAAGTGTGAGTAGTTTTTTCTCTTACTTAGGAGTCGAGTAGTTTTTTCTCTTACTTAGGAGTCGAGTGCCTGTTTAGGCTTTATCTCCTGCTTAGGAGTAAGTAGTTTTTTCTCTTACTTAGGAGTCAAGTGTAAGTAGTTTTTTCTCTTACTTAGGAGTCAAGTGTGAGTAGTTTTTTCTCTTACTTAGGTGTCGAGTAGTTTTTTCTCTTACTTAGGAGTCAAGTGCCTGTTTAGGCTTTATCTCCTGCTTAGGAGTAAGTAGTTTTTTCTCTTACTTAGGAGTCAAGTGTAAGTAGTTTTTTCTCTTACTTAGGAGTCAAGTAGTTTTTCCTCTTGCTTAGGAGTCAAGTGCCTGCTTAGGCTTTATCTCCTGCTTAGGAGTCAAGTATGGTGTCTGAGTGCTGAAGCCGATGGAATTTTATTTTCCAAGGGAGAGCTTGATCTTTCGGGAGCCGGAGCTCAATCACTTTGTAGCCGCAAATCTTGTGACTCTGGGAGTGGTATCAGCCGAGACTCTGGGAGTGGTATCAGCCGAGCATCACTTTGCTCAAATAAATAACTTGATATGATGCTACATAACACAACATTAAAGGCATGGAGCAAAACATACCAAAACATATTAGTTTTAAGCTAGATTTAAGGAATAATATCACCTGGGCACTTTGCGGCCTCTGATCTAGGCATTCCCTGAAGTTGCTATGGTCGAGCTCTATCAGCCGAGCATCACTTTGCTCAAATAAATAACTTGATATGATGCTACATAACACAACATTAAAGGCGTGGAGCAAAACATACCAAAACATATTAGTTTTAAACTAGATTTAAAGAACAATATCACCTGAGCATTTCGCGGCCTCTGATTTAGGCATTCCCTCGAGCCCATATGGTCGAGCTCTCCTAGTTGTGCTGGCCGAGCTCCGAGGCCGAGCTGTGCTGGACGAGCTCCGAGGCCGAGTCTTGGCCGACCGAGCTCCGAGGCCGAGCTGTGGTGGCCGAGCTCAACCGAGTAGTCGGGAGCCGGGACTCAACCGAGTAATCGGTACAACCAGATCTCGGCGTGAAGTAGGAGCCCTCAGAAGGGCTTGGCGATTAGGCTGGGTATCAACATTCCAATTTAAAACCTTTTGACGAAGGGAGAGCGTGCTTCTTCGGCTGTTAATCAGACAGAGTGGTGCTCGAAGCTTGTTGGCATTTTGGATCCGAATTGTATTTTTCATTTCAGAGATCTATTCAGTCAGCTTCATCTCCAAGTAGCTATTTATCTGAGTACACCATTCCATATTCCGAATTGTATTTATTTTTTTTATTTTTATTTTTTTTATTTATTTTTTATTTATTTTTTTTCAGCAACCTACTCGAACCAAGATCACATCGAACCATACAACACCCTCCTTATCTTTCCACAGTTCATATGCAGGAAATGCTCTAAGTACAACATGACAGTAAAAGAAAGAGGGCAACTCAACAACGGCTTTGTGCATCCCTTTTGGATCAGATACATATCATTCTTTATGCTCATGCGGCTCTGGTACTGGCTCAATCACGGTCTCACCCTCTTCCTCTTCTTTCGGCGCCACCACTGCACTTGTTGGACCACCGCTGCCAGCTCCAATCCCGGCGTCTTTATCATCGGGATAGCGAACGACTACGACAGGACAAACGCAATGGTGAACGCAGTAATCACTGACGCTGCCGAGCTTACCATCGCTGCCGCGGTGGACAGCGTGGATGCCGCGACTCCCCATGATGACGATGCTGAGGCCGAGCCTCTCGATCTCCAAGCAGAGCCGCTCCCTCATGTCGTGATCCTTCATGATGTGGATCTTGTAGGGGATATGCATTTCCACAAGGGGCTGAGCTACGGCGGTAGTGAACGCGTCGAAATCGTCTTCGAGCTTGTGGCGGCCGCGGTGGTGGTGATTGTTGACGACGACGGCGTCATCGGAGTTAGGATCGGTGTTGATGGAGAGGTTGATGGAGCCCCAGTCGGCACCGAATAGGACATTGGTAGGGTTGACGTGGAGGAGGACGACGGCATCTCCGGGGCGGAGCTAGTTCTAAACGACCCTCCGGACGGCGTAGGCGCTCTCGTCGGAGGGGTCGACGGTGACGCCGATCTTACGGCAGACGCCGGCGATGAGAGTGGGTGCTGTGCCGGCGGATGTGGCGGAGGAAGGGTGGTGCGCTTTTATTTGAGGGAGATCAAGGTCTGCACCCGAAAGGCTCCCTTTCTGATTCTGTTGCATTTTTTCTGTGCTTGTGGCCTGTGAAGATAACGGTGTCAGTCATGATGTTATGGGTTCTGGAGGAGAGAGAACGGAGAAGGTTTGTTTGGTTGTGTCTCTTTTCTCCTTTCTTTTCCTATCTCTGCGATATGGACAATTTGTGTGTGTGGGTTTTGGAAGGTGGCTGACGGTGGTTGATTGAGTGGTCGGGGCAAAGTTTTACCTCGCCCCACGGTGGGCGCCAAATGTTCCTGCCAAGATCCGTTTTGTCGGAATCTCGCCATAGAACGTTAAACCAAGGGGGTTATTTTATGATTTGGGCTTGACAGAATTCAGTGATTCCGGTCCCTACGTATCCCAGTGGGAATCAAAGCCAGACGTAGTTCTAGGTTCATCCCTTGGCGGGGCGGTGATCTCGATCCCTTAATTTTGTATCGGACGAGTACGAGGGAGCAAGGACTGTTTGATAGTCTCTTGGTCGACGCTAGTTCCTCTAACACGCTTAAGGGAGAGTCACCGGTGTTCAATCAAAAAGTGTCTTTCTTATGAGGGGTACTCCTCCTTTTATAATGGGATTCCCCTATCTCTTAGAGATCTGATTTATCTCTTAATATCTTTCAGAGATTTGATTTATCTCTTAATATCTCTTTTGAGATATGATTTGTTTCTTAATATCTCTTTTGAGATATGATTCCTTAATTTAAGGGATATTATCTCTTTTAACCAGATAAGGTTATTTTAGATAATATCAGGATTTAATATCAATATCTTATTCCTTTAATTAAATGATCTTTGATTTATTATCCTTAATTTCCGGACTGGGCCGGGTACTTGAGCTCGGTGGCCGGGTTAATAACCTCGGGCAGTACACAAAGATTGACAACGGTATGTTAATTTCTGATTGGTTGACAGTGTAAAAAAAATTACACTATCGATATATATCAATTAAATTCATATTATTATTTTTATTATTATTATAAATAATAATAATTATTATTATTATTATTGAAGCGATTATTATTATTGTTTTAATCATTAATATTTTGGACAATTTCTTTTATTCGAGTTGTAAATCTACGAACTGGTACGAATTGTTCTTAAGAACATTTTAACCTTGTTTGTTGAATAATGTCCTTTTGAAAGAAAAAAAATCAATTTTTTAAAGGTTAAAGAAATATTTTGGTCCCTATATGTGATACAGATTCTCGATTTGGTCTCTATACATAAAAAAAAATATTAAAATGGTTCATATATGTACTGTTTCTGTCGAGATCCGACTTGCCGGAATCTCGCCGTAGAACGTCAAACCAAGAGTGAACAATGGGGGTTGTTTTAAATTATGGCTTGACAGAATATTGTATTCCGGTCCTACATATCCCAATGGGAATCAAAGCCAGACGTAGTTCTAGGTTCAACCCTTGGCCATACGGTGATCTCAATCCCTTAATCTTGTATCTGATGAATACCAGCGATCAATGACTCTTCAATAGTCTCTTGGTCGAGCTAGTTTCTCTAATACGCTTAAGGGAGAGTCATCGAGGTTCGTGAAAAGTGAGTCTCCCTCTTGGGCTCTCCTCCTATTATAATAGGATTTCCATCCCTTTAAGAGATCTGGATATATTTCCTTTTATCTCTTAAATCTTCTTTGAGACGTGATTTTCTTAATTTAAGGGATATTATCTTTTTTCACCGGATAAGGTTTTGTGAGATAATATCATGATTGATTAAGATAATATCTTAAATTGATCTCTTAACCGTATAAGGTTATTTGAGATAATATCAGGATTATTAAAGGTAATATTAATATCCTATCCTTAATTTAAGGGATATTATTTCTTATAACCGGATAAGGTTATTTAAGACAATATCAGGATTAATAATATCAATATTTTATTCTTCCCGCCTTGGTTGGATCGGGTATCCAAGCTCGGTGGCCGGGTTTTACTCCTCGACCAATACACAAGCCCCCCAAGCTTCTAGCTCAACAGAGCGTAGAAGTTTTCATGACAGGAGTCGAGCTTGGCTTTAAAATTATCCGAGTTCGGGATTTAATGAGTAAGACTTCTCCCCTTTTTGCCACAGTTTGATGGCCAATCTTCATACATCGGCTAACATTTGAGTTTAGCGGCTTTGGAAAGTGGCCCTAACAATCCTTTCTTTTGATTTCCCTGGTGGCCGAGCCTGATGCCTTGGCCTTATGAGGTTAGAAACTTGGTCTCTTTAGTCTTTCAAGTTGGCAAGGTAAATGATCGAGCTTCACACTTCGGTCTATATACATCTTTTACTTCTGCGAACATCTCGGGCGACCGAGCTTCATGTTTCAATGTTGCCGAGCTTTATATTTCGGTCAATTCCTAAGTTCAGCGGGCTCGGTGGGCGAGTCTAGTAATCATTTCCCTTTAATTGTTTGGGTTTGGTGATCTAGCTTTATTTCTCGTCCAAGATTTTAGTTTGGTAGGCTCGGTGGCCGAGTTTAACATCTCGACCAGTATATAAGCTCCCCAAGTTTTGAGCTCAGAAGAGCGCAAAAGCTTTATGAAAGAAGCCTCCCTTGTCCTTAGTGTTGATAAAGTACAGGATTTGCATATATGCTCTTACTTCGACTAATCAAGCTCGGTGGCCGAGCTTCTCTTCTCGGGCAGTACTCGAGTTTAGTGGTTGAGGTTCACATCTCGGCCAGTAACATGTTCTGAACAGAAGATACTTCAATCTTACCTTTGTTTAAGACAAGTTTAGAAGCTGGTAGCTGAGATTCGACTTATCAATGATTCAGGCTCGAGCCAATATTTTGGAAAGTCAAGTTCATACTCGGTCATTAGGAATTTACCTCAGACTTGTATTTCATCCTTTACTTTTTGATGCTTTAAAGATGCTTATCTTGAGAGTTTGAACTTGACTCACCTTTTTTCGAATGTAGCTCGGTCTTTCATCCTTTTCGAGAGCTTTTATCATTTTCTTCGAGTAGCTTTTAACCCTTTCATTTGGTGGATTTTGAAATACCCACTAACTTGAAACTTGACCTTGAATGTCATTATTTTTGCCGATCTTGAAGTTGTGTCTCGGAATAAACTTTCCTAATATATTTTCCAATTTGTATGAGAAAATAGTTTTCATACAAGTTCTTCATAATAACAATCGAGCGGTAGGCTAAGGGATATCCTTTCTCTGTAATTTCCGAGAATATCCTTCCTTTATCCCCATAAGCCCCCCAAGCTCCAAGCTTGAAATAAGTGAAAGAGCTTAAAAGTCAACCTGCATATCTTAACACGCTTTTTGGTGCCGAGGACTTTGGACTATGATTCGTGGGAGCATTGCTCGGAAATTTGTTTTTTGTAGAACCAAGTCTTTCTTGGGTTATCAGCTTACTTGGTCGAGCACTGCTCGGATTTTGGTGTGGAGCCAAGTCTTACTTGGCATTCCAGCTTATTGGGTCGAACACTACCAGGATTTCCTTCAAATCTTAGGTCTATGATCTGCTGTGGACATTATCTTGGTGCGAAAGTGTTGTGCTCGGTCTAGGATTTTTAGCGCAAGGGAGGAAGCATTGCTCGACCTCGACTTTTTCCAGTGCGTAGTGCGAGGGAGCATAGCTCGACCTCGGCTTTTTGGGCTTCTGCCCTTTGTTCTTGACTGGACAGTTTTAGCTCGGGCCCTTTAGTGGATTCTCAAGTTATTAAGCTAGCATATGCTCGATTTTTACTAGAATAGGACCCTTACGCGAGCATGAAAGCCACGATCACTTATGCTCTCTGAGTCTCCTCCATTACCCGTGTTTCGAGCTGCGAGCTTTCTAATATTGAAAAGCATGAAGGTGGAAGCTGCCCGAACTTTGCGCACGGGGATAAACTTGAAAAAGTCGTGGCAAAGTGTGAAGAGCAAGCTCGGCTAATTGGGCAATTGAAAACTCGAGCTCTCTAAAATTGAGAAGACCAACTCCGCTCCTCAATCCGAGCTCTCTAAAATGAAAGGATTGACTTTCAGAGGACTGTCAAGACTTTAAAGCTTTCCCTTGACAATCTTCAGTAGTTTCTTGCTACTAAGAAAAAGGCTAATTGCAAGCTTCAGTTCGAGTTGAAGGAAGCTAAAGCCCAGATTATAAGGGAACGCATTTCTGGGTTCTCGCATGCTAGAAAACAAATCCAGCGCTTTCTTTCTGATTCTGATCTATCGAGAGCCGGTGTGAACAAGGATTTTAATAAAGATGGCATAATGGTTCCTTTGTCCGAGCTTGATGATGAGGAAGAGGAGAATAATGAAGAGCAGGTTGGGGGAGAGGAGGAGAACAAAGGAACTGAAGTGGCCGTGCTCGAGCCATCCTCAGTTGCTCTTTCGCAAGCTGAAGACACTATTGGTTCCAAGTTTGATGGGGTCTTTGCTTATGGGAATGCCCATGAGTAACTCAAAAAATTTAAGATATTTTGTACTCTTGGCTATGCCCTATGTACTTTTGCTTTATGAATGATAAAGACTTCATACTTATGGTATTTAACCCAGTATTTGGATTTACTCGGTTAACTTTCCTAAGTTTGTACTCGCCTTTTGTGCTTGGCGTTTTAATTTGGCCTCGTGAGCTTTTTGAGCTCGGTCCTATCATAGTTAACTGTTTCATGTTTTTCTTGCTTACCTTTTTAGGTCCAGCGTTTCGACTTTAGCTCAGTCGATTTTAGCGCGGTCAACCTTCTTAAGGCTTTCTCCTTTTTAGGTTCGGCATTTCGGTTTCAGCTCTGTCAACCTCTTTAGGTATTAGTTCCGCCTTTTTAGGCCCGGCATTTCGACTTTGAGTTCGGTCGATTTTCAGATCAGTCAACCTTTTTAGCCTCTTTAGGTTCGGCGTTTCGACGACAGCTCGGTCGATTTTAGCCGGGTTCCTTTTTTAGGCTCTTGCCTTTTTAGGTTCTTGCATTTCGACCGCAGCTCGGTCGATTTTAGCTCGGTCACCTTTTTAGGCTATTGCCTCTTTAGGTTCGGTGTTTCGACGACAGCTCGGTCGATTTTAGCTCGGTCACCTTTTTAGGCTCTTGCCTCTTTAGGTTCGACGTTTCGACCGCAGCTCGGTCGATTTTAGCCCGGTCACCTTTTTAGGCTCTTGCCTTTTTAGGTTCGGCGTTTCGACGACAGCTCGATCGATTTTGGCTCGGTCACCTTTTTAGGCTCTTGCCTCTTTAGGTTCGGTGTTTCGACCGAAGCTCGGTCGATTTTAGCCCGGTCACCTTTTTAGGCTCTTGCCTCTTTAGGTTCGACGTTTCGACAATAGCTCGGTCGATTTTAGCTCGGCCACCTTTTTAGGCTCTTGCCTCTTTAGGTTCGGCGTTTCGAGCGCAACTCGGTCGATTTTAGCTCGGTCACCTTTTTAGGCTTTTGCCTCTTTAGGTTCGGTGTTTCGACCGCAGCTAGGTCGATTTTAGCTCGGTCACCTTTTTAGGCTATTGGCTCTTTAGGTTCGGCGTTTCGACGACAGCTCGGTCGATTTTAGTCCGGTCACCTTTTTAGGCTCTTGTCTCTTTAGGTTTAGCGTTTCGACCGCAGCTCGGTCGATTTTAGCCCGGTCACCTTTTTAGGCTCTTGCCTCTTTAGGTTCGGCGTTTTGACGATAGCTCGGTCGATTTTGGACCGGTCACCTTTTTAGGCTCTTGCCTCTTTAGGTTCGGCGTTTCGACGACAGGTCGGTCGATTTTAGCTCGGTCACCTTTTTAGGTTCTTGCCTCTTTAGGTTTGGCGTTTCGACCGCAGCTCGGTCGATTTTAGCTCGGTCGCCTTTTTAGGCTTTTGCCTCTTTAGGTTCAGCGTTTCGACCGCAGCTCGGTCACCTTTTTAGGCTATTGCCTCTTTAGGTTCGGCGTTTCGACAACAACTCGGTCGATTTTAGCTCGGTTACCTTTTTAGGCTCTTGCCTTTTTAGGTTCGGCGTTTCGACCGCAGCTCGATCGATTTTAGCTCGGTCACCTTTTTAGGCTATTGCCTCTTTAGGTTCGACGTTTCGACAACAGCTCGGTCGATTTTAGCTCAGTCACCTTTTTAGGCTTTTGTTTTTTGTGACTTGGCATGGTGTTTGAGTGATCGAGTTGTTGGAACTTTTATTCTCTCCAAGGGAGGTGTTTTCCCTTATACTATTTTATTTAGAAGGCTCGACCTCTTTGTTTTTATAGAGGGAGTCTGAGCTCGACCTCTTTATTTTTAATAGAGAGTAGTCCGAGCTAGACCTCTTTGTTTTAATAGAGGGAGTCCGAGCTTGACCTCCTTTTAACTAGCTTGAGAAGGGCCGGAGTTCGATCTTTGGTCTTTAAGGGAGCCGGAGCTCGACCTTTCACTTTTGAGGGAGCCGGAGCTCTACTTGTGTCTTTAAGGGAGCCGGAGCTCAACCTGTGAGTTTTGAGAGAGCGAGAGTTCGATGTATGGTCTTTAAGGGAGCCGGAGCTCGAACTTTGATTTCAATGGAGCCGGAGCTCGACCTGTGAGTTTTGAGGGAGCCAGAGTTTGACCTGTGAGTTTTGAGAGAGCGAGAGTTCGATCTATGGTCTTTAAGGGAGCCAGAGCTCGAAATTTTATTTCAAGGGAGCCGGAGCTCGACCTGTGAGTTTTGAGGGAACCAGAGGTTGACCTGTGAGGTTTGAGAGAGCGAGAGTTCGATCTATGGTCTTTAAGAGAGCCGGAGCTCGACCTGTGAGTTTTGAGGGAGCCAGAGGTTGACCTGTGAGTTTTGAGAGAGAGAGAGTTCGATTTATGGTCTTTAAGGTAGCCGGAGCTCGAACTTTGATTTCAAGGGAGCCGGATGAGTTTTGAGGGAGCCAGAGGTTGACCTTGTGGATAGGGAAGCGGGGAGCTTCGACCTTGTTGAGAGGGAAGCGCGGAGCTCCTTCGACCCATAGTCCTTTTTGCAAGCTCCAGCTGGCTGCCTTCTCTCGCATCCTCCTCAGATTCGATTGAACCCGAGATTAGTGGGTTCTGCGGTGTCTTATATGATATCACTACCTTTCATTTTCTAAGTGAGGTGTATCCGATTTTCTTGGAAAAAATCTTTTTCCACTTCACCCATAAAAATTTGATAATCCTTATCTGACGCAAAAACTTCAACAAATTGTTACAACAAACTTAATCTTTGAAAAGTCAAAGCCTATCCAAATACTTGAAGTTGAAATTCTTGGCAATATCATATCAAGATAAAGTAGTAATCTGTTAATAACAAATTCAGCAATTGTGTAATTTTTATTTCAATAAAACTTGAAAATGATTATTCATTAATTGGTAATCCGTGTAGTAGATTAATGAAAATCAATTGAGCACTTATCTGATGCATATCCCAAGAATCAAGAATCAAGATCAAGCCTTTCTTTGCCAACGCGGTGGGACAACATCCTCATCTCCAGTGCCTCCCTATTGCAGGGAACTTTGTCATATAGTATAATAGCATGCCCAAGGCCCCGAGTACCGCACGACAAAATATTCCATAGGTGAATTACTTTGAAGCTATCCATAAGATCTCGTGGAGAGCATATCGCATTTGTAGTCAAATGTTTGACACCTATTCAGTGTAAGTTGATAGAAGAAATACGTGAAATCAAGTGGTGGAAAAAAAGCCAAACATGGCTCTTATTCATGTTAACGAATTGCCTTCCATTAATGGCAATTTTATGTTTGATTTCAATTAGTACCATAAGCATGTGATTTGTACCATAATACATGCAAACAATAATTTTGATAATATATCGAAATAGAGAGTGAAAAAGTATTTCTTCCCTGAATTCCTCTGTGATGACAGTAGATGATAATGAACGGGTGACCGGGGAAAGTTTGCCTCGGTCCCACGGTGGGCGCCAAATGTTCCTGTCGAGATCCGACTTGCCGGAATCTCGCCGTAGAATGTCAAACCAAGAGTGAATAATGGGGGTTGTTTTAGATTATGGCTTGACAGAATATTGTATTCTGGTCCTACGTATCCCAATGGGAATCAAATTCAAACGTAGTTCTGGGTTCAACCCTTGGCCATACGGTGATCTCAATCCCTTAATCTTGTATCTGATGAATACTAACGAACAAGGACTCTTCAATAGTCTCTTGGTCGAACTAGTTTCTCTAATACGCTTAAGGGAGAGTCATCGGGGTTCATGAAAAGTGAGTCTCCCTCTTGGGCTCTCATCCTTTTATAATAGGATCCCCATCCCTTTAAAAGATCTGGATATATTTCCTTTTATCTCTTAAATTTTCTTTGAGATGTGATTTTCTTAATTTAAGGAATATTATCTCTTTTAACCGGACAAGGTTTTGTGAGATAATATCAGGATTGATTAAGATAATATCTTAAATTGATCTTTTAACCGTATAAGGTTATTTGAGATAATATCAGGATTATTAAAGGTAATATCAATATCCTATCCTTAATTTAAGGGATATTATCTCTTATAACTGGATAAGGTTATTTAAGATAATATCAGGATTAATAATATCGATATTTTATTCTTCCCGCCTTGGTTGGATCGGGTATCCAAGCTCGGTGATCGGGTTTTACTCCTCGGCCAGTACATGTACAAAAAATCCACATTTAGTCCCTGTCGTACAAAATTTTAGAGATTGATTTGATAATTTTTTGCTCGTATAAGTACCAAATGGATAACATATAAGGACCAATCGGAGACTTTCTATATATAGATTATTTTAATAATTTTTTATATATAAGGACCAAATCGAGAATTCGTATCACTAAGGACCAAAATATTTGTTTAACTTTTTTTAATTAATAGATACTTTGTACGGTAAAAATGAGCAATGTCTCTTTTGGTGATATGCGGTTTGAGCTGCAGGATGAACAGTGAACATATTATAATTGGTTGAAACGTCTTTACGGGGTGTTTTGGAAAGATTATTTTCCTTCTTTTAAGTTGTTTTTTAGTTTAAAAGTTGTTTTATAAATAATCTATCATGTTTAGTATTCTACTTTAATTTATAAAAATGATTTCTTTAAGAAAAAAAACTGTTTTATACCATCAAGTTTTTTTTAGCTTAAGATTGTTGTGATTTGATTAATTTTCATTCTAAAAACCCTCTTTCCTGTTTAACCCTACAAAACTAACTTCTAAACAAATATTATTAAATTATATAAATAACTTCATATCCTTTTTTGTAATTTATTATATAAAAATGATTTTTTTGCACCATCAAAACGAAATAGGTTATCTGTTTTTCAGCATACAGACCCAAACAAAAGCAGATTTGATTATAATCGATTATACAAAAATTGATTATCAGCATAATCTTTTTTTTCCAGTTTTCTCAAACATATTTTATGAGATGTTTTTAAAACAACTTTTTTTCAAGAAAAAAACTTTTTTGTAAAATTAATCAAGTTATCAAACACGAGAGAATGTTTATAAAACAGCTGAAATCACTAAAAAAAAAACTGAAATACATAAAAACAATCTTTCCCAATCATCTCTTGATGTCAACTTTTTTGTTTTTTTTTCAAAAAAAATATTAATCGATGTCTTAAGAATATTGATTAATTATTTAAAAATAAAAACTTGACATTAGGATTTCATGTAATTTATACTCTAAAAAATGGTAAAGTTATTTTTCAAATGAACTTTTTTTTTTTTTTTAAGTTTTCTTAATCAATATTCTAATAATTCTGATTATCATGACTTTTTTAAGAACTGTCATTAAAACAAAACAAAAAAAATGACTTAAAATCATGCAGGAGAGGCACTGTCGTTTTCAGCAGAAGTAGCTCGGAGCATGCAGAGTTCAGAGGTTTGTGTCATTATGGTTCCACGCCTACCAAGCACCGATTCGTTGTTGTCAGTGG
This sequence comes from Sophora flavescens, assembly GCA_030762895.1. Taxonomy (NCBI): domain Eukaryota; kingdom Viridiplantae; phylum Streptophyta; class Magnoliopsida; order Fabales; family Fabaceae; genus Sophora; species Sophora flavescens. Next base: position 215,733,345 of record CM061064.1, on the reverse strand, counting down.
ATCAAACCTCTGATGTCGTAGACCCACTGTGGCGTTGTGCGCGTGTGCTGTACGTGCAAAGGATCAGCGGACCGTTTCAATAACCCTCTCCTCTGCGCGTGATGCTTAGATAGATGAACACGTATCGGTAGCCTAGATAGGCGAGACGTAACCTTTGCCGTTTTTACAGTTTGGTGTACCAGAAGCATTCATCGAAGCCATGATCGGATCGGACGGTAAGGGAAGCTTCGAGGTTGTTCCACTTTCCTAGGTCCATCTTGTTCCATTCATGATTCAACGAATAATGTTAGGGATTTGGTCCTCAAGGGAGCGTGTAAAGTGAGGAGAATTTAATTACTCAAGTGAGAAAGTAACGATATTTTCATCCTTCTTTAGTACTGGTTTGGGAATGCTTATTTATCATGTTTTCAGCCGTATTTTTTTAAAAAAGCTATTTCATAAAAAAAAATTATTATATTTGGATGTTTAAATTAACGTATAGAAAAGTTATTATTTTTTTTAAAACCTTGTTTTGGAACTAGCAGGAAGATTTGACTCTTTTTACAAAAAGCTTTTATTTTCCTCCCTTGAAAATCATAGTCATGTGTCATATTGGCGCATGTATCCCACTTCAACTTTGTCTTCTTATGCTTTTTTTATTATAATATTATAAATAAATATCTTGAAATCCTTTTTTTTTAATTTGTTTGGTAAAAAGTGATTATTTTTGTACCATCCAAACGAAATGGATTATCTTAAAATCACTTTTCAGTAAAGATATCCAAACAAAAACATATTTTGATTATAATCGATTATCACAATAATCGATTATTTAAAAACAGATTATCAGTATAATCTTTTTTTTCCAGCTTTCCCAAACACACTCTTAGAGTTTAATTGTTATACATTGTTGTAAATATTTTTTATGCTGTCAGCCAATCATAAATTATCACATCTTTGAAATTCCTTGACTCTTATCCTAACCATTATAAAAATCATTCATATCATGATCTGTGATTGATTGATAGTGTAAAAAACTTTACACTGACACACATAAAAATTAAACTCTATTATTCAAAGTTGGTTGTGATTTTAATGTACTTTAATTAATAAAGTGTGAATACACTCACACAATTTCATTTTTCACGTTTACTCACTTTTGATGAATTTATCCTAATGTTGGGGTAATGCTAATAATTTGTCCAAGTACATTGATAAGGGAATCAAATGATATAAAAATTTTATTAGAAAATGCAATTTTAAGGTTTTCAAAGTATTGACTACACCACTTTTAAGAAGCAAGATTACACATCTTTTCAAGGCAAGATTTTTATTTTCATTCCTTAATTTGCCATAATGTTATTCACAATTTTAATTTCCTGCTAATTTTGAGAGAGAGAAAATAATACAAATAACCAATTTGAAATGTGAAGTCATATACATTCTTTAACTATTTCTTTAGTAGACCTTGCGGATATTAGATAGAAGTAAGTACCCCACTCTGCAACAGACCCTTTAACTAAAACCCTTTTATCATCTTCTTTGAGGCCCAATTAATCGCAGAGCTATCTAAAGAGGAGCTTTATGCTCTTCCCTTTTGCTTGTAGCAAACGAAGCAAGAGAGTAGGTAAGTTAGCTTCACGGGTAAGAGCAAAATTTCAATGTTTATAAATCATTTTTGATTCACCAATTTGTCATAACATATAAAGTAAATCTAGTATATATGAATGGGAAAATTTATTACGACCTTGCCATTGAGAGGAGAGTGATGGAGCTATTTTGACATACTTCATTATTAACTCATATGCTTTGTTTGGATGAGAAGAAAGGTAGGAAAGAAAGAGATAGATTGAAAAGAAGTATAAGAAAAGAGAGAATGAGTAAAAAATGAATAGATTTTTAAGTTATTTGGATTTAAAGAATTATAAGAGAAGTAGAAGAGAAAGAAAAGTTGGAATTTCTTTTAAAGACATTTTTACACTTAATAATATATATGTGTATTAAAAGAAGAGTTATGATATTTAGATATAAAATTGTTGTCCAATACGTATGTATATACTTTTCAGTACTTGTTTATTGTTTTTTCTTCTCTCTTAATATACTTTATCATTCTAAAACACTATCCAAACTTACGGTATCTATACAATATATTCACTTTATATGTAAAAAATCATCTCTGTAAAGAAAGGATAATTTGTCTTTTTCATTTTTTTTCATTCTCTCCGATTATCTCGATTCAGATGAAGATATTTCAATTGGCTTTGGGTCCCACCAATTAAGTTCCACCTTCTCTCATTTTATCTCTCTCACTAAAGAAGGAATTCTTCAATTTCTTTAAGGGTATGTTTGGGTAAACAACTTAATTAAGAATTTATCACATAAGACCTTATCGCATGAGAGCTTATGCCATAAGCGCTTAAAGAAAGAAAAAGAAAAAAGGGGTATGAAAGGATTCAAATAGTGAAAAACACGGAGAGGGTGTTTAATGCATAAGCTCTTATGATAATTCCATAAGCTTCTCCCAGTGACTTGTGAAAATAAGTCAAAAAACTCCTTATGGGATGACATAAGTTATTTTTATAAGCTCTGTCAAACACACTGTATAAGAACTTATGTCATCAGATAAGTCAAAAGAAGGTTAAATAAGCTCTTTCAAACACCACCTAAATAGTTCTCTCTTCGTGACTTTTCTCCGTCCAAAATAACTCTAAACAAACAAAGGCATGAAAAGCATCAAGTAGGGGATCTATTATACATATCTTCAAGGTCTGTTATCACTATATGAAGATAAAATAAAATATATATTAAAAAACCACGTGAACTTCTTCACTGCATTATATTATTATAGGACGAAGTCTCCCCTACTATATATTCATCAAAAGGATCATAATTAACAAATGAATAAATGAAATGGTATATATAGCTACAAAAATATATGGGTAGAGGTCCATTTTACTCCCGGACAAAAAGTGCGGAGGCTATTTCAGTCCCTGACAAAAAAAAATACTCCATTAGTCCCTGACAATTACTAACGTGGGACAAGTTAGTCCCTACGTTGACTTCCGTTACACAGCGTCCGTTACTTGGATGACGTTGCCGTTAAATCGTCCTACCTGGCTGTTATCTCTGCCCAGTTGGATTTTAATTTATTTTTCAATTTTTTAATCTTCCAAAATGGAATTTGTCAAGGACTGAAATGGCCTCCATATTTTTTGTCAGGGACCAGATCTGCCCTTTCTCTTTCTTCTTCCATCTCTTCTCCCCCTTCTCGTTTTCAATCGATAGAAGGAGAATACCACCACAAACCAAATTCTTCTCAGAGTATCAGAACCATGATGCAGGAGACCCAACTTTGCCTTTCATCTTCTTGTTCCCTCCATTCCAACCATATTCATCACCTCACTTCCATCACCATTTCCTTTTCACATTTCTCCCTATACCAAACAGTTCTAGTCAATAAACCAGAAGCACTTTTCACCACTTCCCCTACTCATTATCATCATCCTCCTAGACCCATGAATCACCACCAATCATATACCATGTAAGCTCCATTCATCAACATATCTCTTCAACCATTTTCCTCATCTAAGCTTCACAACAACAACAAAAAAGAAAGACAGATCAGAACCCGAGTCCTCACCGCACGCCTCGCCGTCGCCGCGGCATCCAGGTCCCTTCACCTTCACTGCAACCGATTGCTGCAATCGATTCCAACATTCAACTTAGATGCGTGTGGCGGCAGCGGAGGGAATATATGATTCGTTGGATAGGCGAAGGATAGGGATGTCAACGGGGCGGGGCGGGCACGGATATTGGCTACCCGCTACCCGCCCCGTTGGATAAAAAAATTACCCGTATCCGCCCCGTACCCGCACGGATATCCGTTTAACGGGTTTTCACGGGTATCCGCGGATATCCGTGGGTAGTTATAAAAAAAATACATAAAACTTAAACAAACCACCACATTAATATCTTCCGATATTTGAACAAAATAGCACTTACAAATTAATACATCACACTTAAAATATCCATGAAACAACACAATAGATGAAAATTATCTAGAAAATGATATAAGGACTTTGAGAGTAGATATATATAATAAATGGTATTATAGTAATTAAGTAGCAGTGCGGTATCCAGGAAAGATAGTGTGATACCCGTCCCCGCCCCGTTTATAAACGGGTATTGGAATTACCTGTTTATTTTACCCGCGGGTACCCGTATAACTACCCATCCCGTACCCGTTGCGGATTTTATCCGCGGGCATCCACGGGTACGGATAAAATTGACATCCCTAGTGAAGGACGAGTGGGCGAGGAGGGCGAAGGGGAGGAAGTCAAGTGGAGAGAGGGTGGGTGCTAGAGTGGAGGTGGAGGAAGAAAGGGGTATGGTGGGGAGGGTTACAGAAACCCTAGATCCCCCTTTTTTTTTTTTTTTTTTGCTTAATGACAAAAAATGTAGAGGCTATTTCAGTCCCTGACAAATTCCACTTTGGAAGATTAAAAATTTGAAAAATAAATTAAAATCCAACTTGACAGAGATAACAGTCAGGTAGGACGATTTAACGGTCACGTCATCCAAGTAACAGATGCTGGCTAGCGGAAGTCAGCGTATGGACTAACTTGTCCCATATTAGTAATTATCAGAGACTAATGAAGTAATTTTTTTTTTGTCTGGAACTGAAATGACCTCCACACTTTTTACCAGGTATCAAAATAAGCCTTTATCCGAAATATATTCATGGCTTTGGTATGTGCCAATGTCAATGCTGAATAATGCACGCAAGTGGCACAAGCTGCTGTGACATATATATATATATATATATATGTCAGAATATGCATGCATGAATACTATTAGCTTCTGTTCGAATCTCACCCATCATGGATGTCATCAAGCTGATAATTAATTGACGTTGTGATATGTGAATTGGTAGTTGACGTATCAAAGCTGCCAAAATAAACCTACTACTGGTAATATTATATAAAGATATCCTTTAAATTATTGGTATGATTTTGTGATTAAGTTTATTTTTTAAGGCAAATGTGAATTGTATTGGTGGCTTTAGGAGTGGTTGATATCATATACATTTAAATTAGGAGTGTTATTAACACATTTTTTAACATTCTCTTTCTTACATACTCTCTTCTATTGATTAAAACTCAAACGTGTCCTACTATTTTAGAAATTGATCCCACTAATTCACATGAGTCCCATTTAAATTCTATTATGACCTACATGAATTTCAACCAATAGAAAAAGTACATAGAAAAGTGAATGTTAGAGAATTTATTGTTAGCATTTTTCTATTTAAATATTCCCTGGAAAATAAAATGACGATAAAAGTTTTCATGTTTAATACAAGAGATAAAAAATATTTTTAGGCATAAAAAATGTTCGGAAATTAAATTTGTGAATTTTTCATAAAATATTTCATTACCAGCCACGCTGATTAAAAGGTCCACGTCTCCATTTGTTCATATTATTGGCTAGTGTTATCTAATCTCTTACAGGGGTTGTCATTCATTCCTTAGGTGCAAATGTCTTTTTGTTTTTTCTTCTTCAATTTTCGTTTCCTTTTTCGTTAGTTTTGCCCGTATATATGTGTGTTCATTTTTTTCTTTTTTACAACGGGACTAAGGCCCAAAACAAAGAAAGAAAACTAAGCTAACAAAATGCGGGGTATAGACACCTCGGCCATATCACTCAGGTGAGTCTTCACTCCATGGGGAGGAGAGTCAACCAAATGCATGCCTAAGCTAGCCTTTGGAGAAGCTTCAGTTTGCCAACCAATCTGTAGCGAATTACCTTCCTTGAAGGTATGTCTTATAGAAATATGCCACTCCTTATCCATTCACTTGGAAATTCTAGAAAGGAGATTGTTCGCAATTGAGACCTCGTTCCGATTCTGAAGTTTCCCAACAATAGAGGAAGAATCTAATTCCAAAATATCTTCTTAAAACCCCTATTCCAAGCTACCTCCAACCCTCTCGATATGCCCCAAAGCTCAGCAGTGTAGGAGGAGCAAACACCAATATGACACACATAACCTATCAGCCACTTCCCATTCTCGTCTCTGATGAGCCCGTCGCACCCCGAAAGACCCGGATTGCCCTTGGAAGCTCCGTCAGAGTTAATCTTCACCCACCCCCTAGGAGGAGCCTTCCATATGATCTCCTTGGAGCTGCAACCACTGGAGAACTTTGAGGAGTTGCGGTGGAAAATGCCATTGATCTGACAAGCTCTCTGGTGGATATTGTTTCCACCTAATGTAGGCCTAGTAAAACTCTGATCGAACACACTTTTGTTCCTCCAATCCCAGATCTGGTGGCAAGCTACTACAAAGAAACATGACCACTCCACAGAGGCACAATTGCCGCAACTAGATGAAAGGTTGAGGAGCACCCAATCCCTAAGGTTGGCAGAAAATAATTTGGCTAGGATGGAATGCTTAAGCACTGGGATCCAGACCTGGGTGGCAAGTGGACAGTCTCGTAACATATGTAAGATAGACTCAGAGATACCTGGACAATTAGGGCAGTCCAAAGAGTTCTGGAACCACACGCTCCTCCTCTCATTAGTTAGGAGTCTACCATGAGCAACCTTCCACATATGCATATGAAAATTGTGAGGGCCCTTCCAATTCCATATCATCTTCCAAATAGGGTCTTCCTGAAGAGATTGTTCCTGCTGAAGAAACTTATATGCGCTCCCGACTGAGAATTCACCATCGGCAGAACCGGCCCAAACTAGCTTGTCCAGCCCATCTGAGCTAACAGGAGGTAGAATGGCATTTATTTTTTGGATAATATCCAAAGGAACCGAGATCCCTATACGGCTCAAGTCCCAATTACCATCTGGGAGACCAAAATTACTCACCAGATCATATCATTCAGGACGGATTGAGCAAGAGTTACTCGACCCGCCATTGAAAGGCAGTGACCTTTCCACCCGGAAAGCTTACTCTGCATATTTTCAAGAATGCTTTTGTAGCTATCCTTTTTTTTTACCATGTGAGGGGAGGGACCCCAGATACCTGCCGATACCACTAGCTGCTGAAAAACCACTACACGCGATGATGTCCTCTCTGAGGTTATTAGGGACATTACCCGAAAAGAACACACTGGTCTTTTGATCACTTATCTTCTGGCCAGAGGCTATACCAAAGACTTCCATAATCTGAATAATTCTTTGCATCTGGACTACACTGACTTTGGCAAAAAACAAGATATCATCCGCGACTATGAGGTTAGCTACTTGCGGCCCAGATTTACCACCGTGCATGGGGATCCAAGATCTGTCCGCAACAACATCCTCCACCATATGCGACAACTTTTCCATACAGATCACAAAAATATAAGGGGATAGAGGATCACCCTGGCGAAGTCCCCTAGAAGGATAAATCAAGCCCGTTTTAGAACCATTCCAGAGGATGGAGAACGAGGAGGATGAGATGCACCACATTATGAGATCAATCATTTTGACCAGAAGGCCAATGTCTTCAAGGCAGAAGCGAATGAAGCCCCAAGAAAGCATGTCGTATGCTTTCTCAAGGTCAATTTTGATGGACATGTAGCCTTTTCTTCCATTCATCCTTCTCATTGTATGGGTTAGCTCATGAGCTATAACAATATTTTCCTAGATATTCCTTCCAGGAACGAAACTAGCTTGGAAGGGAGGGATGGCAAGGACTTTAGTTACACATTTATAGACCATGTTGCACAATGAGATGGGTATAAACTAGGAGACAAACTCAGGTTTATCTACCTTGGGAATCAGGACAAGGAGGATGGAGTTAACAGCTTGAATGGCGTTAGGGTTTTCCCAAACCTCCTTTATAAACTTGCAAAAAGAACCTCCCACGAGATTCCAGTTTTGTTTGAAGAATAGGACTGGAAAACCGTCTTCTCCTAGGGCCTTTAACGAGCCCATGTTGTCGAGGGCCTTCTTGATATCAAAGTCTGAAAAGCACTCTTTATTTAACATCCTCGGGTCCCATGGCGGGAAGCTATTGATAGTGGGAGTCCAAGGGCAGTCATGGTCTTCCTCAGTGAACAACTTAACATAGAAATCAAGCACCATGCTTTTAAGCCTCTCCTCTTCTTCAACCCAATCTTCAGATTCATCACGCAACATCATTACTTTGTTATTCCTTCTTCTAGAGATGGTTTTTGCATGGTAGAATTTGGTATTTCGATCCCTATCCTTTATCCATTCACATATAGACTTTTGAAGCCATAATATTTCCTCACGATCCAAGATATCCTCGAGCTGGCTACGAAGCCTTTTCTCAAGCCGATCCAGGAAAGGATTTATTCCATACTGGGAAGCTTTCTGGATACCATCTATTCTCCTGATCAACCGGTTTTTATCTCTGAAGACATTACCAAACTCCCTCTTATCCCAGTCCTGCAGTGAAATGGCAATGGAGGAAAGGTTTGATTTAAGCGATTCATTATGGCTCCAGTTATTACTAAGAACATTATCAAACCCATCATGCAACGACCATGCAGTAAAATAACGGAAAGACTTTACACCAGGGGGACCTCCTTCGCTAACCAAGCTAATGCAAAGAGGGTGGTGGTCCGATTGGATTCTAGGCAACACCCTAACCACCGGTTCTTGGAAACCAATTCTCCAGTCAACATTGCATAAGGCACGGTCAAGTCTTTTGAAGATATAGTCTCTACCTTGCCACTTCGTTCCCCTCCATGTAAACCGGGAACCCATAAAACCTAGGTCCACCAAATGGCAATCGTTAATCCAGGATTGGAAAGCTATACATCTTTGGGAATCAACTTCTGATCCACCTTTTTGTTCCGAGTGTTTAGCTATATCATTAAAGTCTCCAGCCAATAGCCATTTGTTGGAGTTGGAATTGGCGAAACTCAAAATTTTATCCCAGAGACTTCTGTGACCTGCTTCCCTAGGGTTTCCCTAGACGACAGTAAGGATCTAGGGGGTCTCACCAGAGACGCATACCTCTACGTGAATGAACTGCTCATGAATCTCTGTAACATTAATCCTCAGTGTTGGGAATTTGTGCATCAAACAAGCACAGTGGAATAATTCCCACCAAGAATCCTTGCGAATGGTCATGGTTCATGTTTCGAAAATTTACCTCTTGAAGCGCAGACCTTTGATTCGAGTTGCTGCAAATCACGAGCAATGCACGAACCAGCAATGCCTCTACGTAGTCCACGCTAACATATAAACAAGTCTCACGTGTTCAATCAGAACGATGCCTCTAAGCACTGCAAGGTGGGAGAGGAGACGCGGCGATATATTTCTTTTCACACGCAAACAGTGTACTGAGTGAGGTCAGAGAAAAATGGCGTGATGGCTCAGTATTGTTTTACTACCACTTATAGGTAGCGCCCCTTGCATGGAAAAGGGTTTAACCTGGCCCTTCTAGGCTCATCTGTCATGAGCGTGGCCTAGTAGAAATTTGGGTTTAACCCAATTTCTTTTAACTCTGATTAATCTGCTCTAAGTGTGTGACCCTATAGGTTCTCATAACGTTGGCAATAATATTAAATCATATTTAATATTATAAACAATAAGAGGTGTCTAGCAACACATCATTGCTACCCGAGTAATGAGAAAGTCAGTGATTTGACATAACCTTTCTGTGACCAATGTTAATGTGTATTATTATCCCTTTGTCATTTTATCTATATTGAACACAAGGCATACAATGTGTCACCCTTGTATAGTTCAATATTACGTCACTTGATACCCAAGTAGACTTAACATTAAATGAGGTCGATATCTCATATCGACTCATTTCAGCACGGCCATGTATTTTACAGTCTCACTCTATTAAGGGCCCCACAGATATTACTCCTGTTATGTAAGAGGGACAAATCCCATCTAGATCACTCACATTCCTCTGCAAGACTTGTGGTGTACCCAATGACCGACTTTTTAGTCATCTTGTTACAGTTAACGTTTGACGGTTGTTGGACTAAATTTCAGGCAAGTATACCTAGTCGCAAATAAGTAATACAGTGATGAGACCGGATATCGTCCACAAGGATCGGTTGCCAATTACCAATTCACAAGTCAAACAACTATCTAGACTAAACTATGAAGAGAGATCAAATCATAAAATAAGGCAACAAAAGCAATAAAATATTTTTGGTCTTTTGGGAATTTTTACAAACACTTGGACTGCAAAAAAGAGATGGGGTTAACAAATGGATAAAATTGTCAGGGTTAGACTACACTAATCCTCCCTTGATTGCAATGAAATGGTTACTAACACAAGTCCTAATTCAATTATGACAATCAAGCCTTTTGAAATACTCAAACCCTAATGTCTTAGGTGGAATAAGCCTAAAATCCCAAATTAAACCCTAATGTCTTAGGTGGATTAACCTGAGATTTTGCATAAAGAGCCAAGACTTATAAGATTGCAAGCACCCCAAGACCTATTCCTAGATTCTTGAACTACTTGGCATTTGATTCGTGAGCATGGCTTAACATCAATCTTTCAATTGTCTATCAAAGCAACATATCATTCCATGGGTGATCAAGCCAAGAAAAGCATTAAGCATAGAATCAAATACTCATAAAGAAATAGAAACTTGCATTACAACCAAGTCAAGAGACAACCGAATTCAGAAAAACAAACATCTAACCCCAACAACAAGGGGGTTCAACTACTCATGATAAAGGAAACTACAAAAGAGAAAGAGAGAAGAGATGAAGAGAACTCCATGAAGAATCCTCCAATCTTCTTCCAGTCCCAGAGCAGGGAAAACATCCCTTTTTAGGGTTAGAACCTTCTCCAGCCGCTAGCCTCCAAGTGCAGATTCTTCTAGGGTAAAAGTCTGATGCCCTATTTATAGATGAAAGAAGTCTGGATCTAAATAGTGCGCGTCACGGTCGTGATGACCATGACGAGTTCTGCCAAGGGCGCTTCTTCACTTTTTTTGTCTGTCACGACCGTGATCACCATCACGGCTTGGCCGTGATCACCATCACGGCTTGGCCGTGATCACCATCACGGCTTGGCCGTGATCAATTCTGTCCATAGGAGTTGGCCTGTCACGACCGTGACCTCTATCACGGCTAGGCCGTGATGCTCTCTGATCTTCAGGGTCTTCTCATCATGCCCGTGATGGATATCACGGCTGGGCCGTGATCCTTTCTGGTCTTCTCATTAAGCTGATCACGGCCGTGATCACTATCACGGCTAGGGCGTGATGGCTTCTGCTTTATTGTCCTTCCCTTTTTGCTCTTCCTTCACTTTTGACCTGAAAATATAAAATAGCATTAAATGCTTTATTTGACTCAAAATCAACTAAAATATCCTAAAAACTACTTGAGAGACTCAAAGTGTTACTTGAGGACAATTAAATCCAAATTTGGTGAAAACGAGATTAAACTCGAATAATTAGCATAAAAATCATGGTCTTACTAGTTATAAAACTAGATGAGCCAAAGGTTTATCAACGGTATTAAAGCACGCGACTCATCATGTAGGGATCATATTGGCTTCAGGTCGAAGGATTGCATACACCATTATTGTCACTGTGAGAACTACTTATGACACTCACATAACGTTCCATGTAGTGTTCTCACGGCGGGTTAATCCAGTACATCATTACTCTAATATGTACCTATGTATGTGACTTGATATCTCATATCCATGACCCATGAGAAGCGGTCATCAGTCCACACACATAATATTCTCGATGTATTATTATTGTCATCATTAATAATAATACTTGACTATGGATATTTAAGAATAAAGTTCTCTTTTGATTAATAGTGTCTCACTATGTATACTTGATATTCTATTAAATAGAACTTTATATTCTAAGGACTTTATTACGTTTAAAAAAATAACATAATAAACTGAAATGCCTCATATGATAAATAATAGCAAGATACAAAATGTAAGTCAAAAGGAAAAACATTAGCCTCTAGGGCTTACACCAACACTCAGATCACTATCATTCCAAACTATCCAGATACCGCCTGCAAAACCGCGGGCTTCACTCAAGACATGGAACCTAAACCCCAACTTTCTGATGGTAGAGGTGGTTTTATTGCCACTAAATCTTGGCTCTTGAAGGATAACCAAATCCGGCTTCTCAGAGGCGACTAAGAGGCGGAGGACTCTTTCACCAAAGCTCCACGCACATTCCAACTTAGGATCTTCATCATAAAAACATAACCAGATAGAGTCCCCTAAAGACCAAACCTACATGATCAGGTCATCCCCGTCCGGGGATAGCCCTGAGGAACACAATGTATTCTTATCTTCTTGAGGCAAACTACAAGGTACCACAGTACCTTGAGTGTCTATATCTTCATTCTCCCTGGCCAGGGCATTGTCTGGAGGTTTTGGAGGTACCCCTTTGTGCAATTCACAACCCTCATGCATGGGCACGTCGTGCATGGATTGCGCGTCACCTGGTGAGACTAAGTCAACATGCATAGAAACATTGCTGGGCCCCAACCCCACCTTCTTGGATGACGCACTCTCTTCTTTAGCAACCTGACTCGTGAAAGGTCTAGGCCTATGAACAACATTCTCCTCTTTCCCCTTGGGGTCCACGAAGGAATTTTCTTCTGCTCTTACATTATCTCCACCCGAATTAGCCATTCTTCTCTCGCGTATCATTTGACCACCTGTCAAGAAAACCTTTTGAGTTTCTGAATTCTTGCCACTATTACTAGTTCCTTTGCCCGAAGACTTACCTTCCAAGGAAGCATGGGAAGGGCCTCCTCCTTTACTGCTAAGGTTCTTGGGGGGTTCTTGAATAATAAATTTTGAAACTTCCCCTTCACCTTTTGATCCATTACATTCAGGATTATCTGTGCTCTTTGGGCCCATTAAGATCTTCAGTCTTGGCATCTAAAGCTTTTCTTTTTGTAGGAGGCCTTCGTCTACTTCTTTTTTCCACCATCATCCAAGGGCCAAAGTCGTTGGACATGGAATCTTCCTCTTTAGGAAATTGGTTAGAAACTTGGTCTCCCCCCGGAACAGCGCCTGGTTCTTCCACATTTTGGTTCTCCGCCTCTTGTCGTTTCCTTTCTTGGCAAGTTTCTTTTGAGTGACCATACCTACCGCAATGGAAGCACACCATATGAATTCCTTCGTACTAGAACCGATGCAGTTCATCATATACATAATTAAAAAGGGCGAGGGGTTTATCAAGATCTAACTCCACACATATTCTAGCGAATTTTACTCTCGCCTGTTGAGCCATGTTGGTGTCCACCTTAAGAGTCTTGCCTATGAGGTTTCCAATGCCCTCAAGGGAATCATCATCATAGTATTCCATCGCCAAAACCGGTAACTGGATCCATGTAGCCAGGGTGTGAATTCTCATATCGTAGGGTTTGAACTGGGGCACCCATTCTTGAACAGCAAGGTAGTGATCAATGATAAGCCAAGTGTGACACCCTTTACCCCGCATGTTATATAACGCATTTAAACATACAACTATAAATATATATAATCATGCATAATCATTTGATTAACAAATGAAAGGCCCACATGAACAAGTTCATCAAACGCGGAATAAAACATAAGTTTTGAGAAAAATAAAAACATAAAGACATAAAGCAATAACATAACGTCCAACCTCGATGTCACATTCAAAGCTGGTAATAAAGGTTCCGGATAAATCCACGGAATACAAAACCACTAAACTAAACAACTAAATCCGATAAAGCTAAACATTCGACTAAGTCGTGGCTCCTCGGAGTCACTCCTCAACAGACTGCTCACCGTCCTCTGCAAAATGCCAATCAGGCCAAACAAGACAAACAGAAGAGGGGAGTAAGAAATTATATAATCACAACGGCATGGGAATAGGAAGCAATATGAACATACATCAAGGCACGACAACAACATAGGCATACATGTACATAATAAGCATCATATCATTCATCATAAATCAACCAAGTATGCTATGCGGGGCAATGCAACACTACTCCGCTACTCCATTATGCATGTGGATCCAACTAACTCATGATGTCAACTTCGGAGTTACATATCCGTATTGGCCATAAAGCACCAACACTGACAGTTCCCCAAACCATGGAGGAACCCCTTGGATAGCCGGCATATCATAACTGGATATGCCACCTCGGGGGAGCACGGTTCATCAAACCATGGGTGAACCACCCAGGACTTGGGCCAGATCATCATAACTAGGACGACCTCCCTTATGTTGAACATCCCCCTCAACATCAACTCCAATGCTCCATGCAAATGGCACAACAACAAACAAGGCAACCACCTCCTTTGCTTTGGCCTAAAAGCATCCAAGACTTATCACCAACATCAATATCAACACCTTAGATCCAAACCGTGGGGTCAAGGCCCCTTTGACCAAAAAGCACCAAGGTCCAACATAACAACACCTCGACCATAAAGCATCGAGGTCACTTTGGCCAAACATCACCAAAGTCCAACAATGTGCGGTAACCCATTAGGCACCGGCTTATCCAATTATCGTTGTAGTTATCTTAATTAATCATTAACCAAGTTATCTAAGTCCCATTAGTCCATTGTTACGTTATCACATCACTATTGGGGATAGTTGGGGTCAAAGCCCCATAATTTCCTTTAATTCAGTTCCTGTCCAGGAGGGGAAGCATGGGCGTGCTTGTCCCTTGCACGATCGTGCTGATCACTTAAGTGAAGCACCGTCGTGCTTCCATTTATGCACGGTCGTGCTTCTGCACTGCACGGACAGTGCTTAATGCGCGGCCTTCCAAAATTCAAATAGGATGCACGGGCGTGCTTCCTATTAAGCACGGTCGTGCTCCTGGAGCCAGCCATGCTGTTCTGGGTAGAACAAAGCCTAAACTTGGGGTTAATACACACCCCCCCCCCCCCCCCCCCCAACACTCTTAAACCAAGCCTAGAGTTTATACTAAACCAATCATCACAGAACCCCACATTTTACTAATAATCCATAATTAATTAGCATCCTTAATTAATTACTCACTAATTAATATATTAATTAGGAGTCCTAAATTAACCAAATTAGGGCCTTATTAACAATGTTACCTTAACCAACATATATCAACCAAAACAGTCTCAATAACAACAACTTCAACAACAGATCATGACATGTTATCAACCAATCCCATCAACACAATAGGTACAACATCATAACTATTAAACAAACATAACAACTCATCCTAGGCATATTCGGCACCTTAATATAGCCAATACACACAATAACCTATCATAACATCAATAATCAATCATAAGCATCTTACAAACATGACATTTATCATATAACAACTCAACGGGGTCATGAGAACCCCTCATCTTATTCTACCCCCTTGCCTAGAGATTATACCATCCTTCTCCCCATACCTGGGATGAAGGTTTCCACTTGCTAAACACCAACGGCAACCCGGTCACGTTCCTTTAAGCTGCTCGACAACCTCCAAGCCTTGACCAAACCAAAAATGGTAACCAAATAGTAACAAATCAAGAACAAGAAAAGGGAAACTAAAAAGGAACAAACTTTACCTTTACTAGGATGAACAACACCAACTAAATCTTCCCAACGAGTCTCCAAACACCAACAAGGTAAGGGTTTAAGAGAAAATAGGGAAGAAATTCGTAGTACAGTTGCTGCTAGGTTAGAAATATGGTTCCAAAGTGAACCATTGGTTTCTGTGCCAACTATATAAAGGTTGCACCTGAGCACGGTCGTGCTGGTCTTGGTGTCAGCTAGACGCTGTGAGGGATTTCCAAAATAATGGAAGTCCAAGACACCAAGTTAGAAAGAGGTTGAAGGACACCAATAGGTGTGTCTCTTCATGGCTTTCAAATCTTTCCTAATAGGTGTGTTTTTTCATGATTAAATGTGTTCATTCATCAAGTGTACATTCATGAAAGGTTGCAATCATTCTTTCAAATACATGAAAGGTTATTTCATTCACCAAGAGGCATAAGTTGATCTATAAATAGAACCACTTGTACATGCAGAATGATGTCTAAAAAATTGGCTAAACTTCTGCAAGCCAAATCACTTCATTTCTTCCCTTGATGTGCAGAGAGAATTAAGGAAACTATTATTTTGTAAAATGCCATTGACGATACGTACGCTTGGTTTAGGGTGTTCAAACCAAACCAAGGTTCTCCATTGTATCCTGAAGGGGATTCGCCGGTTATACCTGTTGCATCCAATCTACAATGAGAGATTGGTGGGGGCGAATCGAACCTAAAGCCTAGTGTTCTTACACGCCTTAGAGGGTGTGCATGTCACTTGTTCTTCTTTTATTTGTTGCAGACAAGACCCCACATTATCTAACAGACGTGGTCCGCACAGTGAGCACGGGCGTGCTCACTATTGAGCATGGGCGTGCTCAACTTAAACTTGGCAACACACGCCTGATTTTAAGCACGGGCATGCTGGCTAATGAGCACAGACGTGCTCATGTACCAGAAAGGGACTTTTAAGCCAAAAATCCCACCTAGCCCTTAGGCAACAACTTAACTTAACAAAACCAACTTAAACAGCCAAACAAGCTTTAAAGAAAAGCACTTACGAAAAACAGGGGGTTACACCAAGGCCCACCTATTAAGGCAAAATCGTAATCCTCTGGGGAGTGGAAGCGTACAAAGAAAAAGTCATTCCCCACATCTATTATTTGTATAGCATCACTTCTGGCCCATGCCTGCTCCAGCTTCTTCCTTAGAATCAAGAAGTTGATTCTCCTTCCTACCAGTTTTACTATCAGAGTGTTGCGCCAAGGACAACGGATACGGTCTCTTTCCTCAGAGGAGAGAGTGATGCAAGGAATACCCCTCTCATTGACTCCTACCATGTAAGGTTGTTGACCCCCTGGAGGGTTATCTTTCTTGATTGGATCCTTCTGGTAAATAGAGTCCTTCTTAGAGGTGTTAACGTTTGTTTTTGGTTGGTGTCCAAAAATTCCTTCGTGACAAATAATTATAGATCAGATGAGTGTGGGACCTACGAGTTATGCGGTAATCTCGTCAGAATGTATGTATGAATGTTCTGCCAAGTACAAATTTGACAATTAAAGTCAAATTAGGAAATGCTGGCAAATACTTGGTGTCAAACAATTATGTAAATTTGTCAAAGAGGTATAAAGCATTGTCAATAATGAGTTTTGACAATAAATGATTCATGCTTTAAAAGATAAGTTTGAAATTAAAAGAAAAAGACAGTTATTTAATAGAAAATAACTTTCAATGAATCTTGAGTTTATAATGAAAAGAAAACTGAAGTTTGAAAGGAAAGTTAAGTAAAGAAAGATCTAAATGACACTACTTGCAAGAAGTAAAATAAACTTAAAAGACGAACTTGGGAGAAATACTGGAAATTAAAAGGAACAAGTAAAGAACTTGAACAAAAAGGATGAAAATGACATTGAATTTTGCCATAGTATTGAAATAAGAAGGATGGAGGGAATACTTGAATGTAATCCGTCAATCTGCTGTGTGATCGAGATATGTAGGATGTGTATCAAGTAACCTCTCCTATTACATTGTAATAACTAGTATTTATAGGCAAATAAAATAGCTACCTAGTAGTAACTTCCTATCTAAATGACTGCCACATATCCTTAGCAGTTCTCTTAGGCTTTACATTTAAACTGTTTGTCGATACAATTCCAATAACTGGTCAATGTCTTGAACCGCTCTGTGTCAACTGGCTTGTCTTTGACGGGATTAACTGCTTGACAACTTATCTTGACTATATTGTCGATTTTGAGACTTGGTCATTTTTTCTCTTTCCATATCTTTGACAATCCTCCCATGAATTTCGTCAAAAAGACTGTTTGTCAATCTATCTTTTCGTTGACATGTATACTTTCTTATCAGCTAAGTATTTTCGATACTTAGAAAATAACATTCTTTACTTCAATTCCTTCCTCAGCCTGTCGGAATTATTTCTGTCAAGAGTTTGAAATTCTTTCACTAACAAGAAGGTACCGACCCAAAGGCACTCAAGGAGAGTGTTTGGGCATAAGATCTTTTGGGCTGCTCAGTGTCATGCATCCAATCCTCATCTCTAGGAACCCCCGTCTCCTTTCCTGAAAAATCCCCATCCTGCCTACGGAGTTTCCTTCTGGTTCGATCTTGCGGTTCCTTCTTTTCCTGTGATGCCCCTGCCTCCACAGCCGGAGGCTTCTCAGCCATTCACGAAAACCTTGACTCAAGAAACCAAAATTAGTTTCTGTCAAATTTGGTGCCCATATGTTTGTAAGATTATGTGTTACGCTTTGTTCTTACTCTTCAATATTTTACCTAGCTTGGAAGCATAACGAAGCAGCACACAATTTAGTTAGATGTTCGAGACACATTATGCTGATTTTTCTATGAAGTTTGATTTAATTATATTATTTATATTTAGTATCTCTTTTTATTTTAAAAATTATACCATTTTTAATATATTTATATTTATATTATCATTACACTTAGTTCTTAATTTATATTGACATTATACTTATTACAACATAAACTTTAAGGGTGTCGGTGTAATTTCATAAGTAACAATCATGATATTTTTACACCATATTTTTTTTACACATATTCACATTTTATAATACCTGTTTGAATCACATTATTTTTTAAACAATAATGGATAGATATATAATAGATGGTTAGAGTTTATACATAAGAAATGCTATGATAAAAAGGTGGTAAGACAATCAAAGGGGTGCCGGTGTAATGGAAGCAACTAAGGATGTTCGTGGATTGGATTGAATCGGTTTTGAGCTAAAAAATCATCCGATCCAATGATGAAAACAACATGCGATTTGTATTGAATCGGTTTGCTTCGTTAAAAAAAATCTGACCCATTCCAATCAAATCAAATGCGGTTTGGATTGGATTGGATAATTCAGTTTTTGTCATATTTAAGTTTTTTTCTTATGTCAAGTGTCCTTTTTACTTATTTAATACTAGACAAAAGATAATCTTTATTTAAGTGTGCTAAGGATACCCAATACTTATTTAAACATCTCTTTATATTAGAAAAATATAATCTTAATGAAAAAACATCAATTATTTGTTCCTTATTAAACATTATTTGATTTGATGACGAATGAGGAAAATTCTTGACAAAATTTTAATTTGGGAGTTTGAGAAAAAATAATTATTGATATTTTAACACGTTTTTTTATGTTAAATGTTCTTTTATATTAATTCTCTATATTTACTCTTACTTATTATATTTTTTCCCCCTTGAATTGGCTACAAATAAATTGTAGCTAATTATTTTTCAAATTTACTTAATTGATTTCCTATTTTTCATGTTTACTCAATCAAGTGTGTATATGTTCTGCATCAAAACTTTAAGCAAAATGTAACTTGAAGATATTAATATTTATTCTAAATAGTATCGTGTGTCATTCCAACAAAAATATTAAAGAGAATAAGAGACAAGTATAAAAGTATGAAAAAAAATGCTCAAGTATAAGTAATACTATAATTTAAAAAATAATAGTGTAGTAGTATATGTATGTAAAAGATTGGTTTGGATTCGATTGGATTGGATTTCACCAGGGATCCAATATCCGATCCAATCCAATGAAAAAAATGCGATTTTTTTGGTTTTCGGTTTGTTCGGTTTTCGATTTTTCGGTTCGATTTTTACTGTTTGAATCGGTTGATGAACACCCCTAGAAGCAACTAGCCCTCGTAAGGAAATAAACTTGAGGAATTCGGGTTCGAATCCTTATGGAATCACCCCCATTGGGAGACTAAGAACCAAGGGGTAAAATCCTACTCAATCAATCGAACTAGATAATAGTCTTATAACGGACTCGAAGGACCTAAGTCGTTGAGATAGTCTGGTGGATCCACTCGATCTAAAGGACTAATTAGGGTGAGTTCCAAAAAAAAATTGGTAAGACAAATATTTTCTGGAGGCCGCCTACAAGTACACAACAATGAATTGAAACCACTCGTATGCTTCACCTGGCCTTTTCCTTGTTCACCCAAGGCCGTGTTCTATTGTGCTCATATTGAACACTAGAATAGTGGGCTTGGGTGTTGGATTGCCTTGGTTAAGAAACCATGTCCACTTAAGATGGGGCCCAGAGTTAGAAAACATTAACGGTTGAGAATATCCCAACAAATCCAAATTTGAACGTCCAATAAGCACAATGACAGGCAATACAAAAGCACAATGAGAACGTGTTTGATTTCAAAAAATGATAATAATGCTAACATAAATCGTATTTAAACATCAAAATTTAAAAACGTGTTGCTTGCTAACTCCGTGTATGAAAAGTTTTTAATGAAAATTACAAGTTTTCAAATTTGAATTTGTTAATATATCATTTTCAATAAAAAAAATTATCTCTTTGATTTCTTAACCAATACCTTTAAGACATACTGATAAATATTTTCATTTTATAATATACAACATATTAATGAAGTTTAAAATCATGATTAATAACATATAGTACATTTATATTGGATGGATGACCCATTAACTAACAATTTAATTGTTGTAAAAAAAAACTAACAATTTAATTATTAGTTGACGATGTACAAAATCTTAATTGGTTAATGAAGCCCAGTAAACAATTAATAAGTTAAATATCTCGAAGTACATATTAACGAAATCTAACGCGTCATGAGCTATGATTTTAAACATCATTGATATGTGTCCCCGTCTTCTAAAAAAAAAAAATTATGTTGAATCTGTTATAAATGTAAAAGAAAATAGAGAGATAGAGAGAATAGAAATATAGATTCAGATGCTAGTTCTTCTGAAACTCATATTCAAAGGCTAGATCGTCAGGAACTAGCTGTCATATTTATTATTGATATTATGAAAGTGTTTACCAAATACAATCTGGCTACTACTATTTATAACATAATTGTACACTCCTAATCTTGATGATCAGTATCCTATAAGAGAAGATAAGATAGGATAAAAGATTATATCAGATAATCATCCACTTAATCAATTTGTTTATAACAATTCCCCTTGGATGACTATACCTTATGAATATTGTCTCGTTAAAATCTTGCTAAGAAAAGCCCAGTGGGATAAAAACTTAGCGAAGGAAAAAGAGTACAATATTCATAATAACTTACTTCCCCTAAAAAATACATCAATTATGAAAAATCCCTTAGTTGACGCAGTCTGATGTTATGCACATGTTTCTTGAAAACTGAAGTTGACAGTGCCTTTGTGAATAGACCTGCTGGTTTGTTAGTTGTCACATTTATGTTGCCACCTTTGATTTGTGCAATATATGTTGCATCATCTTCATGTCATATCGTTGGCTTGTTATTATCTTTCACCAATCCACATGCTCTTCTAATGTGTCATAAAATATTTCTTAACCAAATGCATTCATGACATGCTTCATGAATATTGCCAATATATCCGAATGCTTTGACAATATTGTAGCCATGATTGTTTGCTTCGCAGGCCGTCATGTTATGATAGTACTGCCACATGTGAAGATATAGCCACACAGATAACAAGAAATGTTTTGCACTTAATTCTGATGTCTTTGAGTCGTGCAGAACAAAATATTGGTAGTAAACTAATTGCAAAAGTTATATTTGGTTTAGTGTTGTTTGCAAGATACAAAAATGTTTCAATGTCGACAATAAGGTATGGTACTTCAGGACCAAGGTTCTTTATTGCCAATGCTCGAATTGTCGGCTGATATAGAACTTTCCAAAATCATTTTATCTGAAGATATTTCTCTCATGTCTTCCATAATTTGGAACAACTTCAAGTCACTCAAATAATATTCGAATAATCAAAATTCATAGCAATTATATTAAACAAACTTACAAAGTTTCTTTACGTAGTCATATAAGAAAAAAAAACTTCGAAATAAAATTACTCACAATTGCATGAAATACCAACTTGTTTATAAACCAAGCATCACTTACTAATATGACATGTTCAACATGATAAACAAAATAATATATATTATTTGTATATGTAAATCAAGATAACTATTTTTGATACTTTTGATCCTTCTGGGATTTTCCAAGTATAGATCATTCTCGAGTCAACCATATGGTGTAATAACACATACTTGCGTTAATAGAGTTTATACTTTATAATGTTCGGACTTCAGGTCCGTTACAACATCCTTTGAGGCTCGAACTATAGGTTCAACATCCTCAGATTTCATAATTTAAAAGAGTACATATGTCAAAGTTTAAATAATATATTTAAGATATCTTAAATCCTTCAAGGATATGCTTCAAGCATCTTGAGTCCTTCAGGGATATGCTTCAGGCATCTTGAGTCCTTCAAGGATATGCTTCAGGCATCTTAAATCCCTCAGGGATACGCTTCAGGCATCTTAATTCCTACAGGGCTATGCTTCACACATCTGAGGTCCTTCATGGATATGCTTCATGCATCTCGAGTCCTTCAGAGATATGTTTCATTCAACTTAAATCCTTTAGGGATGTGCTTCATGCATCTTAAGTCATTCGGGGATATGCTCCAGGCATCTTAAATCCTTCGGGGATATGCTTCATGCATCTTAAATCAGACTATCAAACTAATCAATAATCTAAAAGTAATTGCACCAACAACAAAGGTTAACAACTTCTGGTGTCTGGACTACTGGCCCAAGTGCTTTATATTTGGCTAATAAATTTAGCTCTATTTGTATTATTTCATTCAATTTTGATCCATCAATTTAATGTCGACATTCCATTATAATTTGAGCTTCATGCTCATTTCATTAATAATTTAGAAGCAATTGCTATTGAATATACAGATACATTATCAACAACAACATTATATCATCCTCTCATGTTTCTAAATTGTAGTGAGATCTCATAATTTTCGGTACCGAAACCACTGACCTCTTCTAGAGTGTCAATGACCTCTTCTATAGCGTCACTTTGAAAATTTCTCAATTTCTCTATTTCAAGGAACAATAACCTTTGCACCAATAGGTATATAACGCTTTTGACGTACTTTATATTCGTGGGTTACCATACTCGCATGTTGTCCTTCAGGGACAACTAACCATGCAATGATATTTTTGATTGGTACATGTGACTTAGCGACCTTGTGGGTCTAAAAATATATCTTACAATTGAATTTGGATGAAAGAGACAATCATGTCAAAGTAGAATAGCTTTATGATAAGCACTTCTGGTGCATATAATTTAAATCAACCATCTACACTTTTGTAAAATATAATCCTAATGAGAAACTTGAAAATTTCTATAACATGAACTTATGGTCTGAAAATGGTATAGAGATACTTTGCATCTCCCTCATTTATGGTTTCAGTATGATACCCTTTGCAACATATATCTTTGAAACATAGTAGATTTCTTCAGGATCTACTAGGATATAACACATCAAGTTATATTTTTGTTCCATTTAGGAACCATAATATAGACAAAAAAAGTATTTAATTACTTTTGCAAACGTATGGTTGCAAATTGAAAATAAGCAAACAAGGGATCATCTGGCTTCTGGTCTTAATCATTGTGCATTCAAAATGCATAACATATTAAAACTCATTATATTAAAGAATCTTCTGGTCTTTTCAATGACATCAATATGAATCATCAATATTGACTTAAGATAGTGTAATTGACTATATGCCAAATAACAAAATTACAACAATATAATTAACTTTGATTTACAGGTGCATGATAAACTTATTGTTTACATTAGCATGTGTTTCAATCACACTCATATGATATATTCTGATATGAAGATCTTAGACTATCACAATAATGGTAATATCTACCATATCAATGATTATAACCATGACCTTTGTCGTAAAATTATATACATAACATTCACTCACTTATGGGAATGAAGTTCATTTTATTTGGTTGTCTTTCTCATTTTTTTCTATTCCAGGAGCATACTTGAGAGACACATGTGATTTTTCTATCACTCTAATTTGTTGAAAATATATTGAGATCAAATGATCTTCTAAATTCTCAATCATGGTTCAAAGGCCCAGTCCTTCAAGAAAGAACTATGCCACAATATGATTATCAAGAAAAACAATTGATTTTCTATTATCCTACAAGGATGCTTGAACCGTGAATTCTCCCGAAATTTTTCAAGAATAAAAAAGATATTCTTTTGTATGGATGAAGCACTAAAAGAATTTCATACTAAAATTAACATGAAAAACCAAGTTATAAGAAAGAACATAATAATGAATTAGATTAACCAAAGAGAGTGCATAGAAGAATTCTTGCAATAGAACCTCTAAGCGTTAAGCCAATTACTTCCATGATAGAATCTCATGTTTTCCTGAAGCAAAACACAAAGTATTTTGGCACACTATTAGAGACTTGATCGTGCTGATAACGTGTTATAAATATAAAAGAAAATAAAAAGATTGAGATAATAGAAATATAGATCAGGGTGACGTTTGGAAGAGCTTATTTAAGCTCATTTTGACTTATCTGATAACATAAACTCTTATGCAGTGTGTTTGGCAGAGCTTATAAAAATAACTTATGCCATCCCATAAGGAGTTTTTAACTTATTTTTATAAGTCACTAGGAGAAATTTATGGAATTATCATAAGAGCTTATGCACTAAACACCTTGTCTGTATTTTTTACCATTCGAATCCTCTCATGTCCTTTTCTTTCCTTTCTTTAAACGCTTATGACATAAACTCTCATACGATAAGATCTTATGTGATAAGTTCTTAATTAAATTGTTTATCCAAACTCATCGTAGATGTTAGTTCTTCCTTTCAAAGTAATCAACATAACTGTAGTGATAACAATGTAGAAGATATATCCCTCAGTCACAGGTCACAAGTGAATGACTAGAGTCCACATATACACACGCCTTTGAAATCCAAAATCACAACTAAACTGCACTGATGCTGTTTGATGAATGATCAACACCATCACCAATGCCAATAATGCAAATGGGTTGCTTCAGCTTCAACCTCACCGCTCACAATGCAGCTTCATCCTCTTTCTTTCTCTCTCAAAACTTGCTTCACTCTCATTCTCAATGTGGACTTAGAGATATTACTCTCAACAAAAGGGTACCCCAAAACTCCATCGTTCTTCATTCAACAATAACTACAAAGACCTTCGCTTCTGGCAATGGGATTCAGACTGAAACAGCGGTTGTGGAAGAAGAAACCCAATTGGGTGGTCGCTTCCAAGTTTTCAGGGGATACCCCACTCCCTTTGGTGCCACCGTTAGAGACGGTGGGGTCAATTTCGCCATTTACTCTCTCAATGCACTCTCTGCCACTCTCTGCTTAACCACTCTTTCTGATTTTCAAAAGGTGAGTTCTTCTCTCATTTTGTGCACTGGAAAGTAGAAATGTTGGAATGCATTGCAACAGCTCAAATCCAATCACACTTTGTTATTGTTGATCAATGATTTTTCATATCATACAACTTTTGGTCAATTTTTGCAGATTTTCTATTTAATTTGTGGGTCTTAAAAATTTCAGATTTTTTTTTTTGGGTTGTAGAATGAAGTGACAGAGTATATTCCTCTTGATCCGTTGATTAACAAGACTGGAGGTGTGTGGCATGTATTTCTAAAAGGAGATTTCAAAGATATGCTCTATGGATACAAATTTGATGGCAAGTTTTCTCCTCAAGAGGGACACTACTATGACTCTTCTCGTATACTACTGGACCCTTATGCAAAAGTTAGTGCTTCTGCACCCTCCTCCTCCTCATCACACACACACACACACACAAGGGGAGATCGGGTTACATAGGTGTAAAATTTTCAGTTGTTGATATTTTTTTCATCCAATGGTATAAATTATTGCCAAAGTTAAAATCACAATCATCGTTGGATAAAAATAGGATCAGCTGCTAAAGATGAGTGTAAATGAAAAATGGTTTACACCGATGTAAACAGATCTCTCGTCATGTATGTATATATGTGTATATATATGTGTGTGTGTGTGTGATGCTACTTACATACACATCATCTTACTTGTACATAGTTTTCACCATTTGATTGATCCACTTGTTTTTTGCACACCTACACTATGATTCCGTCACTTATGTAGGTGTGACTTGTGAGAGATATGAGAGGGAGACATTAATGGATTGTAGGAAGCATTTTCCTTTCCTAAAATATTAATTACAACACTAGTGAAGAGTCTATTACTAATTTATGTTTCTTTTCCCTTTAGAATATTAAGTTGCAATAGACCTTTATAATATACTACTCGTTTGTCTAGGCAGTTATAAGCAGAGGAGAGTTTGGGGCTTTAGGACCTGATGGCAACTGTTGGCCACAGATGGCTGGCAGGGTACCTTCTGATGATGATGATGAGGTACATTATTTCTTTTTGTGGTTGTTTACTCAAGCAGTCAAATTTTTTGAAAACATTTCACTATTTAATCTTGCTATGCAACTTGTTTAGTTTGACTGGGAAGGAGATTTACCTCTGAAGTATCCACAAAAGGATCTTATTATATATGAAATGCACGTGCGAGGGTTCACAAAGCATGAGTCAAGCAAGGCCAAGTTCCCCGGTACATATCTTGGTGTAGTGGAGAAGCTTGACCACCTAAAGGTGAAGTTTCTGATCATTTTCTATAAAAAAATTAAAGAGTTCCTTGGGACATTTCTGTTTACCAGTTGATATTATGTAATAACAGTTCAGTATCCTCTATCCTGTTAAAATTTGGAAGTTGCAGCTT
This sequence comes from Sophora flavescens, assembly GCA_030762895.1. Taxonomy (NCBI): domain Eukaryota; kingdom Viridiplantae; phylum Streptophyta; class Magnoliopsida; order Fabales; family Fabaceae; genus Sophora; species Sophora flavescens. The sequence continues at coordinate 215,706,726 of CM061064.1, read as the reverse complement.
CAATAATTATTTAGTTTCTTTGCTGAAAAAATAATTATTGATTTCTATATATGTTATTGTATGGATTGAAAAAGAAATTCAGCAAAAGAGTAAAATTACATAGAACTATAGAAGAAGATAAGGTGTCCTCAGGAAAACTAATATTAAATCAAATAAACAATGCCCTCCAAGCCGTCCTTAAGTGGTACCCTTGACAAAAAACTTTGAACCAAAGGCCAAAATGAAGCCATAATGTTCATTTTGATGCAGTAGAAGTTACAGGGTAGAATCTGAATCTGAAAACTTCTAGCTTCTCTCTCACGGCAATAACATTATATTATAAAATAAATTGTACACTTATGATCTAATTGTAATGCAATCTTCAATGGTAGAAGGAAATATCCATCTGTCTTCAGATAAGGCAGAGAAAGGCATATTTTTTCAGGGAGACATCATAATGCATGATAGTAAGTGCATTTGATAATAAAGTCAGAAGAAGATTTTGGGCTTAGTCATACTGTCATCAATATGGATGATTGAGTCTCCTAGCCTTGGTTTGGTCCCTTATGATAGTGTTGGATCAAGATTCTCCTGTACCATAAATTTAAGATTCTGTAGAAATGTTCATTGTTTACACAATTCTCCTATTCTATATTGCTATTGAATCTACGATATTTGCTTTTTGTGAACTTTGAATGGCATTATTTGTTTTGCCACCGTATTGCATTATTGCATCAAACAGATATGAATGCATGAACTGTAAGCTAATCCATGATGGAACTGTTTTCATTTGGCATTATTCATTTTGCAGGAACTTGGAGTAAATTGTGTAGAATTAATGCCATGTCATGAGTTCAATGAGCTGGAATACTTCAGTTACAATTCTGTACTAGGGGACTATAAGTAAGAGAGTTCTTAAGTGAATCACATAGCAGTATATAATTATACATTTTCTTGAGTATGCTATTGTTGAACTAACATCCAACTTTCTATTTTCTGATGAAATCATTTCCATTTTTATCACTGGCTTCTGGTTATATTGGAGTCTTCAAGGGAGAAGCTAGTCATAGTTTGCCATTTCTTAGAATCTTTAAGATGGATTTTTCACCCTTGATGCACTTGCATGGTGCAAAGTACTATGTCATACTCTTACTTCCATTCTTATAGCTTAATTTGACAAACTCATGCATTGGTCGGTATTCTACATTTGTGGCATGTTCAATTATTATTTTGGCCTTTCTTTGATTTTATTTTCAAGTGTGTGATAATGCTGTATCTTTTTTTTCACCTAGGGTCAACTTTTGGGGGTATTCAACTGTCAATTACTTTTCACCAATGATCAGATACTCTTCTGCTGGTATAAGAAATTGTGGCCGTGACGGGGTTAATGAAATTAAGTTCCTGATTAAAGAGGTCCACAAACGAGGAATAGAGGTGACTAGGATAAATACGAATCATTCTGTCAATTGTCTTTTGGTTTTCCTTTTTTAATTTTTAATTTTAAATTAGATTATATTTTCATTGCTATATTACTGGAGCAGGTTATCATGGATGTTGTTTTCAATCATACAGCTGAAGGGAATGAGAATGGTCCCATTATTTCTTTCAGAGGTGTTGACAATAGTGTCTATTACATGGTAGCTCCCAAGGTACCTCAATATTTGTGCTCTTGGAACGAAACTCCCATGAAAAGAGAAAGTAATTAGAGAATGCTGCCTGAATACAATATTTTTTTTCTTTGTAAATTTAGTAATTTTTTGTTTTCAGCATGACAACAGCTCAGGAACAGCATTAGGTATCATCCAGTGAACCAAAAAAATTTGTCCTCACAACGAAGGTTCATGGCATGACCATATGAATAGAAAAACCGATTTTGTTAAAATCTGCATCTTCTCAAGTCTTGCAGTTATTATGCTGATTGGGTTTATGGTTCTATGACTATTTTCTTATTTATTTATTTATATATGCAAGTTTTGTTACTTTTAAATCATGCATATTGTATAATGTTAACTAGACCTATTTTCACCTTTTTCAGGGGGAGTTCTATAACTATTCTGGATGTGGGAACACATTCAACTGCAACCATCCTGTTGTACGACAATTTATAGTGGACTGCTTAAGGTATGCTTACTACGATATATTAGAGTATACTAGGGTATATTACAATGTGTAACAGTGCACTATAACTATAGTGCACTGCATCTGACAGTTAGACAGTTAGTTGCACTCATCTTGTATAAATAGAGCATTCACTGTAAAGATTGGTAACAATAATAACATTCAAGAATTTCTGTTTTTCAGTTCAGTTTCTCTGTTTCTTCTTCTCTCTTCTTTTCTGTTTTCTATCAACTCTATTATGGTATCAAAGCTTAAGGTTTGATCATGGCCGAAGCTCCTCCTCCTCCGCCGCCACCGGCTCCAGCGGTTCCACCACCCAATCTCTCAGTCGTCGTCACGTCAAAACTGAACGACAAGAACTTTCTTGTTTGGAAACAACACGTCGAAGCTGTTATCAAATCCAATCGCCTCGAACGCTTCGTCTTTTGTCCCCAAGTCCCTACTCGCTATCGCACAGAGGCAGATCGTGAAAGCGACACTGTGAGCCTAGAGTATCTTGCTTGGGAGCAACAAGATCAACACCTCTTTTCTTGGTTGCTTACGACGCTGTCAGACTCGGTTCTTCCTCGAGTAGTTGGTTGCGTCCATTCCTTCCAGATTTGGGATGAAGTGCATGCGCACTTCAACTCGCACACCTCGGCTTGCAGTCGTCAACTTCGTTCCGAACTTCGTCACACAGTAAAAGGAGGAAGAACGATTTCGGAATATCTACTGCGTATCAAGGCAATCGTCGACTCCCTTATCTCGATTGGTTCTCCGATCACGCATCAGGAGCACTTGGATGTGATTCTTGAAGGGTTACCTAACGAGTATCAACCGATTGTCACTGCCATAGAGAGTCGACTCGATTCTTACTCGCTCAGTGAGATCGAGTCTGTTCTCACTAATCAAGAATGTCGTCTTGAGCGTGCAAGGCAAAAGACAGTGACTGATTCCCTTTCTGTGAATCTTGCGCAAGGACAGACTCCAACTTCAGCGCCACCACCCCCACCAGTTTCTCAGGTAAATCTTTCAGCCTCCAATGCCGCTAATCCTGTTGCCTATCAAGATCCCTCATCGAGTAACCCTAATCTTGGCTTTCGTGGAGGACGTGGGGGACGATATGGCCGTGGCCGTGGTCGTGGTGGAAGAAATGGACTTTTCTGTCATCTTTGTTTTAAGCATGGGCATGATGTGTTCAATTGCTATCATAGGTTTGATCCTTCATTTCAACCAAATCCAAACTATTTTGGTGGCAACGGCTATGGTGGTAATTACAATGGAAACAACAACAGCAACTACACTGGCTATTATCAAGGCAATATTGGTTACAACAATGGCTTCAATAATGGATATGGTGGTGGTAATTTTGGTGCACCTTCATATGGATATAATACACCAAGAGTTCCTTATGTTTCTCATATGAATTTTCAGCCTACCTACACTCAGACACCTTCTTCCGCCTTGGGCTCCCAAAGTGGTTTCTGTTCCACCTTCCCAGTGGTCACAAAATTCAACCACGAGTCCACCTTCACATCAAGGAGCCATGGCTATGGTAGCTGCATCCTCGGTCTTGATGCAAGAAATTGGTATCCTGATTCGAGTGCCACTCATCACCTCACCGCAGACATAAACGATCTTGGACAGAGGACTGATTTGTGTGGTGACAATCGATCTTCATGGGTAATGGCCAAGGTTTACCAATTTTCTCTCTTGGTTCAAGATTGTTTCCTTCTCCCTTTAATCCAAATGTCATTCTTTCCTTAAAGAACTTAATCGCATGTTCCCGCTATCACTAAGAACTTAGTTAGTGTAAGCAAGTTTGCTAGAGATAATTCGTATATTTTGAGTTTCATCCTAACTCTTGCTATGTGAAATCTCGGGTTGATCATCGAGGTTCTTTTAGAAGGGACCGTAGGACCCGATGGACTCTATGTTTTCACCGGTTTTCCGATTAATCCGGGTCATCAACCAAGTCTGCTCTTCTTGCTGCCTCAAGAAGTTTAGACTCTAGTTTACTTCATTGTAATTCTCATTGTATAAATCCTAGTACTCCATTTGTTTCGATGTAACTTCTCCTTCTTCCTCTCGTAAATGCTTTGTTGAACTAAACTCGTAATGCACAGTGAGTGCCATCTACCTATAATTTGTGGCACTGCCGCTTAGGACACCCTAGTGAAACAATTGTACTTGATATACTCAAACAATGTAATATTGTGAATATCAATAAAACTCCTCGTGATTTCTTGTTCAACTTGTTGTGTTGGAAAATCTCACAGACTACCCTCTCATTTGTCTACTATTGTTTATAGTAAACCATTTGAACTTGTTTTTATTGACTTATGGGGTCCAAAGACTGCGCACTATCCTTCTCTGGTTTCTCTTATTACATGGCTATAGTTGATGCATGTACTAGGTTCACTTGGTTATACCTACTTAAAAACAAGTCGAGGCTTTAACTTTGTTCAAACAATTTCAACAAATGGTTTTCGTGCAATTCCAAACCATTTGTTAAGGCTGTTCAAACCGATTGGGGTGGTGAGTTTCGCCCCTTGAGTAAGTTTTTGGCTGAGTTAGGAATTATTCATAGAGTGATCTGTCCTCACACTCATCATCAAAATGGTAGTGTTGAGAGGAAGCATAGGCAAATAGTTGACACAGGCCTATCCTTGCTTGCTCAAGCCTCATTGCCTATCATTGTCTGGGACCATGCCTTTATCATGCTTGTTTACTTGATTAATAGACTTCCCACATCCACTTTACATAACAAGGTCCCTTTTATCGCTCTCTATAACAAGGCACCAGATTACAAGTTTCTTAAAGTGTTTGGGTGTGCTTGCTTTCCTCGCTGAGGCCCTACAATGCAAACAAATTGCAGTTTAGGTCAACTGAGTGCACTTTCCTAGGCTATTCAACTTCACATAAAGGGTATAAGTGCTTGTCCTCTGATGGAAGGATCTATATATCTAAGGATGTGCTTTTCAATGAATATAGGTTTCCTTACAGTCATGGTCATGATTCTTCCTCTTCCAACATCAATTTTCCAATCACCTCACCCTCTCCTAGTGCACCTCTCATTGTTCTGCCTCAAGTACCTAATCTTACTCCTAATGATCAGCCTGTGTCATCCCCATTCTATTCTCCTAATACTTCACCTTCTCCTCAAAACTCCAGCACACACCTTCCTCATTCCACTGAGTCAGTTAGTTCTCCCAATACTCCACCTTCTCCTCAAAATTCCAGCACACACTCTCCCCATTCCACTGATTCTATTAGTCCTATTCTTGCTGAGTCTTCTCAGAATAATGATTCTGTTGATGCTGTCCCTCCTTCTTCTACCATAATCACAAATATACATCCTATGCAAACTAGGTCCAAGTCTGGAATTTGCATGTCCAGAACTGTTCCTAGAGTTCTTCTTACACATGCTGAACCAAATACGGTTAAGGAAGCCTTATCCAGTCCTTGTTGGAAGGCAGCCATGGATGCTGAATACTCTGCTCTAATTAAGAATCAGACCTGGACACTAACTGAGTTGCCTCCAAACAGGCAAGCTATAGGCTGCAAATGGGTATTCAAGGTGAAAGAAAATCCTGATGGTTCGATCAACAAGTACAAGGCAAGGTTGGTTGCCAAGGGATACCATCAACAACATGGTTGTGACTACACTGAAACTTTTTCACCTGTTGTCAAGCCTGTCACAGTTAGACTCATTCTTACTATTGCTCTCACTCATCAATGGGCTATTCAACAACTTGATGTTAATAATGCCTTTCTTAATGGCTACTTGGAGGAAGAAGTATACATGCAGCAGCCAACTGGGTTTGAAAATCTGAATAAGAATCTGGTTTGCAAGCTTCAAAAGGCAATTTATGGGCTCAAGCAAGCTCCTAGAGCCTGGTTTGACAGGCTCTCAAACACCCTTATCAATTTTGGGTTCACAAAGAGCAAATGTGACCCCTCACTTTTCATCCAATCAGCAGCCTCTCATAAGCTGTATGTACTGGTCTATGTGGACGATATTATCATTACAGGGACTTCTCCACAGCTGATACAGCAGCTGATCACCAAACTAAACACAGCCTTCTCCTTGAAACATCTGGGAAATTTGGATTACTTCTTGGGAATAGAGGTCAAGAAGGTTCTCAATGGCTCATTACTTCTCTCTCAAACTAAGTACATCAAGGATCTTTTACAAAAATCCAAAATGGGAGAAGCCAAACCTCTGCCTACACCAATGGTTAGCAGCTGCAAGCTGACCAAATATGGGTCTAACTATATGCAAGACCCTTCCCTATACAGATCAGTTGTTGGGGCCTTGCAATATGCAACTATTACAAGACCAGAAATAAGTTTCAGTGTCAATTTCTATCCCAGCCACTAGAGGAACATTGGAAGGCTGTAAAACGAATACTTAGATATCTACAGGGCACCATTACTCATGGCCTGCTACTGCAGCCTGCAGATCCTCACAAACTTCTGCCACTAAGAGCCTTTTGTGATGCAGATTGGGCAGCTGACCCGGATGATCGCAGGTCTGTTTCAGGGTCTTGCATCTTTCTTGGACCAAACATTGTCTCATGGTGGTCAAAGAAACAACAACTTGTGGCAAGGTCTAGCACGGAGGCAGAATATAGAAGCCTAGCTAACACTGCATCTGAGTTGATTTGGATACAGTCTCTGCTCAAAGAACTGCAGTTTCTAACCACTATACCAGAAATTTTTTGTGACAATTTGAGCACAGTGGCTCTGTCTCACAACCCAGTGCTTCATTCTCGCACAAAGCACATGGAATTGGATCTCTTTTTTGTCAGAGAGAAAGTAGTTAACAAGACTTTAGTAGTCACTCACATTCCTGGGCAGGATCAGCCTGCTGATCTTCTTACCAAGCCCCTGTCACAGCTGAAGTTTGAAGAGTTGCGCAGGAAACTCAGAGTATTTGACATATATACATTAGTCAACCCACCTTCAGTTTAAGGGGGGTATATTAGAGTATACTAGGGTATATTACAATGTGTAACAGTGCACTATAACTATAGTGCACTGCATCTGACAGTTGGACAGTTAGTTGCACTCATCTTGTATAAATAGAGCATTCACTGTAAAGATTGGTAACAATAATAACATTCAAGAATTTCTGTTTTTCAGTTCAGTTTCTCTGTTTCTTTCTTCTCTCTTCTTTTCTGTTTTCTATCAACTCTATTACGATATTAGTGGTATTATAGATCCCTGGTAATGAGATGTATAGCAAGGGCAGGATGGGAAATACTGAAGCTAATGTCCTGCAACATAACAGTCTCTATGAGACAGTGGGAAATGGGTGAGAAGGAGGACTCAGTTGGGAGTGAGTGGGGATAAATGTGAGGAGAGCAGAGAGTAACGGAGGAAATTATTCAGAAGTGGATTTGGGGCCATTTGGCTAGGGAGGAGCAGACCTCTAAGTCTGCAGTTTTTTTTTTCTTTTTGAGTCTTTTCTTTCTAGTTTTCCAACTTAATCAAGAGGGAATATCCCTATTGTAACAAGCTAGACTCCATTTTTCCTTTAGTATATTTCTATTACCTATCATATTATTTTATGAAGTTGATTTCTCGTGGATTTTTCTTTTATTTTAAACTTCTTTTGAATATTACTTCTCTCAATTTTTAATAAAAAACTTTCTGCTCAGTTGTTAAAAGATTGTTGACTTTTGTGCTTATGGGCATTTGCATGCTTGTGTACATGGCCACACCACAGGTTTACGTACATGATTGTATAAAAAAATTTAGATGTAGTAGAGAATGTGACAATTTCTTAAAGCCATAAGAGAATACCTAAAATCTAGATCCCACATTAATGATTCAGTTCCAAGTCTCTTGTCACAAGGGACTTGTCACACAACTAGCATATCACTTCCAACATAATTTACCTTAATAATGCTATGCCTTTCACTTATATACAATTCTTTTATATTTATACTGTATATTCTTTCAGCTCATGCCACACTAGCCAGATTTGTTTCAATTGTTATTTACTAGGGGTTGCAAGTTACTACATGTTGGATTGAAGGTCTTACTGGATTTCTCTCGTGCAACAGATATTGGGTAACAGAAATGCATGTGGATGGTTTTCGCTTTGATCTTGCTTCTATTATGACCAGGAGTAGCAGGTTATACACCATATAGTGCATTATTACTCAGATTTTGCTGGAGAGTGATAAATCTTACTGCTTTTAGTTTCCTTTCTTTGTCTGTCATCAGTCTCTGGGATGCAGCTAGTGTATTTGGTGCTCCAGTAGAAGGTGATTTTCTGACAACTGGAACCCCTCTAGGCAGCCCGCCTTTGATTGACTTAATCAGTAACGATCCAATACTTCGCGGAGTGAAGGTTTTTCAACAACTTCAATTATTCTTTTCTATCAATTACGAGGCTTGATTTGTTCAGTTAGAGGACATACATTATATCCTTATAGAAATAGGTTTACACTTTCTAATCATTTTAAGAATATATCCAAGTAACTTTTGGAATCAAGGAATCTTTTATATGACATTTTCATGAACCTAAGCAAATACTGGCAAGACAATAGTGCAAACTTTGTTGGAATCTTCTGCAAGTTATCCAGTATTGTACATATAAATCCGTCTACATATATGGTTTGGTTTGTCTGTCTACCTGGCAAATAAAAAAGGTTTTAAAGCATATCAAATAAGTTTTCTGCTGATATATAAATGAGGCTAGATTTGGTAGTTTGATCTGGGCTTGCAACTTGCAAGGTTAGAGTGGCTGTATTATTTTCATTATTCTCGTATCTAAAATCAGAGATAATGCAGTCATTTCTGTTGAAAGAAACCAGCGGAAGGAATGATTGGTTTGTATGGGCTAACTAGTCCTGCCTATGACTTGTATGGTTAAGCCAGTGTATGATTGGTATAAATTTTTTCAAAGAAAACGATGAAAAGAGTTGGCATTGTAAAGGGGCGGTGGATCATAAAAGGAATAAGGATGATTTGAGAGAAAAGAAATACGGTAAATAGCAGAAATAGAAGTGTATGGCTAATTAAATAATTTAAACAGACTGGCTAAAATAGGTCATATAAGTTATTTAGGTGATGGAATAGTTATTTGCAATAGAACGTGCTGTTAGTGGCTATTACCTTCCCTCACCTTTGGAACTTGGATAGTCACAGACTCACGAGTAAAAGGTGGCTTTTTAAGGTAGGCTGTCCTTGGTGCTGTTACTCTCTTACCTCACCTAGATCGAGTGTCTAATGCAAGTCGTCAGCTTGCCTTGGACTTCCCTTAAAGTATTTTGATTGGTCATGACAATCATCATCTGCCTCAGATTAGTTTTCACTCATTTGGAAGCAGTTAGCTGATATGAAAAGTTCCTTAATTTCTTGATTCATAGCTAATAGCTGAAGCGTGGGATGCTGGAGGTCTCTACCAAGTTGGCACGTTCCCTCACTGGGGTATTTGGTCAGAATGGAATGGGAAGGTGAGTGTCGATATATAACTTGTTGGATTCATAACCCCATTTATTATGCTGTGAGTGGAAAATAAGAGGATGTGGTGGCACAGCTTCAAATGAAAATCACATGTATGTTTTAGAAAAGAGAAGTTTATAATACAACACCATGTGAAATATCGTAATTGTATCAGTTCTAGATCATCATATCAGGTTTCATTTTTTAAAACCGATCGAAGTCCCACATCACCTGCCTCAATTCCTGGGGTGCAGTTTATATAACTGGGAGCATCTTGCTTTTATATTTCTGTCTTCACTCTCCATTTTCTGTACTTCCCTTTTAGTTTCAACCAATAAGACAGTCGTCCTATTATTTCTGTGTTTTTGTTTCGTTTCTGTATTTCAGATAGGAATTGTTCCTATCAGTTTACCTTCAACTAAATGCATTGTTTTCCTCTACACACTCCCCTGCGTTAGTTCTTAGCTTACCATGTGAGCAAATCTCTTTGACCAAATGATTCATTGTTGCATTTCTTGCCAAATTTCTAAAGAATACATGGATTACAAATTGCGTATTATAACATGCATCTGTCGTGATGCGTGTGAACTATTTAATGTGCAATTCTTGCATTTTGCAGTATAGAGATACAGTGCGCCGGTTTATAAAGGGTACAGATGGCTTTGCGGGAGCATTTGCTGAATGCCTTTGTGGGAGTCCTAATTTTTATCAGGTTTATCTGTTGTTTCTTGTGACAATAGTAGTTCCATGGTATAAACACCCACTTCCATTCTTATTATTCCTAATATTATCATTGGGGTGATCATTATTGTTTGATGGGCCCTGTTCTTGAGTTGAAAATTATGTATTAAACATCCTATTGGGCTGACTTTGAACTTGTTCAATATATTTTATTCCCATGGGATTAGTATCTAGTTCAGCTAAATTTTAATGATTTAGGTTTTCTGTTGCCATCTTCTTTTCTTCTGCTTTGTGCTTTTGTTTGCTGGACATTACTCTATCTCTTTGCCACAGGGAGGGGGAAGAAAACCATGGAATAGTATCAACTTTGTATGTGCTCATGATGGCTTCACTCTAGCTGACTTGGTGACCTATAGCAACAAGCATAACTTGCCAAATGGAGAGGACAATAATGATGGCGAAAATCATAATAATAGCTGGAACTGTGGACAGGTAGAATCTAGAAACCTGCTTCAGAGTTGCATTAAAGTAATTTTATCTTCTACTTTTCTTAATGCGTGGTGGTACTTCATCACAGGGCATTTCACTAATCTAAATATCATTAATATTAAAATGTTCACGACAATTTCTAAACCCCCAATATGTCTTCGGTTATTAATCAGACATACTAGACTCATGTAGATGGTAATATGTAAGTCAAAATTGTGTATAAGAAATGAAAAAAAAAATCATGGGGGCTAAGGGAATTTATTTATTGTAAGTAGTCACAGATATTCATACTCACCAACACAAAGTTGTCTAGTGTGTTCCCTTCATTATAAATTGGTTTACTGTTCATTAGAATCTTCTCCAAATATTTTCATGTTTCTTCTTCCCACTTTCTCCCTGGGTTGTATATATCATATAAACTAGGCCTTTGAACTGCATTAAGACAAAGTTTTCTAATATCTGATCCATCTATGTCTTTGTATATATGATTTAGGGCCTGTGAGTTGGCTATTACGAAGAGTATGATGTCACCAATTTCTGCTCCCAAGAAAACTTACTATTAGTCTGTACACACTGGACATCAGTGATTAGTCTAACATATGCATTCACCACATTTTCTGCCTAACGTCTTGCCATAATTTATCGTATTATGTAGAACTTTTTTTTTTGCTAAGCAAAGATGTATATACAAGAGTACAAGGGGTACTCTAACCCATATACAAGGGGAACAAAGAAGCAGGAGGCAAAATGTAAATAAAATACTAACTGCTGATAAGCCGGTATTAATTTTACAAATGCCAAAACCTGCAGCAAAAATACATTCTCATTACAAATTCACCCAATCCTTGTCCAAAATGAAAACACCCACATTAAGGCACCTAACTACAGACACAGCTCCAAAGCAAATGAAAAAAGAGCTCTGATACAAGATTAAAAGTTCCAATGCCAAGAAAGTGGTCATCAGCACCCCAACCAGCGCACAATCAAAGGTCTCCCACGTGCCCAAACAAATAATCAACCTGCTGCAAAAAGGCAGAAAATACTGCTCTCCAACAGGACAGTAACATCAAAAACCTGTCCTAGTGTGGCCAAACTTGACTGTGGTTGTGGGTTTGCTTTCCATTTTCTCCTCTCTCTGCGTGTGCATGTATTATGTACTTTTGTCAGTTTGTGCTTATTATGGTGCCACAAAGCACCTTCTGTTTCTGAATCCTTATAACAGTGTTCCCGATTAATTAGAATCGTAACATATATACATTAAATTTTTTTTTTTTATAGGCAAATATTGTGGGTTTTCTTTCCATTTTCTCCTCTCTCTGCGTGTGCATGTATTATGTACTTTTGTCAGTTTGTGCTTATTATGGTGCCACAAAGCACCTGTTTCTGAATCCTTAAAACAGTGTTCCTGATTAATTAGAATCGTAACATATATATAATGTTTTTTTCTTCTTTTTTTTATAGGCAAATGTTAGATTGTTAGCATTTGTTATATTAGTGGGAGGAGTTGAACCCACAACCTCCTTATCACTCCAAACCCTATGTCCCTCCCCCCCACACCACCAAGCCACCTTATCACTCCTATATTAACGTTAAATCTGAGTTAATATGACTTTCGTATTAAATGTTAATCCCATTTCTCAAACTAATGTAGGAGGGGGAGTTTGCCAGTATCTCAGTGAAGAAATTGAGGAAACGACAAATGCGAAATTTCTTTCTCTCTCTCATGGTTTCCCAGGTAAGGCTCAATTTAACAGCACAATTATAGTTCTTTTCCAAATGTGTTTGAACCCTGTGATCTTCATGTTCACAAGCTTTCCACCAAAAAAGTTTTTACAAATCTATTTGGTGTTTTATTTGATAGGAATTGCTTTTGCCAAAAACACTTGTCACAGTGTTCAGTGTGTTTAATTGAGTGGTTTATATCTTGACTAACATTATTTTTGCCCTTGTATATTATGGGCAAAGAACAGTGTTAAAATGAAGTAGCATAAACATTTGTATAGAAAGAGTTCTGTTTCTTTTATTGAATGGTTGTTACGATTTTTTTGAATTCCGAAACCAGAAAAGACAAATTTCCTGAAAACCTATGTGCACGAGTGATATAAACTTTGGGGGTGAGGATGTATTTTTAATTTTATCAACTGATGAATGTCCTGAAATTATACGCAGACTGACGAAGTGTACAACAGAGTATAGTTTGCTACTTGCCTACTTTTACTAATGATGGACTGTGGTGGTTAGTTGGATGTTAAAATATAATGCACAGGGGTCTGAAACAGTTTCTTGTGACTTGTATAAGGCTGACAGAGGAGTAATGAAAATCTAGAATCATTTTTATGTTAGCATTGTGAAGTATTGGCGCTGTTGAATTCATCAAATTATTCTGATTTATTTGTATATTTTGACTGCTCGAGTTCTGTTGACTAACCTTTAGTTTATCTTGTTAGGGAGTTCCGATGATATTTATGGGCGATGAATACGGACATACAAAAGGGGGAAACAACAATACCTATTGTCATGATAACTACGTGATTCTCTTTCTCTAGTGTAATTGTTCAATGCACGATCCACCATATTGTTAATTCTATTCACTTATCTTCAACTTTTTTGCAGCTTAGTTATTTTCGATGGGACAAAAAGGAAGAATCCTCATCAGACTTCTTCAGATTTTGCCGCCTCATGACCAAGTTCCGTCAGTAAGTACCTTATGCCGACTTTTGCATTCTGCTCATATTCTAACATTGTAATCCTGCAGGGAATGTGAGTCCCTGGGCTTAGATGACTTCCCTACATCAGAGAGGCTTCGGTGGCATGGTCATTTGCCTGGAATGCCAGACTGGTCTGAAACTAGCCGTTTTGTGGCCTTTACCATGGTACAGTCGTTTTGTTGATTCAATGTCTCATGGATACCTTTAAGTCCTTATGCTGCACTGAAAGTGCTAGGCTTAGAACATTTTTGCCCTTTTACGTCCCATACTCCATCGATGACTAATTTTTTTCGCCTTATTTGGCATTGAACATGAACCCAGGTAGACTCAGTGAAGGGAGAAATTTACATTGCTTTCAATACAAGCCATTTACCTTTCACAATTACCTTGCCAGAGCGTCCTGGATACAGGTGGGAACCCCTCGTAGACACCAGCAAGTCCGTGCCGTATGATTTTCTCACTCCCGACCTTCCTGGAAGAGATATTGCAATACAACAGTATGCTCAATTTCTTGATGCCAATCTGTATCCCATGCTTAGTTACTCTTCCATCATCCTTTTGTGTACCCCAGATGAAAATGCTTAGCTTGGAGAATCCAGCTGCCTGTAAAATATATATAGGGTCCTGCTTACGAGTGTCCTAAAGGCATTATCTAAGGAATCAACAAAAGGAAGTGTGTATTGGGAAACTAAGTATAACACTTTTCAATATATTAAACACATCATTTTCTTATACAAAATTTTCTTTCTTGATTCCTTAAACAATGTTCTAAGGGCACTCGTTAGCATCCTCCATATATATAATCATGTTCCTGGTATGCTGATATAGTAAATGAAGCGTTTGATCAGTAAAAAAAGCACAGAGCATGCATTGAAAAATTTCCTTTCATGTTACATAGGAAAAGAAACTTTAAGGAGGTGAAAAAAGAACTGTATTTAGTGATGTAATGTAGATGTGATTCTGCTCCACGTTTTGCAATGCCTTTGTCGTTGTGGCTTTCTATTTGTTTGTTAAGTGTGTGTAGAGTAGGGTAGCAAGGAAGGTAAGCTACCTCTTCTTACCAAGTGCCCGCAAGGCCATGTTATTCTTAATTTGATGTACTATCACATGTGAAAGATTTCAAATCTCTATGACTTTGGCTGAGCATTAGTGTTTTAACTGTTGGTTGAAGGTGTTCTAGTTCAATGCAAACAAAAACAAAGGACGAAATGTGAACATAGAAAGTTTGGTCATTAGTGAGCGTTTATTGAAATTAACCTTTTCGTTAATTGACACACCTATCAGTTGTGCAGCTGTAGGGAAAAAACCTCCAGAATTAGGTGTGGACGTGAGATAAGTTCTCTTCAAATTGAAACACTTGTTACGGTGTTATACCAATAATTATGCATGTTGTTAAATAAAAAATATTATTGAATTAAATATTAACAATTATAAAGCTACCTAATGCTTTAATATTATATTATATTAGAATACTAGAATTTATCATCAACTTAATTTAGTGATGGTGAATGTACTTGCGCTCATGAGTCTTAAAATTTGATGCCCACCCACATTTATTGGCATTGGAACCCATTTTAATACTTTTAAATTTTAAAGTCACATTTATCTATCGTTAGAAATCATAATTCAGTTGAGGGTAAGATATTGTAACCCAAAGTTATTGTATCGTTTTTATTTTTTTATAATTATTATGTGTTAAAAAAGTAAATGATACAAAATAATCAAATATGAACTTCTTACTAAAATAATATATACTCGCGTAAAACAAACTTTAAATGTCCTTTTCTCTTCCATAAATTCACACAGATTGGAAGTAAATACTCTAAAAAGGTAAAATTGATTATTCTCAAAATGAATGTAAAGAACAAAAAATCAAAAGTGTTTGGATGAGATGTTATGAATCTCTCTAGCTTAACACGTATTCTCAGTTCAAATTTGAATTTTGAAAATGTAATAATATTGAAATTTTGAGAGAAAACTTTATCGTTCCTATTCAAGAAACTAGTCAGACATACTATACTTGAGAAGGGGGAAAAAATTACAATAGAACAGAAATGACATGTGGGGAGAGAGCGAGAGGTGGAAAGGGTGAAAGAATTCGAGAGAAGTCTAGACTCTACTCCATTCAACTTATAACTATCTGTCCTTCTCTTTCTTCATCCTCCCACCTTTCTCTTCTTTCTGTTATCTGTTATCTGTTATTGTTATAAACCATAACACATCAACACTTGATAACATAGCCTAGCAACGCCACTTTGCACCATCATCAGAATCTTGTGTATTTTTCCATCATGGCTGGATTGAAGAGGAAAAACGACGTCGATCTAGTTAGCGACGATTTCTCCGATTTCTCTCTCTCTTCTCCCGCTACTAAGATTCGTCGTCTGGTACTGTTACTACTTTCATTCTTCTATTTTCAATTAAACCTTATTCTATATTGTTCTATTATCTTATATTTACTTACAATTAATTAATTAATTAATTAATTATGTTACGTTATTGTTAGGATGCTGAGTTGCCTCCGATTGCTGAAATGGAAGAAGAAATGGAACAAGAGGAACCGATTTCACAAGAATTAGAAGAAGGTGGTGGTAACCCTAATGAGGAAAGGGCACTTGTTCTGTTCAACCCACTTCCTCATTCCCCTTTCTCTTTCACCCTTCACTCTAATCTTATCTCTGGAATTAAGAGTAAGTATCCTTTCTTATTCTTCCATTCAACTCACTAATAATTACTTGTTGTATTGATAGCTGGGTAATAATGACATGGCATGTTTCATTTGGTTAATGGGCAGATCAAAATTATGTAATTCATTAATCATTTACCTTCAAAATTTTATACGTCATTAACCAAGTTATTGTTAACAAATTACTCTATCCATTAATTAAATTCAACACGTCTTTATATGATTTTGAACGTCATAATCAGATGTCGTAGGTGTCTACATTTCAGATTTTAGATGTTCAAATAATATTTTTTGTGTTACATATTTATTGTTAAATTAAAATTAAAATTTTTATTGCAGATTGGTCAAAACAATATGAGTCTGACTGTGACCACCTCATAAGATCACAGCAACAAGAAGAAGAACAAGAAAAGAAGAATCGGTGTTTGGCTCTTGTGCCTTGGGCACCCTCTTCATCATTAACCCATGTTGATGATTCCAACGCAGAAGAAGAAGCTGATGAAATTGGAGAAGCATCCATGGATGTAGAACAACAGGATCGTACTACTATTACGGATACTAATTTTTCAGCTTCAAATCTACACCATGCTATTGGTGGAATAACAGCTACACCACCAGAAGGGTTCCATCACTGGCAGCAGCAGCAGCAGCAGCAGCACTGCTTTTTACCTCAGTTTCCTCAAAACACTTCAACTCCCATCACATTCACATGGACTCGTTGAAATGATTATCACTTAGTTATAACACTATTTTTCTTGTGTTGTTTACACTACTAGACTAGAATGGATTGGATTGTAATTTTGTGGGAACAAGAAGTGGGTTTCTTCGAATGTTTGCTTTTTGCATCACCAAAGATGGGATGGGATGAGATGGGAAGTTATTTGAGCGAGTTGTGGGAACCCTTGTAGAAAAGGCCATCCAAGTGTAACAAGTTCCCGTTTGTGTTGTATGTTTCTTTGCCTTTATCTCTTGTTTCTTAATTGAACTATGAATGCTTTGAAGTTTCAACTTTGATTAATGATGCCAAGAAATGGTATTTTGATAAGGAAGCACTGTTTGAAAAGAAATTTCTTTGTATAAATTATATAAAAAAATACTAAAGTATGTGGAGTTTGATTTTTTTTAAATAAGATTTTGAGTTCGAGTTCAATATAATTTTCAAAATAATTTTTTTTTTATAAAAAATGTTTTTGGATAGCATCAAAGCCAAAAATAACAATACTTGCCCCCTGTAAGAATAGTGCAGATTGCTACAGAAAGCACCTCATTTCATTGTTTATGTACTCATCTTTTGTAAGAAACAATCGAATATGTTTTCTACACTTGGACAATCCAAGTGTAGTACAATGTTTCATTAAGAATGCCTATAACTCAATTCTACCCAGTACCGCCAAGTTGAATTGGAAAAAAAAAAAAAAAAAAGGCTAGAGCCTTTCATGATGAGCATAATTTCTGATAATTATACACTGTCAGAGTAAGGCGTCAATAAAGCAAATCCAAATGCCATAAAACCATATGTTATGGCCACAGAACTCTCCTATGTCATACTCTGTACTCTTCTTCATTCATAATGTATGTATAAATTCCTTCTATATCTGCATCTACATGACAGGGCTAAGCTCGAAGAACAGTAGCAAACTAAGCTGCATGAGTATTATAATTTATAAATATGCTACTCTCCAGAGACGTATGTTTTCTCTTCATAGTATCTCTTCTCACTCTGAGCCTTCTTAGCATTGCGTTTCTGCATCAGACAAAAAAGAAGGAAGCAAACAACCATGTCATCTCAAAAACTGAAACACATCAGAATTTTTCAAAGGAAAAGCAATAAGGAATAAAGGTCCAATAGTATAATAGTTAGCTTTATTATAAAATTAGTAGCAGCTGTAACAAATTCGATGTTGGCCACATATATTAGAAAAATCATATACACAAATACTAATTTTGAAGGTTGCTCAAGTATTCAAAAAGCCAAAATGAAAAAAAAAATGTAAGGTTAAAGTGATAATTTGGTCCCTATATGTGACACGAATTCTTCATTTAGTTCTTATATGTAAAAAATTATTAAAAAGTTATTCATATGTGTAATTGTTCTCCTGTTACCTTGCCGTCTCTAATGATCCATTAACTCCTACGTATAGAGACTAAATGAAGAATTTGTGTCACGGATAGGGACCCAATAATTTAGGTTAAAGTAATAATCTGGTCCCTACATGTGATACGTAGGAGTTAACGGATAACGATTGCACGTATGAGGACCTTTTTAATATTTTTTTTACGTATAGGGGCTAAATGAAGAATCCATATCACCTATAGGGACCAAATTATTACTTTAACCTAAATGTAATAAAGAAATTACCTTGTAAGCTTCATGATTAGCCATTATCCTTTGGGCTACCGAAGTAGTAGTAATATCTTTAGGGCTTTCAAGCAAGTGGAATATTCCCATGCTCTTTGGGACCTCATATGGATCTCCTTCACCCTGCACAAGACAACTTCTTCACTAATACGTTGAAAAAGGAAATGATATTGTAACAAGGTAAGCAGCAACAAAGGGCAAACTTACATATAATGAGTTCTCAGCAACAGTTCCGTGCACAACTAGTGAGATATTGAAAGTTGTGATCTGTTCGATTCCAAATAATAAACTATCGTGATAATGAAAATAAGCAATGCATATGAACACTTTTTTCAAATTTATGCTCAAGAATGGTGGGACAAATGGAAAATATAACCATGTTTAAGTTCTCTCTCTCTAATAATAAGTATGCAATGTATGTGTACAAAAAGTTTTATTTCTAATAACTTTAAGAAGAAAACAAGGGTAAAGATGGTGATGATGTTTCATGAAACTACCATGCATAACAAGAATTAAATCTTTAACTTGAGTGCATAAGAAAGAAAAGCAGTTAATATGCACCAAGAATAATTTCGAATAAAATGAAACAGCTACTTAAAGGAAAACCAGTAGAGGTTAAATTGGGTGCATACCACGTCCTTTGAAATTTGCCAAGGTGCACCAATGATGACTTCATCAACATGACGGCAAGCCAGAACACTAAGGCTACGCTCGTGTAGATGCATGATTGGATAGTGATTCCCTCGATGTTCACTGCAGGAAAGTTGTTAGTTTCTTATCTATGCTTCACATGAATATCTGGATTATACCCGTAAGATTAACTTTGAATAATAAGGGGGAAAAAACTATACACCTCACTGTCTCGTCTGAGTGGATACCAACTAGAAGAAAATCTCCAAGCTCCCTAGCCCTCTTAAGTATCTGAAAGAACATTGAATAATGAATCACACACTCATACCATAACATTTAGGTCAAATGGTGCTTCTTGGATCATGAACTTAAGCATTTGACTGAGAGGATAACAAATTACACCCGGTATGAAACTTATGTGTACCTCAACGTGCCCTGCATGGAAGAGATCAAATCCCCCGTCAATGTATACAATACGAGCATTCGGTCCAGGTGCCTAAAATAAGATGAAGTAACAATAGATTATCATATGAAATAGTTCCTCAAACTATAATGAAGACAACCAGTTTCGTCTACCCATTTTCAACTTGAAACCACTGAATAAATATCAAATCAGTGTTTGTTGCATTAATATAAAATCCATATCAATATTGATATTATATATATATATATATATATATATATATATATATATTGATATGGTTTAGCATAACTGTAAATTCCGTCAAAAATAAAAGCATAACTGTAAAAGAAACAGCAGAAATATATCAAACTAAAAATTCACCTAAAAAAACTCATTAATTGGCTTGTAGGACTATGAACCAAATTTACAGTATTTCTTTGAAAGAGTAAACCGCACAAGCAACCAAAATACCTTGCCATTTGAAAACTGGACAATCCGTCGGGAAGTTGGTAGGAATTGGGATATGTGGGAACCTTTTGACTGGCTTTCTTCTTGAGGTCTCTCATCAGTACCATTATGGTCTTCACAAATTTTTGGATCTCTTAAAGAAGACATTATTCTTCCTGTAATAAGCACAGTTAGAACAAATACATATGATTAGCAGAACAATGGTTAAATGAAATTAGTTGGGCACATCAAGATGGCATCTATTATCAAACCCCACAGATTAGACAACTTTAGGGTATATTTTTTCAACTTAGGAAGCCTGAGTGCCTAACTGCATAGAGCCATACACACACATATTACAAAAGCTTTTTCCTGTCAGCCAATTTTTCTCTCAGCAAAACACTTGAAACAAAAAGAGATTCCATCAACAACCCGAGAGACATGGTCACAATTCACAAAACTTCTGGCTTTCCTCTGATATAAATAATGAAACTTAGTACCTACGATATCGGTACTGGAAACTCCTTCAGTACGTTTAATTTGCTTGTAACGGCCAGCTTTCTTTGCTGCGGCATAAGCATCTGTTCCATCTGGAAGCAGGCAAGGATCATCGCCATGTATGACATAGTCAATTTTGTATTCATGAAAGAGACGATTCAAGAATTTCTCTGTAATTGCATAAGGAGCATCAGCTATGACCTCATCCACCCACTTCAATCCACTGACAAGGGCCAGCCTGGAAGATGAAAACTTTTTTCAATTACGAAGTTCATTTCGATGATGCGGTTTCCAAAATTAACAGTATAAGAGAGAGAAAAACAAAGATACATGCTTTAGAATTAATAAGACTACAATCTTAAATTTCTGGAATCAATTACATGATTGTGTAAGTTTACCCATATACCTCTACAATTTTAATTGTCTTTTACAAGCTCTGCTGGCACTTCAGTTATACAAGCAAATCCAAGTTTTTTTCATGTCATGTAATTTCTGTTCTTACAGTTAAACTAAAGGGTGGTTTCAGCTAAGAGTAAAAATCAAAGGAGAAAAGAAGAAAAAGAAGCATCTAACCAAGTACAAGATTCTAAAATATGCTATGCATTTATATCCAGAAAAATAAAAAACACAAACACGAATATTTATACCTCTCCTCCATGGACAAAACGGGTGGCCCTTTATTGGCCAAGATCTCCTCATCACTCACAAGACCCACAACCAATTCATCTCCTAGATTTCTTGCTTGTCTGAGTGCATTGGCATGGCCATAATGCATCAGATCAAAACAACCATCCATGTAAACCCGAATACGCCTCTTCTCGGATTTCTTCTTGTGAAAAATCCCCAAATTAGACCAGGAGTATGGCATTGGCAAAGGAACCCCAATCCCACCAAAGAAGCTGGTTGACAAGCCTAGCAAGGCTGCTGTGACCATTAGACCACCAAACACACGCGGGTAGTAGTATACCCCATCCCAAATCCAACTGTTATTTTCATAATCCATGTGATCCTTTTATGAATTTGTTTTTTGTCAGAAACTAACTTGCTAATTGCTAATGTATAAGAGGAGGCACAGACCTGCAACAAACCAACATGGAAAAGGGAATCAAATGCATTTTAATTTTGTTCTCTCCAATATCCTATGCACATACACCATTATTTTCAAGCTCATTTCAAACAAACATGACGAGAGAAACTCAAAAGAAGAAATTAATGCTTCAGATGTTGAAGAAAAAAATTGACCAACCACCACAAGGAAATTAAAATTAAATAACCATTGCATGTAAAATCTAGATTCAAAACAGAAAATTAGGAATTGGGGTATCCCCATATTCCCGATCTAGCGCATAAAACACACAAAAAATGCAGCTTTATTGGAAAAGGAAATTCAGAAAGAAAATCTCTGTTGAGATGAATGGAGTAAGCAGATTCAAAAGGGAAAATGATTAATCAAAAGAGAGAGAAAACGAAATCCCACATGAGATCCTAAAGAAAAAACAAGAATTGACTGATGGGTAACCAAGTGCAGAAATGATTGAAGATTGCGGAATGAGAAATGAGTTTGATGGCATGCAATTGCAAAAGGGAAAAGAGCGAACATGGAGGAAAAGAGGGATCGAATCTGAACCTTTTTTTTTTCGTTTCCTTTGTGTCTGTGTCTCCTCTTTTTCTCTTTTCTCTTGTCTCTTCTCTCCTCCTTGCCTCTGGATTCTTATGGAAGAAAACTCCTCACAGTTTTTGCCAATGACAAAGCTTTCTTACGTCACTTTTTTCAAACAATAAAATAATTAAATAAAATAAACAAATATTAATTACACTACTACATGCAAGTTATCAAAGTAGAACAAAATATCTTTTTCTTTTTCAATTTTTAAAAACGAATGGTGAGAATTCTTTTTTTGACCCACTCCTCTTAATATCACACAATTCTAATTTCCAAGCCTAGACTATAGATGATTATGATTTCAGCATAGAGGTCATTTCGTTGACAATTATAATTCTAGAAAAGTTATGGATCCTGTACCATGGAATGTCCTCTTTCTTTCAAGTTATTAAAAAAAAAATGGTAAATAATAAATATTTTTTATCAATCACCTTAATTTTGATATTTGATTTTCCTTGACATCACAATATCTCACAACTTACTTTGAATTAATTATGAGATTAATTTTTGATCGATTGTCTTGATTTTTGTAATCTCTTCATGTTTTCAATCAGATTCGAATTTATGTTTTCTTTTCTTTATGTGATCGAGATATTTGGGTTAAGATGTACCATCCATATTTTGTATCACCCACTACACCACCCATATGTGGCAAATTTTGGACCAATCAAATTGCCACATGGGTTTGGTCAAAATTTCAAACTTTCTAGTTGTATTTCTATTGTAGTCAAATATATGAATACAATATATTGTATTATAGTATATGTACTCTTCGTATTTGCAAATTTAACCCATATTTAAATAATGTTTTTTGATTAAAAAACTGATTATATTAAAAAATAATATTTTAATATGAATTAAAATAATATTCGTTGTCAATAATATTTTGCAATATAATCAGTTTTTTTTAATCAAAAAATATTATTTTAATATGGATTAAATTTGCGAATACAAAGAGTACATATACTATACTACAATATATTGTATTCATATAGTTTGACTACAGTATAATACAACTAGAAAGTTTGAAATTTTGACCAACCTATATGGCAATTTGATTGGCCCAAAATTTGCCACATGGGTGGTGTAGTGGGTGGTGTAAAATGTGGGTGGTGCACCATAGCCACACCCTTTATTCAATTACTTGTTTTAAATAAATAATATCTTCTAATTATTTTAAATTATTTTTAAAAAAATTAATTATAGTACACAAAACAAAATCTTCAAATACAAAATACATTGTTAAATGTCTTTAAGACTAGACTGGTCTTGAAGCTAATTCAAAGATGTTTTAGTTTTAGAAATTAGATTTAGTGTATTTTAGGATTAGATATGGATTATACTGAGTCATTCCAATCCAACGTGATATCATATATTATTTTAAAACTTATAACTTTTTTAACAATATTATCTTAATAATCATGTATACTAAATTTTAGATAAAATTAATATTCATAGGTATATAATCTTTTAGTTTTTTTTTATTATCTAAAGCAGTACAATAGCCCATCTTATTTTACTCAAAAAAGAGGGGAAAAAAAGACATGAGACCAAACCAAAACCCATATAGAATAACCCAGCTATACAAACCTATAATTGGGTAATCAATACCTATTACAGTTGAGATCCTCCCTTAGAAAATGGGGATTATATCCCACCAACCAATACGAAGATGAGTTAAGCCAAATTAGCAAGATTAGTCTGCATTTTTAGCTTGACCCTTCTTCCATTTTTACTGGAGTTCTTTCTTTTGTGCTTTGGTCATAACAACAGTAAAATCTTGGTCCGTGACCAAATCAACTTTAACCGAACCAAAGCTTTTTCACTCAAATCAACTTTTGTGGGGACACCTTCCCAGAATTTGGATAAAACTTTCAGATCATCCTGAACAGATTTAGGGAATTCAGCATTTACCTGAGGTAATATGAACCCTTTCTACATGATTCTTGACTAGAATTTCATTATTTATCACAGAGTCATCTACATGAATAACTGCACCACCCTCATCATAACCCTCTCCTTCATCAAATTCTGATTTCCAGAATTTGCCGACTGCAGCAGGATCATTTAGGGCTTGAGGATTCGGAATAGAAGGGGATCTGCCACTAATGGATCCTGCAATGCTGCCTGTCCTTTCTGCCGAATGAGCATCTACCTTAGAACCATCACTAAAGGAAGCAACTGGGGTTTCTGGAACTACTTCTTTATCAGGCAAGACATCCATGGATTCATCATAAACTGTCTCAGTGGAGTCTACATCATCATCTTTCTGGGAGTTAACTAGATTCTCTTCAATAAACAAATATGTTCTTCGGCTGGGGCCTGAATTGGGATTTCCTTCAACAACAATATCAGGTCCACTCACTAGATCTAACACATTTTGATTCAAATGAGAACAACCTGCTCCATCTGGACCACTGGAATCCTGATTTTCAACAACAACTGCTTTGCCTTTTAGAAGGACATTAGCCGCATGTGGGTCCTGAACATCATTCACTGGTTTAATAACTTGGAGAGCACATGCATTGCTTGCTTCCTAATGATTTCTAGCATTGGTCTTCAGCTTCGGGACATAAATCTTCCTCTGCTGGACTACTGCTTCCTTTGCCAGTTTGTTGTCCCCCTTTCCATTGATTTTGACACAGTTAACCAAGGAATGACCTATAGTTTGACAGGCAAAGCAGAATTCGGGGAGCTTCTCATATTCCAAATAAGCGAAGAATGCGAAATCTTCCCTTTCCACCAGAATTTGTGATCTCAAAGTATTCTTTAAATCAAGATTGTTAAGTGACTAAGTCCCACATTGGTTGAGTATATGAGCCTAGAACCATTTATAATAACTTGGGCATCTCTCCCTCTATGAGCTAACTTTTAGAGTGGAGTTAGGCCCAATTATTCTAACATGGTATCAGAGCCTCCCACGATGTTGGGCCACCAGCAGATGTCCAGTCCTGCAAAACTTCACGCTCCGGATGTCCAGTCCTAGGCGTGAGGGGGGGTGTTAAGTGACTAAGTCCCACATTGGTTGAGTATATGAGCCTAGAACCACTTATAATAACTTGGGCATCCCTCCCTCTATGAGCTAGCTTTTAGAGTGGAGTTAGGCCCAATGCCCGAATTTAAGATGGTATCAGAGCCTATCCTAGATCTGTTATTGGGTGCTTATAAGGCTTGGGCGGTCCTCACCTTACAAGTCGGTTTTGTGGGGTTGAGTTAGGCCCAAAGCCCGAATTTAAGAAAGATCGATCAAGATCCTTGCAAAGTGGCCAAAGGATTTCTTACTAGTTACTTCATCTAGGCATATAGGAATTCCAATGCCACTAGAAATTCTCCAATACTCTTGAGGGATACTGTAGAACCGAACCCAAACTTGCACATTAATTAGAGTGCTTTAGAGAATATGGATTGAAATATTTTGACCAAGAAAATACTCTCAAATTTCCATGACCAAGATTCCATAATCCAACTGCCAATACACTTCTCATGTCTTCCAAGGATGAAAAGGAGAATTCATAGAATCCTCGCCAGTGAAATGATGTGCCATTGCCCAATCTTGCTCCACAATTCTGATAACTTGCTTCGCAATTCAATGATTTTCATAAGCACATTACCTTTGGACATCATAACCCTACCATGCAGGTGGTTCTTGCAGCTTTCAAGACCTTCTAAATATTCACTCTCTGGAATTTTGATCGTGAGTTCATCTGCCTTGATATATGGCTTTGGCAATTGACTTATTGGGACCGAACATGCGTTGCTCAGGGCCTGAGAAAAGGATTTTGATTGGAAACGTGATTTTGGATCAGAAAACAAAGGAGAATAAGGTAATGGAGGGGGAGGAAGGGCTATGGTTTTGGGGAAAAGAAGATCACAAGGGCAATCAGAAAAGATTTCCATGGAAAAGGAACCATAGGGCGCAAGACGCAAACCCTAGCAGAGCCGCGCTCAAAGTCGCAGTGGAAAGATTTCAGTTGCAACGACACCGCTGGAAGAGGAAGAGATCCAAGCAGACGCGTGCAAGACCGGAGCGCGAGCCGCGTCTGAGTGATGACGGCGGAACGGTAACGGTGTCGCTGGAAGAGGAAGAGATCCGAAGACGCATGCAAGACCAGAGCCAGGGAGGAGGGACGCGTGCGAGTCCCATGTGAGTGGTGACAGCGCCTAGGGTAGCTCAGATGGTTTGAGCTAAGACTTAAGCTAAGGGTATAAAAAGTTGGAGGTGGTGGAGGTCTAAGGTTCAAACCTTGGCAAAGAAGAAAATACTAACTTAACATCTAACATACTAACATTTGCCTATCAAAATATAATATTTTAGTTTATATTTACATATATTTTGAATAAAGTAGTATCCATTAAAATAAAGCTGTGCGATTAATTATCAATTAATTCTTAATTTTTATGAAATTAGATTTGATATAGTTGATGAGTTTGATACAACGGATGGATTAATGAAATCTAATGTCCACAAGAAGTTATAAAATGAAGTAAGTATAAGAAGGCTTATTCCTATAGTAAACGAATCCCTTCCCTATTTTGTGTGTGTGGTGTAACATCCTAAAATTTTAATATAATTTTATATAATCTTTTTAATAAAAGGATTAAGTTATTATGAAGTTTATTGTAGAAAATTATTAGTATAAAAGTTAATTAGAATTATTTAATAATTTATAAAAGAAACATAAAGTTAAAAAAAAAAAACTAAGAAACCTAGGTGTTGTGCTATTCACGTAACCACATTGTTTTCAATGTTGAGAAACCGAGCTTTAGCCAAATTCCACTCACAAGGGCAGCGTGTTCTCTTTTTAAAATAATAATAATGAGATTCCATAATAAACGTTGGATATGAGAAGTTACTCGGGCTTCTAAGAAGCAAATAAATATGGGCCACCGGGTAGAATTGAAGTGAGGGATGGGTTTCAACTTTTAAACCTTATTGTGAGAATCTGTGTTGTGTGATATTTTAGGAATATTTATACTGTATCTTTTACCTTTTAGAATTAGAATCTCTATTTAATTTTGTAATTAGTCAATCCCTAAAATCAAGGGATTTCAAATTAAGGAGATTTAATTTTGTAATTAGTCAATCCCTAAAATCAAGGGATTTCAAATTAAGGAACATCTGTTGTTTCCTAATATAGATGCTAGGAACTTGTATATATTTCTGCATCATTGATCAATAGAAATACAATTCAATTCCCCAAATTGGAATCGAGAGAGGTCTGAAACCCATAACCATATAACCCTAACGCACTCTCTCTGGTTCGGTGTGTTTGATGATTGAATTGATTGGGTGCAATCAAAGCAAAGAACGCAGTGAGAAAATGGCGTTCTACTTCAAAGCACGACCAGAAGCTGGCGATTACACCATCTTCATGGGCCTCGACAAGTTCGAGAACGAGGAGCTCATCAAATACGGTTTTCCCGAAGACATTTGGTGTCATGTGGATAAGATGTCCTCAGCCCATGTCTACGTCAGACTGCATAAGGGTCAGACTATTGATGATATTAATGAAGGTTTACTGGAAGACTGTGTTCAGCTTGTCAAAGCAAATTCAATTCAAGGAAATAAGGTGAACAATATTGATGTTGTTTACACTCCCTGGTCTAATTTAAATAAAACTGCTTCGATGGGTGTTGGTCAAGTTGGTTTTCACAACCCAAAAACGGGAAAGGAAACAGAGCCGCTTAACGATACAGGATGAGGAGTGCATACTATTGCAGTGCTGTGCAGCAAGTCGGGTAGAATCGAGAACGTCAACTAAGAGAAGAAAGATTCTTGGGATAACACTTGGTTTTCTCTTAAATAATTTTACAGCTTTTTGGAGGTCTATAAGAAGTAAGTAAACATCTCTTTTCTTAAACTTTCATGGTATAGAATTTTAAATGGTATGATTATGAAATTAAGAGTAATTATTTGGGGTCTTGTCTTCAAAATAAAATTGATTAAATCGACTATTTGATATGAAACACATTCTTGGTATTTGTATTGGTTGATTGATATGTTTGTTGATGTATATTATTTCATGTGTTTATGATTTCTATATCGTACTCGTTTACGTGATAACATGATATCTGCTCAGTTGATATTTATGAGTTGATTATATGATGAGGAGGAATTGTAGTGGTTATATGCTCCGAAAAGTTTGTCAATTGTGATTGATGGTTTTATGCTTCGGAATATGGATGAATGAGTATGTACTTGATGTGTGGAATTTGTTGATATGCCGCCTAAGAATGGGGCATTGGCTTGTAACATCGCCATTTAATGGGATGTCGAAAAATAAGATATGGGGCAAGGAATCCATTTTATGAACGAGGCTCTCGGGTCACCTTTGATGGGAGGCAAGGAACCAATTTAATTACGAGGTTCTCGGGTCACCATAGGGGCAAGGAGTCAATTCTAAAATGGGATTCCCGAGTCACCATGGGGGCAAGGAATCAACTCTAGAACGAGATTCCCGGGTCACCATAAAGAAGGTGGCAAGGAATCAATTCTAGAACGAGGTTCCCGATTCACCATCGGGGCAATGAATCAATTCTAGGACGAGATTATCGGGTCACCATAAAGAGGGCGGCAAGGAATCAATTCTAGAATGAGGTTCCCAAGTCACCACAGACAAGAGGCAAGGAACCAAATTAATGAGGTTCTCGAGTTACCGAATTGGGCAAGAAACCAACACAAAGTGGGGTTTCCGAGCCACTTGAGGATTGTGTTGTTGTGTGATGTGTGATTACTTTGTTTAATTAATATATGATGTTTGGTTATGTTGTCGTTATATGATTGTTGCAATTAAATGTATTTTTTTTAATGAACATTATTTTAGAAAATTAGCGGGTACCATGGACAGTTTTTCCGGTTACCGCGTCGGCTGAAAGCAACACCTTTTCGAAAACCTTTTAGAATTGTGTTTACTTACTGGGATTATAAATCTCACTAGTGGTGTTGTCTTTCAGAGTTTACAGGTGATGAGATACATGATGCGGCGTTTTGAGAGAGAGTTTTGAAGATATTAGTTATAATTTATTTATTTATTTTGGGTTTATTAGATGTCGTGTTTTGAGACAAAAACAATTGTAAAAGGATTATGTGAATTTTATTAATTAATATTTATGAGTCTTTATTTTATTTGGATATAATGGTTCATTTAATACTATTACTTTATTTAATTATTTTGAAAATACGAGATAATCGCAGACTTAAATTCATTGTGAAAAAAAGAATTTTATGATTCGGTTATTTAATCCAAATATTTTAAAGGTTTTCATAGAAAATTAATTTGGGCAACTAATGTAACGAGGGACGTTACATGTGGGGTGTGTTCATGAATGGATCACGATGAGTTTGATTTAATAACTTGGCCTGATTGTTTTTTATTAGGGTCATTTATTTAGACCCTGACTCAACTCAATCATATTCCGATAATTTTCGAGACAAAATTGGTGTGTCTATTGTGATATTATTTTTTATGGTGGTCAGTGTGGAGCAGGGGTAGTAATGATGGCGAAGGAGAGGGTAGGAGGATTATGGTAGCCGATAACAATGGTTGTAGCAATGAATGAAAGTGAAGAGGATAATCAGCAATCTCGAGGTATTTCGGTAGCAATCTGCACTATTCTTTCTGAAACCCGTCCTTGTTGTACAAGATATTAGAAACTTGAATTTTTCTTTAGTTGGGATTAAAAAAAAGGATTTAAAGAAAATAAATTTTGGAAGAAATAATAATATTTTAATATCTAACAAATAAAGTTTAAGGAGGAAGGAGAAAATAACTAACAAAAGGAGGACCAGGTAGAAAATTTAATTCCTTTTAATAGGATTGGGAAGGAGTGGTGCTTCTCCCAACCAATTTTCACGTTGAGCTCTTAGAGAGGGGGAAAGAAATAGAAAGAAAAAGAGAAAGAGAAGAGAAAAAAGGAGAAAAAATGGGAAACCATGGAAGCCAGGGCAATGAAGAAGGATCTTGATAAGTTTCTTCTCCATTTTCTCCTATCCTCCACTATGTTCTTCCTCCCCTCATGCTCTCTTCTCTTTTCCATGGCAGAACAAAAAAAAAAGGATCTTGAAGAATTTTTATTTTCCCAAAAAAATCCTAGGGTTTGAGCAACCTTAAGGTAAGGGCTCTAACCTCCTTGAAATTTGGAACATTGAGTTTATTGAATACTTACCATGGGAGGGATTTGTTTGTATGCTATTTTCTTTTGTTTTCTACTTTCAATTGGATCAAACCCTTTTTGTTTTCTTGTTCTCATG
The DNA here is from genome assembly GCA_030762895.1 of Sophora flavescens. Lineage (NCBI taxonomy): Eukaryota > Viridiplantae > Streptophyta > Magnoliopsida > Fabales > Fabaceae > Sophora > Sophora flavescens. The sequence goes on along the minus strand of CM061064.1, from coordinate 215,676,374 downwards.
TTTGTACGTGTGTGAGAGAGGTGGAGCTAAGTTGGTAAGTTCTAGAGTTTGATGTGAATCAAGTTGTGTTTATTTCAGTTATCATCGTTGGGTGGTTATATTTGTTTGATGGATATTATGATAGAATCACTTCATATATATTTTTGGATAATAACTAATGCATCTAAGCAGTGGATCAATGGATCCAACTAAAGAAATAGTCGAATTGGTAAGATTGAACTGTGTAGATGAAAAAGATCATTTATTCAATTCTTGGTGGTGATCCATCACTTGTGGATTGATAGGTGATGTGCGTGTATTCCAGCAAGTGTACCGGATTCATCGCCAAGTAATAAAAAGATCGATCCCACAGAGACCGTGATCTCGAATAACAATTAATTACTAAATAGATTAAACTGGACTATATAGAAAAAGGATTTTGAAAAGATTTGATTTTTGTAATGAGGATCAACTAGAAAATTAGATATTTAAGAATGCAATCAATTAAAATAGAAAGTAGTTCAAATAGGGGTTTTTCAGATCAAAAGGGATTCCTAGGAATTGGGTTACCAACAAGATTGTTCATGTTACCAAATTGACTACCCCTTGTAAATTATCAAAATTGCTTTGAAGGAGAATTTATCCTAAATAAGTTAATGCTCCCTCCCGGATTACAAAAATCGTTCCCAATTAAACCAACCCCTACTCTCGTGGTAGTTGAATTTAGATTGAACCCTTTAAGTTCTGTGACAATTCGTTTACCCTCGAAGGACCGCTTCTAACTCTCGTGATTTAAGTCCTAAGTCTGATTCCTATAGATCCAATACCTAAGTTCACAAGATAGGTTCCTCCTTGGGGTATCTATGACATGCAAATAAGTGGGCCCCGAATTTACAAGTAATTAAAGCAATAGAAATCAGATTTAAAGCAAAATTGAAATTAACAAAGGGAAAACATCAATTCATAACATAAAACAAATCTTGGGCATAGCCCCAATCCCTAGAAATAAAGCTACTACTCAAGCTTGGTCATGGTGATGGCAAGCTTGATTAACATATACATAAATGAAAACCTAAGAGAAGAGAAGAAGAAGGAGAAGAGAAGTCCTAATTTTGCCTAAGAGTAACAGCCCAAAAAGCCTCTAAGAGTCCCCCTATTTTCGAGCCTAAGTGCTCTATTTATAGATTAGGGTAACTTGAATCCCAAGCAATCATAATTTCAGATCAAATCAGTTTCTAAATATCCATATATTACGCGTCACGACCGTGATGCCTGTCACGGCCAGGCCGTGACGGATTATGCCTTGGAGGTTGCTTCACTGGTTGGTCTGTCACGGTCGTGACCACCATCATGACTAGGCCGTGATCAGTTCTGCCTGTGAGGGTCTGGTTCAGTTGGCATGTCACGGCCGTGATGGACATCGCGGCCAGGCCGTGACCAGTTCTGACTTTAGCCTTCTTTATTCTTAGCTCTACTCGATCATGGCCGTGATGGTCGTAACGGCTAGGCCGTGATGGGCTCTGTTTGGCTCAGTTTCTTTACTTTTCAAGCCCCATCTTCATGCAAGCTCCATCATGGTTAATCTTGAGCACTTTAATCCTTAATTCCTGCACAACAACACCACAAAACCGCCTTACCCGTTCCAAGGTAAAAACTAACAAAAATCAAATTAAATATGCCTAAGCTATATGAAAATGCATGCAAAATGTCAATGAAATATGAGGTGAAATCACACTCATCAAACCACCCCAAGCTTAAGATTTTGTTTGTCCTCAAGCAATCACTAAGGCCAGTCAAGATAAACAATCAGAGCATGGACAGTGAACCAAGATCCCGAGTAACTAATCCAAGTGACAGGCATATTCAAATAAGTACCCAAGAGACAATCAATTTCAAGTCCAATTAGAAGCTTAGGTTCCCTAAATTCATATCCTCACTGATTCGGGTACTCTTCTCACCTCACTCAAGTGTTTAAGGGTATATGACAATTCGCTCAATTTCCTCGAGGAAGGTATTCTACCACAAGCTTGACTATTAACAAAATCTCTACTTTATTAATGAAAACACATATGAATCAAGAGGTCTTTTATTTTGGTTGTAATGGGGTCATGAGATTAATTGTTAGGTGGGGAAATCAAGAAAAGGAAAATTCAAGAAGGCTAAACAAAATACCAATCATTGCAAAGCATGACAACCTTCTAAAATACCTTTTTGGGCCTTTTAGTTCACTTTTCCACCTTTCTTCCTTTTTTTCCTTTTTTCCTTTTTTACTTATTTATTTCTCACTTTCTCATCCCACAATTTATTTTTCAAACTACCTTTTTGCCCTTTTTGCAATACTTTAAAACTCAAAATTGGGCAACTAAGGGGCAGCATTTAATCAATAAAAACTCAGAAGGCCGGAAAAATACCTAGTGCTTCAATCGTTTTCAAATATGTTTTCAAAAATTTATAAGTTTCAAAACGGTTTCAAGTCAAGTTCTAGAGAATACAATCCAAGAGGAATAAAACACTCAATCACAAAGAATGAGGTAGATTTAGTGAGTACCCCTTTTTGGCTCAAAAATCTCACATTTAGTAGTTTAAAATCAATGAGAAACACAAATCTAAGGAACCACATGCTAATTATCAACTATCAAAAGATCATCTCAAGCATTTTTATTTTTAGCCTATCACAAGAATACAAAAATTAGGTTCAAAAATTCACTGTCTCAATTCATTTGGCACAAAGTTCTCACAATTGGATGCAGACTCTAAGCAACGGGGTAATCTAATCATGTGATCGTGCAAAACTATGCCTATATGAATGCAACATGAAAAATGCAAAAAATTGCAAAAATACCCCTACCCCAAGCTTAAAAACGTACGTTGTCCCCATTGTAAATATTCAAGTCAGAGATAGGAGAAAAATGGAACAACTCATCGAGGTGGTAGAGGGTGCTGACTCATATGCCAGTCATAGAGATGTTGGAAAATGTGTCACGGCCGTGACCACCATCACGGCTAGGCCGTGATCAATTCTGGTCTATAGGAGCTGGCCTCTCACGACCGTGAATTCCATCACGGCTAGGCCGTGATACATTCTGATTTTCCTTACCCTTCTCATCACGCCCGTGAGGGACATCACGGCTGGGTCGTGATCCTTTCTGATCTTCAGTGGTTAGCTAGTCACGGCCGTGACCACCGTCATGGCCTGGGCGTGATGACTTCTGACATTATTTTTCTATGCCTTTTTGCTCTTACTGCTTTCATAACCTGAAAATTCCTGGAAAAACCATCAATTAGTTATCTTTCTTCTCTAATCTCCTCAAACTATTCAAAAACAAAATCCAGAGACAAATGGAAAAGGGAAATAAAACTTGGGTTGCCTCCCAAGAAGCGCTTATTTACGGTCTTAAGCTTGACCATACTCCCTTGGATCAACCGGGATCGGCTGGGCTTGGAAGTGCAAGAACATTTCTCTTCCATGGAAGTCTTTCAAAGAGCCTATTTTGTTCATATGGCCAATTGCGCTTTCACTTTGCTCTTTTTACTCTGAGTTTCATGGCCTTACTTCCTCCCGGCGGAAGTTCTAACTCCACATGATGAGCAACTCCCATTTCATCACCATTTGGTGCATCATTCGCCATGAAAAGCTTCGGAGTTGCTTCCATGTTAAGCTCTTCCTTCACCTCTAGAGGCATTATATCGATCATGCACACATGACTCTCAAAAGGAGGGTTGTTATATGAGTTAGTCAAATCAAAATCCACCCTACCTTCCTCTACATTCAGAGAGAGTTTGTCATTTGTTACATCTATTATTGCTCCAGCTGTGGCCAAGAATGGCCTTCCTAGAATGATAGGGAATTTAGAATTCCCGTTCATATCCAACACCATGAAATCGATAGGAATGAAAAATTTCCCTACCTTTATGGGAACATTCTCTAGTATGCCTAGAGGTGTTTTAGTTGAGCCATCTGCAAATTGTAAAGAGGATTCGGATGGACTCAATTCCTTGGTTCCTAACCTCTCCAAGATAGTAAGCGGAATCAAGCTCACACTAGCCCCTAAGTCACATAAAGCTTGGTCTATTTTCACTTCTCCAATTGAGCAAGCAATAGAGAAACTACCTGGATCTTTTAGTTTATGAGGCATATTAGTTTTTATCATGATATTGTGCCCCTCAATTAAGCTCTTAGTTTATATTTCTACTTGCTTTCTCTTGACCAACCTTTGTGGGAAAGGTATTGGGGGTTGGTAAGGTGGTGGAGGGACATACTTTGGCTCTATCTCTTCATCTTCGCTCATGTCTCCCTCATATTCCACATCCTTTTCAACCACCCAAAGGTTATAATCCCTCAAGTATATAGCATTACAGTGCTCATTGGGATTAACTTCGGGTTGTCCTGGGAACGGACCCTTAGTTTTAGTATATGTACTAGCCTGTTGGGCAATCTGAGTTTCTAACATCTTATTATGGATGGCTAAGTTATCTACCTTAGATGCTAACTCTTTTATTGCCTTATTAACTGCCCCACCTTGTTGCCTAAACTCTTCATTTTGTTTTGTTTGAGTTTCAACAAAATTTTCCAAAAGAGACTTAAGTTTAGACTTTTGTACCTGAGGATACCCCGATGCGGGTTTCCTATTACCTTGGCCTTCCTGGAATTCGTGGTTCAACGTGTTGTTGTAGTTCCCTTAGGAGAGGTAAGGGCTATTTGACACGGACTCGGCAAGTGTACCGGTTCGTTGCAAGTAATAAGAGGATATCGTCTCGGGGATCGGGACAATTACCACTCCAAATTTGACTACTATCTAGGCGATCAATTTTGGATGAAGGTTGTTCTAACATCTAGCAAACAAACAAGAAGAAAATATTTTGTTCTTTTTGGACATTAATGTGAAAACAGAGAGATAGTGATATAAGATTGCTAGGTTAGACTAACTAATCCTCCTGATTGTTATGAAATGATAACTAACACAATCCTACCACTTATGACAATCGAATCTTTCTAATATACTCAAGCCAATGTCTTAGGTGCATTGAGCCTAAAATCTCAAATTAAACCTAATGTCTTAGGTGGATTAATAAAGAAATTCATTAAGACAAGATCATAAGATTGCAAGTACCAACACCATGTCTAATCTTGACTACTTGGCATATAATTCATACATCTTAACATCAACCTTCAATTTCTATAAACAACTAATCATCCTAAGATGATCAACCTAGGAAAGCAAAGCATAAATTATATACTCACAAAGAAGAAGCGATAAAATCAAATCATTTTACAACCAAGAACCAACAAAGGGAGTTTAGTTACACATAAGAAAACAAAACAAAAAGAGAAACAGAGATGAACAAAGGAGAAGCCCATGGAAGATGCACACAGCCCGGATTTCTTTAGGTTTCAATGCCATCTCCTCTTCTTTTACACACCCGCCGTGATGTTACCATCAACCACCAACCACCGATCCTCACTTTCCAACAAACAAACCACACCCTTCCACCACACCAACATCCACACCCAGCCGTGACCCCATGAAAAACCCACCTCACTTCCCCCCCCCCAATTCTATCCAACCTAATCATCCACCACCACCATTTAATCATAACAAACAACACACCCACCATCCCTCCAAAGAAAAACTAAACAAAATAAACACTAAAATGGCCAACTATCAAATCAAATTACATGGAAAATAGTAAATCACACACTATTCTTCCTTCCTTGGTTGTAAGAATTTAGAACGTAAGTAACCGGGTTCGTGTCATAGAAATTGTGACAAGAGTTCACTTGTTCTCCCGAAGCACCAGATCCACGAGCAATACCATGTGGGCACTCCATTATGTCATGTCCCTGCATTCCACAAATCTCACAAACAACAATAGTAGCACCTATTGAACTCACATTAGCCTTTTCAAGCTTATCAAAGCGTTTATTCAGTGAGTCAATTTTAGACATAATCAGATCAGTGCTATTCATTTCAAACTTACCCCCCGAAAGCTTTTTCGGGTTATTACCTCTTTCTGAACCCCATTGGTGGTAGTTGGTGGCTACGTTTTCAATGATATTGAATGCTTCCGTCAGAGGTCTATTCATAAAGGCTCCACCAGCTGCAGAGTCAAGTGACACCTTCGAAGAGCAATCCAATCCGTTGTAGAAGGTGTGAACTAACAACCACCTCTCGAGCCCATGATGTGGGCAAGACTCTAGCAACCCTTTGTAGCGATCGCAGGCTTCGGATAAGCATTATTCATCCTTTGGGGACGAGGAAGCCGTCTTGGATGGAGGGAAGAATTTCTCCAAGAATGCCTGCTCCAGTTGGTCCCAAGTCGACAAGGTATTAGTGGGAACTTGCTTCAGCCAAGCTTTTGCCTTTCCACAAAGAGAGGAGGGGAACAACCTCAAGCGAATAGCATCAATCGGGGCGCCATGAATTCTAATTGCATCGGTGAACTCCAAGAATGTCTCCACATGATCAGTCGGGTCCTCCGAGAGCAATCCTCCGAATTGATGTTGCCTAATCATGCTAATTAGCATAGGTGGTGTAGTGTAGTTCTCCGCCTCAATCTCTGGCCTAACAATCCCAGTTCGCAAACCCCTATCATTTGGGGCTGCGTAGTCCTTCAGTGGTTTGGTATCTGGTAGATTCGCCATGAGTGGAATGGAATCAACCTCTCCCTCTCTCTTTGTAGTCTCCTATGTCTATGAAAGGTCCTATCGATTTCTGGGTCAACTTCAATAAGGTTTCCAAGACTTAGGGATCTTTGCATAAAAGAGAAAAACACAGAGAGATAGATACTCTAGAAAGAAAAGGAGATAAATGAAGAAAAAAAAGAATTTTTTTGTTTGTTTTGTTTTTTGTTTTTTTAAAAAGAAATAATTAAAAAGAAAGAGTCTAGAAAAATCAATTTAAAAATTAAATTGAGATTCAAGAAAGCACAGTCCCCGGCAACGGTGCCAAAAAACTTGATGTGCGTGTATTCCGGCAAGTGTACTGGATTCGTCGCCAAGTAATAAAAAAATCGATCCCACAGAGACCGTGATCTCATATAACAATTAATTACTAAATCGATTAAATTAGACTATATAAAAAATGATTTTGAAAAGATTTGACTTTTGTAATGAGGATCAACTAGAAAATTAGATATTTAAGAATGCAATCAATTAAAACAAAAAGCAGTTCAAATAGGGGTTTTTAGATCAAAAGGGATTCCTAGGAATTAGGTTACCAACAAGATTGTTCATGTTACCGAATTGACTACCCCTTGTTAATTATCAAAATTGCTTTGAAGGCAAATTTATCCTAAATAAGTTAATGCTCCCTCTCGGGTTACAAAAACCGTGCCCAATTAAACCAACCCATACTCTCGTGGTAGTTGAATTTAGATTGAACCCTTTAAGTTATGTGACAATTCGTTTACCCTCGAAGGACCACTTCTAACTCTCGTAATTTAAGTCCTAAGTCTGATTCTTATAGATCCAATACCTAAGTTCACCGCTAGGTTCCTCCTTAGGGTATCTATGACATGCAAATAAGTGGCCCCCGAATTTACAAGTAATTAAAGCAATAGAAATCAGATCTAAAGCAAAATTGAAATTAACAAAGGGAAAACATTAATTCATAACATAAAACAAATCTTAGGCATAGCCCCAATCCCTAGAAATAAAGCTACTACTCAAGCTTGGCCATGGTGATGGCAAGCTTGTTTAACATATACATAAATGAAAACCTAAGAGAAGAGAAGAAGAAGGAGAAGAGAAATCATAATTTTGCCTGAGAGTAGCAGTCCAAAAAGCCTCTAAGAGTCCCCCTATTTTCGAGCCTAAGTGCTCTATTTATAGATTAGGGTAACTTGAATCCCAAGCAATCATAATTTCAGATCAAATCAGTTTCTAAAGATCCATATATTGCGCGTCACGGCCGAGATGCCTGTCACGGCCAGGCCGTGACGGATTCTGCCTTGGAGGTTGCTTCACTGGTTGGTCTGTCATGGTCGTGACCACCATCACGGCGAGGCCGTGATCAGCTCTGCCTGTGAGGGTCTGGTTCAGTTGGCATGTCACGGCCGTGATGGACATCACAGCCAGGTCGTGACCAGTTCTGATTTTAGCCTTCTTTCTTCTTAACTCTACTCGATCATGGCCGTGATGGTCGTAACGGCTAGGCCGTGATGTGCTCTGTTTGGCTCAGTTTCTTTACTTTTCAAGCTCCATCTTCATGAAAGCTTCATCATGGTTAATCTTGAGCACTTTAATCCTTAATTCCTGCGCAACAACACCACAAAACCGCCTTACCCGTTCCAAGGTGAAAACTAACAAAAATCAAATTAAATATGCCTAAGCTATATGAAAATGCATGCAAAATGTCAATGAAATATGAGGTGAAATCACACTCATCAATACGCAACAAATCATAAGCTTACTTGGATTGTGGTGTGTCCAACCTTGGTGGTGAAGCTACACATCCATCTCTTGGATATCTTCTAGCCCGATAAGGAAAAGTAAAACAATGGAGTTTACTTCATTTTCAAGGGTCTTGAGTCTTATTATCAAAGGTACCACTTAGATAGGCTTTGTTACTTTAAAAAGTGATGCTTAAGCACCAACTAATTAAGAAAGAAATGGTTTGAAGTGGATTAGTGATTGCATAAAGGTTGGGATTTTTAAGCCAAAATAATTTAGATTTTGGATTACTCTTTGTACTAATATTATTGCACAGCAAGTAGTAGCAGTTGTTTCACAATTTGTGTGAAACTGTGTTGGCCTATTGACGAATTACTCGGACTCCAAGTTCTATGTGGTATGGGCTGAAAACTATGATATGGTCTAATTCGGTAACACTTAAGTTAGAACTTTGTTTAAATTAAGATTTAGTACTCTGACGGGCAAGCATCGTTTTCACACAGTGATTTGGCTTGATAGCAAGCACTTTATTATATAGTCCGTGAGTAATGGGTTAGATGTCAAATAATTGAAATTTCTATTTTCAACTTACTTTTGAGACTTTGAAAGAAGAAGAAGAAAATGAACAAAAGCATTGTGGAAATATGACTTAGTTGTTGGAGCTATGTTCTAAGATATGGCTTAACACCGACCATAGAGCCATTAACATGAGAACCCTCTCCTAGGGGTGCAAGTTTGATGTATCTCGTGTTTTCATTTAAAAATAATTAATGAATTATCAATAATATAATTGTTATTTGTTGTGTATGAGCAAGATGTTATATGGTTCTATACGATGTGGTGGTTCCTCAAAGATTTAGTTTGTTCAAAGGTGATGAAGTTATGCTTACGAGTTATGTAAAAATGCTTATAAATTGTGAACATATGAAGTTGAGGTATTTGATTTAGATTAGAATAATGTGATGATGTGATGATATGGAGATCTAACATCTTCAAAAGGGTGAAAGTTAGGATTTTGCTGCATAATTGGTTCAGTAAAAGCGTGTAGTGTATGATGCATAACTTTTTTTTATACTAATTTAAATTAAATGAAGCTGGACTCATTTGAAAGGTAATACCTTGACCTCTATTTAGTAAAAAAAAATTAGAATTTTTGGATCACGAGTTTGATGCCAGTTTTATTTTGAAATTAGTTTAAGGTCCGCAGTATGTTATACTAAATAGTCAGCACTCAAACTGTGTAACTCCCTCCATAGATGTCCAAATCGCATAAACTTGGACTCTTTAGAAAGATAACATCCTAACCTAGGTCTGATAAATTTTTCATATTTTTTGGTCTAACAAATTGTTACAGTTTTACGTCTCAATGGGGAGCACTACTGCAGGACTCTGCCTCTAGACAGCCTGTATTGCAGTCTTCATAACTTTTTCTATAGATCTTTAAATTTAGTAAAACTAGTCTTTTTATAAATCTAACATCATAATCTACATACTATAAAAATTTCATGGTTTTTGGCTCGTTGATCAAGTCTCAGTTGTCATTTGAAAGCAAGTTAATTCTTTAGAACATTAGTATTGGACAGCTTGTTGTTCTAGATGTGCTCTTTCCATGTTTTTGAGGCAAAACCCAAGAAGTATACTTAATGTTTAAGTCTAAATTGATATATGATTGAGTTGTGATGATAATATTGTGCATGAGGTTATTACTCTTGAATAAGGAATATCGGTTTCAGTTGTGGTTAAGGTGTTTATCTATCATGTATACATTTAATATTCTTAAATACTTATTTATATATTTAACTCTATGGTTTGACGTCTCTACTAAGTTTATTTAACTCACTCCATCTTAGTGTTTTAGACGTAGGTGTGGAAGCCACCGGACCATCTCGAGCTATCCGACTCCAATATGTGGAGTTAGAGAGTCATGCCGCGACCTCCGAGCATACATTTATTTGTTTATTGAAATTGTAGAGTTTTAATGAGAGGGTTCGATTTATTGATAAATGTTAATCTAAATCTTGTGAATTGAAATGAACTTATCCTATGAGTTTATCTTGTAAGTTTTCAACTTTGCTCTTATGTTAAATAAATAGAAATTTAGTTTTAATTTTCTTATTTACACTTATGACGAATAAGATTTGCGGAATTCCTTTTTGTTTTTACACATTCTGAATCAAGAGAAAGAGAGCGAGTGAATTTAGGAAAGGCTTCGAATTTTGGGATACACCCCTCTTCTGGCCAGTCACAAGCGCCATTTTTGGGTCGTGACATTATTACAGGGGGCAAGTATTATCAAGAAGTATAAACACTATTCCTGCCCCCAAATTGTCTCCGGAGGGATTTTCTTGCCCATCCTCGTTCCTACTAAAAAAATTATCTACTTACGAGGGTAGTCTTCATGGGGACCCTCATGCATATGTGAAATTTGTCATCCCTATAAATGACTTTTAAAGTAGATATGATAAGAGTCAAACACATTTAATTATGTGACAATTTATGATTAGCAAATTGGAAAAAAAAAATTGACTAAAGGCTTATTTTAGTCCCCAACAATTTTTTAGGTACCATTTTTTTGTCCCTGAGAAAAAAACTCACCAAATAGTCCCTGAAAATAATAAAAGAGGGGTACTTTAGTCCCCCCATTTGTTTTCGTCCTGAACACACCATTAGAGTACTGTTGCGTGCCATTAGGGTGCTCAGATATCCGTTAAACTCACCCGTGAGACCTGTGCTGGTACATGTGGTCTGTTGTTGGTAACAAGTAGGGACTAATTTGTCCCACGATAAAAATTGTCAATGACTAAATTGAGTTACTTAATTAATAGTTTATGACTTTATTTGGTAATGCATATATAATCGTCCTCACGGTGTATTTTGCATGCAGACATTGTTGCTGGGCACTTGGACACATGATGATACACATTAGCACTCTAATAACATGTTTAGGACGGAGACAAATAGTGACTAAAATGTCCCTCTCTCGTCATTCTCAAAAACTATTTAATAAGGCTTTTTTACTTCTAGGAACAAAAAGTTGTACCTCAAGAGTTGGTGGACTTATTTAGAGTGCATTTGTTATTGCTTGTTTGTTAAAAAAAAAATCATATTTTTACTGAATAATCGTTTTTTAAAACTTTTAGTGCGTTTGTTTTTTATTTTGAAAATAATGAAAAACAAAAGAAAAAAAAAATCATTTTCAGGGTTAAAATGAAAAACAACTTTCATTAACTTTTGGGAAAAAAAAACATTTTTTATAACTAACTACTGTTAAAAAATGTTTTTTTTTATTATAAACAAACACAAATCTACTCCTACTTTTCTTTAAAATCTCTAAAAATAATCATTAAATTATTTTATAACAAAATCATTTAGTATTTTTTAATCTTAAACAACTCTTATTCAAAAATCTTTTACAATACCGATTCCCTTATCTATAATATATATTTTATAATATATACATAAGATATTGTTAAATGATTCTATATAATGCAATTTTTACACGTGTCATTCTCTCAACATGTCCACTTCATCGGTGTCCTTTGTGTCGTCCATAGCATCAAACAAGGAATGCCTTGGCTGAGTTTTAATTATCCTTCAAAATGAATCAATTTTCATTCATTAAACCACATAAATTGGAATGTTTTCAAATTCAAATTATTGCATTTTAGGGAGCTTAATTGCATATGCATGCCAGAAAGACAAATTTATAAAGCAAATCATTTTAGGGAGCTTAATTGCATTTGCATAAAAAATGGTGCAAATCAAATTTTAAAGCAAATCAAGAATACAAAGGAAAGTATTTTAGGGAGCTTAATTGCATATGCATGCCAGAAAGACAATTTTCCATGCAAATTTCAAATTCGAATTACATGCTGATGTTTTCAATTAGTTTTTAATATATATTATAGCTATATAGATTTGATGTTCGTTCTTTCACCTAGCATTTCTTTCTTTCAATTTCTTTCTAGACAAAGCAAACTATTCCGTTCTTTGCTTCTCTAAATCCATTATTCTGCAACTCCGAAGGTAACCTTCATTTTCGTTATATTGTTTGAATAATCGGTTTTTTCTTTCTAACTTTTTCAGTTTATTATTATTATTTTTTTTGGTAGAAATTTAGAACATGAAATTCTATATTCTATAATATACATAAGAGAATGTTAAATAATTCTACGTAATGCAATTTTTACACGTGTCATTCTCTCAGCATCTTCACTTCATCAGTGTCATACGTGTCGTCCATAGCATGAAACAAGGAATGGCTTGGTTGAGTTTTAATTATCCTTCAAAATGAATCAATTTGCATTCATTAAAACACATAAATTGGAATGTTTTCAAATTCAAATTAATGCATTTTAGGGAGCTTAATTGCATATGCATGCCAGAAAGACAAATTTATAAAGCAAATCATTTTAGGGAGCTTAATTGCATTTGCATTAATCAAGCAGTTGGGCACAAGTGGTTAACTTGCTCGCAAAAACGTGACCGTCTCAACTTGCGCAAGCCTCAGTCCTCCTCTTTCTGTCTTCTTCATGTAATCCCTGCCCCCAAGCCTCCTCTCTGTCTCGTTTGGAACTAGTTGGCACCAATTATCATTCTTAGATCCAAAATAGATGGATTGCAAGAAACAAATTGTAGTTGAAATGCCCAATTGGATTTGTGGGCAGCGTTTCTTCTATTTCTGCACAGGGGATTAGCGGCGGCTCCTTTCTCGAGCAGTGGTGCTAAACAAGTACAATTGGTTGAATGCGCATGTTGAGAACCTGAGATGGTCATGTGAATCTTTTAATCAGGGGTTTAATCCCAGCCTTCCGTTTAATCTAGTGGCTACCATTTCAATATTCGATATTAATTGTGTCTGATTCCATATAAATGAGTTCAATATGTGCTGATTCTGCATCTTTTGAATTTAAACCTGAATAGTATCATTCGAAATATTTTCCTGAATTATATCCATATAATGTTGAATTAATTTCATATCATTACACGCAAGCCTTTAACGTAGTCATTAAACATGGGAGAAAATTTCTGATTTGATAAAATTGATTTATCACTTAATGGAGTCAATATTCGATATTAATTGTGTTTGATTTCACGTAATTGAGTTCAATATATGTTGATTCCATATGTTTTGAATTTAAACTTTAATAATACTAATCAAAATATATTCAATCAAGTTGCGACCTTTTTTTTTAATATAGAGGCGGCCAAATTTATGTCATTAGAAAAACAATTTATTTGATTAGCGTCGTTGATTACAAAAATGAATAGCATTAACATTTTTTTAAAAGAATGAAAATCATTTTTTTTAAGGAAAAGAATGAAAAGCATTAACTTAGTAGATATTAAAATTTGACATTTAATTTTAACAAAAAAACGTATAGCAAATATGTTAACGATAGTACACATCACATACCTAAAATTTATAGCGTTAATATTCATGAAACAAATTTTGCACGTTGACAAATTTAAAATATAGTAAAGCAAATGAATAAATTTGCTCATTCACATTTTGATAAATGAATTCATGCATATATCAATATGCATATTCAATAATGGAGTGAGCAATTATTTTTAGAAAGAATGAAGTACAAATCACATATTAAATTTTCCAACATTAGCACATATTATCAATTTGATTTGGTATTTTTTTTAATACAATTAATATTCAAAACTGTGCAACACAATACATGATTTGATATTTTTTAATGCAATTAATATTCAAAAACATGGAGAAAACTTTTTAAAATGAAAATAAATGTATCTTTGATAAAATTGATACTATATCAGTAACGATTAAATATATTGATTATTAATTAAATATATTCAAACTCGATACAAACAATTATTTTGAAGTAAAAATTGATACGAGATTAAATCATATCAGGAATGCTGATAGGGATATTAATAAGGTTTTTTTTATCATGTGCAACTTTGCACAGGTTAAGAAATCCAGAAGCAACAACTATTTATTGGAAAACTAAACATTTCAGTTTTGAAAGTATAAATACACAAGTTCGTTCCTATGTAAAATTACTTTTTTAAGATCCTTAACCTGAGCAAAGAGGGTGCCATTTTCAAATCCAAAAGTGAATTCAAATAACAAATTTTAAAAGCTGATATGAAAAATAAATTAATATATCTTTAATAGTCATATTTCCCCTTCTAATGGGCATAATCACGACAATTTGATTGTCATATTCTCTTCAACTTCAATTACATGTGCCTCAGAATCCGTTAAAGTAATTTATCCATAAATCATGCTATCCAATTTAATTAAAACTATTTTAACAAATAAATAAATTATAATAATTAATATGAATAAATAAAATCATACGTAATAAATATGAATTTGTAGTTGAATAAAGAAGTAAAAAAATATAGCATATCATTTTATATTAATTTATATAATAATTAATTTTAAATACAAAATTCAATAACTTATTTTATATATAATCAATTGATTATATACATGCTTAAACTTTTTAATTGTCTATAGAAATATGCTCCAAATTAATTATCTTTGATCTTATGTAAATTAATTTCTCCTATCATTTACCTTTAACTTTAACCGTAAAAAATAATTATTTAAATAAATATCCTTCAAATTAATTATCTTCAACGGTGAAAATTAATTTTCTTTAAACCCGAAAATTGTGGATTACTTGATTTTTTTCGTTTATGTTTAAGAGCTTTGCTATGATGTGAGGGTCTTTATTATCGGGTTTTTGACCAAACTGTGTTTCTTTTAGAAACTATTTACCAGTTTAGGGTTATTCTGAAACTATTTACCAATGGGAGGTCGTTTTGAATATTTTATTATTTTTCGGTCTGACGGGTCAAAGGCGCCACTGCAGATGGCGCCACTGCAGATGGCGCCACACTTTTTACGTACTGCTACAGTAGCGCACTGTAGCAGCCCTTTTTTTTTTAATTTTGACTTTTTTAAAAAAAATAAAACTTTTATTTCTAAAAAAGCCCATTCACCAGATAATGAATTGAATTCACCAGATATTTGTACATGATTCACCAGATATTTGCACATACTTAACAAAAAAATTTATTTCTCAAAAAAACCTATCTACCAGATAATGAACTGAATTCACCAGCACTTTTTTTTTCTTTTAAATTTGACTGTTTTAAAAAAATAAAAATTTTATTTCTAAAAAAGCCCATTCACCGGATAATGACCTGAATTCACCAGATATTTGTACATGATTTACCAGATATTTGCACATACTTAACCAAAAAAATTATTTCTCAAAAAAACCTATTCACCAGATAATGAACTGAATTCATCAGATATTTATACCCGATTCACCAGATATTTGCACATACTTAACCAAAAAAATTATTCAGGGTTTTCTAGTGAATGGGTTTTTTTGAGAAATAATTTTTTTTGGTTAAGTATGTGTAAATATCTGGTGAATCGGGTACAAATATCTGGTGAATTCAGTTCATTATCTGGTGAATGGTTTTTTTGAGAAATAATTTTTTTGGTTAAGTATGTGCAAATATCTGGTGAATCGGGTATAAATATCTGGTGAATTCAGTTCATTATCTGGTGAATATGTTTTTTTGAGAAATAAATTTTTTTGGTTAAGTATGTGTAAATATCTGGTGAATTCAGTTCATTATCTGGTGAATGGGCTTTTTTAGAAATAAATTTTTTATTTTTTTAAAACAGTCAAAAAAATTTTTAAAAAAAGTGCTGGTGAATTCAGTTCATTATCTGGTCAATAGGTTTTTTTGAGAAATAAATTTTTTTGTTAAGTATGTGCAATTATCTGGTGAATTCAGTTCATTATCTGGTGAATGAGCTTTTTTAGAAATGAAATTTTTATTTTTTTAAAAAAGTCAAAAAAAAAAAAAAAAGGGTCTCTGATAGCGCTACGATGCGCTATCAGAGAAGCGATGACGTAAAGGCGGCGCGCCACTGCAGTTGGCGCCTCCCCTTTTGATTTTTTTTTATAAAAAGTGTGGCACCATCTGCAGTGGCGCCTTTGACCCGTCAGACCGAAAAATAATAAAATATTCAAAACGACCCCCCATTGGTAAATAGTTTCTGAATAACCCTAAACCGGTAAATAGTTTCTAAAAGAAACCCAGTTTGGTCAAAAACCCCTTTATTATCTACCAAACCAAACTTGAAGAATATTATAGTGAAGAATATGATTTATTATTGAATAACACAATAAAAATGAAATCAAAAGTCGATGGCACATACTAATGGATGATCAAGCAAATATTTAATTGGATCTCAAAAGAAAATGTTCTATTGCATTAAAAATGGAAATTAAAAAATGGAAATAGTCAACAATCAATATTAACATTCAATAAATATTAAGACTTGATATTTTTTTGAATTTTGAAAGTAATAAAAAGGCATTACTCTGTGATAATAAAATCGCAAAGTTAAAGTTTTGCTTCCAATTTTCAGGATTTTAACATATCATTCTTTCTAAGTCAATATGAATCCAAGCACAATATGAATTATTATTTGATAGCACGTCCATTATTTAACATTAAGAATCAATAAATAATATGACTTACCAAATATTATATGAAACTTGAATTCAAAATAGTTTGAATTCAAAAATCCTATATTAATTGTACAATGGTTGACACAATCCAAATGACAAGCATAAAAGTGATTAATGGTGATAACAATTTTGATTTCAAATACTATTAGTATTTGAAGCATGTTTTTAAAATGAATGTGGCGGTCTTTGTTATCTATCAAATCAAACTTGAAGAATATTATAGTGAGGTGATAAATATGATTAATTATTGAATAACACGATAAAAAGGAAATTAAAAATCGATAGTATATACTAAGGATGACCAAGCAGATATTTAATTGGAACTCAAAAGAAAATATTCTACTGCATTAAAAATGGAAATTAAAAAATGGAAATAGTCAACAATCAATATTAACATTCAATAAATATTAAGACTTAATATTTTTTGAATTTTGAAAGCAATAAAAAGGCATTACTCTGTGATAATAAAATCGAAAAGTTAAATTTTTGCCTCCAGTTTTTGGGATTTTAACATATCATTCTCTCTAAGTCAATAAAAATCCAAGCACAATATACATGATATGAATTAATATTCGATAGCACGTCCATTATTTAACATTAAGAATCAATAAATAATAGGACTTACCAAATATTATATGAAACTTGAATTCGAAATAGTTTGAATTCGAAAATCCTATATTAATTGTACAATGGTTGACACAACCCAAATGACAAGCATAAAAGTGATTAATGGTGATAACAATTTTGATTTCAAATACTATTAGTATTTGAAGCATTTTTTTAAAATATTATATGTAGAAGATACGAGAATATTTAGTAGTGATTTCCCATTGATAAGAGGTATGTTGAGATACAAATAAATAAAGGTATTATTGAAAAATATGATTAATACTCTATTCAATGTTATAAAGTGACAATTAATTTTGAGACAAATCAATATTCCAAATATGACATGTAAAATGAGATGGAGAGAATAATATTTAAATTTTATAATTTATTATTTATTACTTCATCTTATATTATTTTATTTAAAATATTTTTTTATCAATTTATCTTTTTTTGTTTTATGGTATTTTAAAGCATTTAATTTATATACACTGTCGGTGTAAAGTTTTTTACACCCGGACAAAGCATATAATTAATGAAATGGGTGACTTTTAAGGTAGTTAATTAGGATAAGAGTCAAACATTTTAATCTGTATGGTAACTTCTTATTAGTTGACTATGTAAAAATTATTTACACTAATAATGCATACCAATCAAATCCTATTTTAAATAGCAAGTATCATATTATATGGAATGTTTGTATTTATTTATTCTAAAATTAGATTCAATTATAAGATTAATTTATTTTTTTAATTTAAAAAATTAACAATGAGATAAACTAAAGGTTATATTTATTTGGATGCATTTGATTTAGTAATTAATTTTAGAATGTTCAACTAATAATTTAGTCAAATAATATAATACAACAGCAGGACCGATCCAAAAACGAGTGAGGCCTAAAACAAATTTTTAGTGAGGTCTTTTTATTTTAAGTGAGATGGTCTTCTAGATCAGGTTAGGCATTTTTGTTAGCATATGTGACCCTTTTGCTGTATAAAAAGTAAGAGTAAAAAATTTGTTTTGTTGGTGTTCCTAAAGTTAGGACTTTAGCAGCTTCACCCTTAGACCGACCATGTATAACAGTAATACATTGAATAATTTTATTTAAAAACAACGTTAGACCATTCAAAAAAATTTAATTCTATCTTCATTCTAATTCTAATGTAATTAGATTTCAAACATTAAAATTAAATATTTCTTCTTTTGAACTTAATAATATTTGATATGTCATATAAGAAATTTATTATACCTAAAAATATATAAATACAAAATATTTTTTTTATTTAAAGATATTAAAATCTGTACTATTAAACTAATATGTATATATGTCCTGTGCAATGAGTTTTTATTCTCAATTTCTCTGAGAAATAAACAATTTTATTACAATTGTTCGTAGATGATTCATAATACAAATTATTACAAATTCTTATGCATTTAAAACCTAAAATATTTTAAATAAATGTTCGGAAACAATATATACCCCGTGAATGACACGGGTCGTTTTGTTAGGACTGAACTGTTTATATGAGAACAATTGTAGGGGTATATTTTTTGGGTTTCCCCTTGAATAGAAAGTGATATACACAGAAAAAGAAATAAATAAAGGATCAAATTACGTTTTTTCAGGTGATTATAGAATTAGACCTATGGTAATTACACAATCAAGGTCATGACAAATACAAACATTTCATTGTAATGTGTACGTTTTCAAACCGCTTCAATTTTGAGTTTATTGTGTTTTTTAATTATAATGATATGTTCTTTAAATTAAAGTTGTATATGATGTTTTCTCTGATAATCAAGATAGATTTGCTTTTGGTTTGTGTATTCTCAATGGAAAATTTCTTCATATATATATATATATTAAATAAAGAAACTTGGCTTGCAAACTCTTAATCGAGGAGATACTAACATTTTATAACTTGCTTCAATATATGTTATTATTTTACTTTTTTGTGGATCATTCCCTTTAAAATCAATGTATTTTTAATCTTTTAAGTTTTCTCCAGTTTTTATTGAATAAATTATCAAGCCTTTATATGTTATTCAATTGCGCATATCTTAGGTATGCTGCAAATTTTTTTAACCAAAATAAAGAACAAAAACATATCAAAATATTTGAAGGGTGAAAATGATTTCTATAATATCTTGCATCGCATGATGTGCATAAACAAAAGATTGTAGGAGCGTAGAAGATAAAATGATGGAAAATTGAATTTTTTTAAGGATAAAAAATAGTATATACAATTAACTCGAGGGATATATTGTATACAAGTCATTTTTATATAAAAAAAATAGTATAGATAACATAAATTTGTATATAATATTTTTAAATCCAATAAAAATAATATTTTAATTATAAATTATATAAATATTATATTAAAATTATTTTAACCCGGGTCAAAAACACTAGTTACGTTACATTAAAAAATGGCAGCAGTTATTAGGAAGTAGAAAAAGGAACATCCCTTCCCAGCTACCCTACAGCAATAAGTACTGCAATAGGATCCATTATTATTTATCTGATTTGTTTGTTGAAACTCGAAAGAGTTTTTCGTTCATTACTTTCTTTGCAGCGTTTCCGAATTTTATTGAATTCGGAACAAGAGAGTGATGGCTGTATCAGTACCACTCCACTGTCCTCCAATCACTACATTCTCGCCACCAAAATCCACTTTATTTACGCTCCCTGCCCTCCGCCGCATCAACCACCGCCACCGCCGTTGCGCCACCACCAGAGCCAGCATCAGTCAACACGACAAGACTCCGCAGCCTCTGCTTCAAGTCAACGATCTGAAGGCTAAGATCGTTGAATCCGATTTGGAGATTCTTCATGGCGTTAACCTCACTGTAAACGAAGGAGAAGTTCACGCCATCATGGGAAAGAACGGTTCCGGAAAGAGCACTTTTGCCAAGGCACTACTACACTCTTCTCTCCTTCAATTTCAATTTTCATTATACACTTGTACAGAGACAGTAGTTGATTTTAAATTGTCATGTTCATCATGTATGTCATATCATTACTAAGGTTTATTTTGTATGAATGATAATTTTCTGCAACTCATGTAAATGATAAGTAGAAAATAGGTTAAACTAATCATTTGGTCTAATCCCTGTACGTGAATAAATTTTGAAATTGGCTCTACATGTACAATTATTTTTAATTTGGTTCTCACCGTTTATTTGTGTCATAATGTCGTTTGTTGGAGTTGAAATATAAGGATGAATTCAAAAATTTTCGGTCCATATATGTGATAAGCATTTTTGCTTTGATCCTTGTATGTGATAATCATTTTCATTTTAGTATCTTTACTTTAACTCCATCAAACGACATTATAACACCAATAAATGTGAATGACCAAATTAAAAATAATTGTACATATAGGGATCGATTTCAAAAAATTTCATGTATAGAGATCAAATTTAAAATCAATGTCAGATATAGGGACCAAATGATTAGTTAAACCTAGAAAATAAAACGGTCGAGTTTATGATTCTTAAGCATTTTCCCTTTGCAGGTTCTTGTTGGCCATCCGGACTATGAAGTTACAGGAGGCAGTGTTGTGTTTAAAGGGGAAAATTTGCTTGACATGGAACCTGAGGAAAGGTCCCTTGCTGGTCTTTTTATGAGCTTTCAGTCCCCCGTTGAGATTCCCGGTGTTTCTAATGATCAGTTTCTGGTCATGGCCTATAATGCTCGAAGACGAAAGCTTGGCCTCCCTGAGCTAGGACCACTAGAGGTATGTCACTGCCGTCTCCCTTCATTATTTCTGAATTGTGACTCACCCTAATTCTGTCTTGCAGTGCTTTTCTTACCTGATGGAGAAACTCCAACTTGTTAACATGAAGCCCGACTTTCTCAATAGGAATGTCAATCAAGGATTTAGCGGTGGTGAACGTAAACGCAATGAGATTTTGCAGCTTGCGGTATATTTTGAACTTATATTTCGATGGTATATATTTGTCTGTCCTAACTTTTGGACTTCAACTTCCATCCATGGTGCAGGTTTTGGGGGCAGATTTGGCTATTCTGGATGAAATTGATTCTGGATTGGATGTTGATGCACTCAGAGATGTAGCAAATGCAGTCAATCGGATTCTGACCCCAAAGAATTCTCTATTGATGATAACTCATTATCGACGGATTTTGGATCTCTTAAATCCTACACATGTCCATGTTATGGTAAGTTATAGGCGATCTTCAATATTACTGTAAGTTTTGGACTTGAAGGGAATGTCAGACTCAGTGTGAAATGAGAGCAAGTAGTTTCCCTTACCCGACCCTCTCATTATGTTTACTTGATATTCATGATTAAGTCAATTTTTTTAAGAGAAGCTTCTATAGTTTGTTGAATAACTTTTAGAGGTCCGTAATTGCATTTTGTGGGAAGTTTCTTATTTACAATATGTAGTTATCTTACTAATAATAATATGGAAGCACTAATCTAAAGTGCTGTTGATATCATATATGTAGCCTAATCCTAAAATGAGTTCTGCATATCATAATTGTATAACATGTGGGTTTTAATAACTGAAATTAGAAAGCTGGTCCTACCCCATTCTCTCTCCCCCTTTTTCACTCTCCTCCACCTCTTCCAAACTCCAAAGGTTCATCGGACATTGGGATACTATTTTAGTTAATTGGTTTTGGCCTCAGGGGATTTTGGTAGTTAAGAGGATGTCACTAAATATTTGAGACTTTTGAGTTGTTCGAGATTACAACTTGGGATAAATTGTCCAAAGAACATGTAGACATGAGCAGACTGGTGAATCCGAAAATTCAAGTGAAGGAGGAACCTGATGAAGTACATTTTCTAAACAATGTAGTTCATTTATCAGATCTGTTAGCATCCCAATGCTTCAAATGATAATGAGACAGTCTTAGTTTTTGGTTGCTGTCACAAAATTTTCAAGATTATTGTGTTTAATATACAATACAATTTGCTTCATGGTCATTCAATGGTATTGGCCGTCACTTATTAGTTGATACTGAAATAATTTTTTCTTCTTTTTTTACTAACTTCTTTTCTGAATCATTTGTAATTTAAAGGTTTAAATGCTAAAACGGCAACTTGTAGAAGAATTTGTTTGTGTATATGTAGTACATTTATGCGGTGAAATAACATGGACCACCTTTCTTTTTCTTTTCAGGACAAGGGGAAAATTGCAAGGACAGGCGACATATCTATGGTAGCAACTATTGAGGCAGAGGGATATGAAACAGTTTCCGCTTTAACTTAGCACAGCTAGTATTGGTATCCTCTCTGACTTAGGTTACTGTGCTTGTTTCAATTGAAATTAACTTATTATTTCATCTCATGTTGTAAATATTTGCATGACTTTCCCTTTTAAAACCATGATTGGTAATAGATAATATATAATCAGGTGGAATTTGAGCAAAACTTTCATGAAGCTACTAATGACAGGCCTCATAAGTTGTACTCATCTGAGGGGTCATAGCTGTATTTTATTTGACATTTTATTCTTCTGGTTCGATTTTGGCATGCTTGCTCCAAACCCAGATGATAGAGTATTGCGCTGTGCTGGTATTCAGTAGTTGCTTCTTATTAAACTTTCTCCCAGAAGGTTGATTTTGGGAAATTGATTGTTGCACTGCTGGAAAATGTCATTCAATATCAACTTCATCAAACTGGATACAATTGCATTTTGACGGTTAAAAAGTACATTGAAACAACACGTTTACCGTGCCAAGAATGGCAGTTACTGACCCTATTCTTTAGTGAAGTCATTCTTGCTATCATGCTCGATAAATAAGGTGTTATTTACTATAGTGAAGCAAGAGTGTGTTTGGGAAAGCTGGAAAAAAAATATTATGCTGATAATCTGTTTTCAAATAATCGATTATTGTGATAATTGATTATAATCAAAATCTGTTTTGTTTGGGTATGTTTGCTGAAAAACGATTTTATGCTAATTTATTTCGTTTGGCTGGTGCAAAAATAATCATTTTTACATAGTAAAGATGGAGAATGTTGTGAATAGATGCTGGTTAGAAAAAGTTTTTTTAGAAAACAGCTGGGTCTTGCAGCTTGTTAGAAAACAGCTGAAATGAGGAGAAAAAAGCTTTTTTAGAAAATAACCTAGGTACCCAAACATATCAATTTTTTCACAAAGCCACTTAATTGCTCAAAAACAGCTGAATGGGAAAGATTTAATCTTTCCCAAACACACTATAAGAGTGTAATACTTGATAAATGAGGTGTTATTTATTATTAGTGAAGTCATGGTTGGTGTCCATCTAATGTTTTAGCATAAAGCTTGCAATGTTAAGAATATGGAAGCACTTATCAACCAAATATTCAATCTTTAATTATTTTATTCGCTTAATATTTTATAGGTTCAAACTGGAGTTGGTTATAGATCCCTTTCTCTGTAGTAATATGCAGGAAGATAAGAAATTTTTTGTTGCAACTCACTCCATCAACATCATTGTGGATAATTAGCAGAAAAATGTTTTTTCAACGTAGATGTTTGGCTTCAGCTACACTACCAGGTAAAGTCCATATATGTTCAATTTTAAAAGTTTTTCTTTCAAATTCCGATCATTGCATTTGTAAACCGTTTTTTTACATTGTGTTACGTACCAGTAGCTAGCAGTAGAATTATAAGCAAACAAAGAATGAAAAGGACTGCTGAGGTATGTATTATTTGCTGAATTAGGGAAATTTACAGAGGGAATAATCCTTCTGCCACAGAGCAGTGCTCCTATAGAGAGCCAGAGCTCTCTATCCATAACAAACTAATGATTACTAAAAAAGATACCTCACTCTACGCACTCCCCTTCCTAATATCAGAAAGTGCTTGTTACCCCCCCCCCCCCCCCCACCACTATCCTTCTCTCTCTGCCAGCAGGGCACTCAATTCAGCTTGCCTCTTGCCTCTCCTAGTACCAACTCTCCACACGTTGGGCCCATGTGACATTTGGGTCACGAATCAGATTTTGGCCCCTAACAATGCCGCCTTCTTCAATTTCAGCCTTCTCCTCAAGGCTGAATTCTGGAAATTGACTCTGGATAGTGAATTCATCCTCCCAAGTGGCTTCTTCAGATGGTTTCCCCTTCCACTGCACCAGCACTTGATTACTGCAGTCCCCTTTTTTATAGACAGTCCTGTTTGCTAAGACAGCTGCAGGTTCAATCCTTATGGAGCTATCCCCTTCTAATCCTTGTGGCAGCTCCTTCTCAGCATGATACTTGCCAATAGCTTTCTTCAATAATGACACATGGAACACCGGGTGTATTTTTGAAGAGGAAGGAAGATCGAGCTTATAAGCCACTGCTCCGAGACGCTCTACTACCTGATAAGGGCCATAATACCTTGCTGCAAGTTTGGCATTAATCCTTGAAGCTACAGACTGTTGCTTACCTACTGTAAAACTGATTTCTTTTCTTTTGCGATCAGCTTGACCTTTCATTCTTTCTTGAGCTCGCTGAAGGTGCTGTTTTAGTTGTTGGAGCGCCTCATCCCTGTCCATTAAATCCCTCTGCACCGCTTCTACTCTTGTCTCACCTTGTAGAAATCTAGTGATAACTGGCGGCTTCCTTCCATAGACTATTTCAAAGGGTGTGACCCCTGTAGTCTCATGGAAAGTTGTATCGTAGCAGTATTCGGCCCAATGCAGCCATGTTCTCGGTTGATCAGCAATGAAGCACCTCAGAAAAGTCTCAACACATCTATTCACTACCTCAGTTTGCCCATCTGTTTTCGGGTGGTAAGCTGAACTCATTTTTAACCGAGTCCCCTGCAGTTTGAAGAGTTCTTTCTAGAAATTGCTAACAAAAATAGGGTCTCTGTCACTGATAATTGTCGTCGGAATCCCATGCAATCTCACCACTTCCTTAGTAAAAACTTCAGCCACTGTCCTTGCTGTGTAGGGGTGTTTTAGAGGAATGAAATGTCCATACTTGGACAGCCTGTCCACCACCACAAATATGACTTCAAACCCCTTAGAACGTGGGAGCCCGGTAATGAAATCCATAGAAACTTTGTCCCAAATCATCTTTGGTATGTTTAGAGGTTGCAACAAACCTCCGGGAGAAGCTGCAAGATATTTCTGTCTTTGACACACATCACACTCCCATACATACTCTTGGATCCTTCTTTTCATGCCCACCCAGTACACATTGGCAGCAATTCTCCTATAAGTTCTATGGAACCCAGAATGTCCTCCTTGAGGAGAGGAATGAAATTCTTTCAGCATCTGAGGAATCCAAATCGATTGAGCCGAGATGACTAAGCGGCCCTCATACAAGAGAACCCCCTCCTTGTAAGAGAAACCAGGTTTGGACCCCGCTTCAATTCATCAATAATTTGCAACAAATGAACATCTTGATGAACCTCTGCAAGGATTTGAGACAAATCTGTCCATATAGGATAAGACACCAAAACACCAAATTCTCCTTCTTCTCCCATTCTAGAGAGTGCATCCGCACCCTTATTCTCATGACCAGGTTTATAAACTATATCAAACCTGTATCCCAACAACTTGGCTGCCCAATTCTGCTGATCCATTGTGGAAATGCGTTGCTGCAGTAACTGTTTTAGGCTTTTCTGGTCTGTACATACCGTAAAATGCCTTCCCAAAAGGTATGGACGCCAATGTTGAATGGCTAGAGCAACGGCCATCAATTCCTTCTCATAGGCTGATTTGGACAGGTTTCTTTCGCCCAAAGCCTTGCTGAAATAAGCAATGGGTCGACCATTCTGCACGAGAATGGCACCAAGGCCCTTGCCCGAAGCATCACACTCAATGATGAATTCTTGAGTGAAGTCCGGTAGGGCCAAAACAGGTGCAGTAGTCATCTTTGTTTTTAGGAACTCAAATGCCTCTTGTGCTATCACATTCCACTTGAAACCCTCCTTCTTAGTGAGCTCGGTCAAAGGCCTAGCTATCTTCCCATAATTCTGGATAAATTTT
Source organism: Sophora flavescens (assembly GCA_030762895.1). NCBI lineage: Eukaryota > Viridiplantae > Streptophyta > Magnoliopsida > Fabales > Fabaceae > Sophora > Sophora flavescens. Next base: position 215,649,916 of record CM061064.1, on the reverse strand, counting down.
CTGTAATAGCCCGTCAATTCCAAAAAAACCCTCACTCCTTTGACATTCTTAGGAGTAGGCCATTGGAGAACACTCTTCACCTTGCTTGGGTCCATCATAACTTCCTCCTTTGAGATCAAGTGTCCCAAATACTCGATTGAAGATTGGGCAAAATGACATTTCTTCTGATTCACAACCAGTACATGCTGCTGCAACGTGTTTAAAACTATAGCCAAATGGTTCATGTGGGTGTCCCAATCTGGTCTATACACTAGGATATCGTCAAAGAATACAAGCACAAACCTTCTTAACATAGGTCTAAAGACTTCATTCATGAGGGATTGAAAAGTGGAAGGGGCATTCATCAACCCAAAAGGCATCATTAAATATTCGTAGTGATCCTCGTGGGTTCTAAATGCTGTTTTGTGCACATCTTCCTTCCGAACTCTCACCTGATGATAACCAGACTTGAGGTCCAGTTTAGAGAAGAACTGGGCACCATGCAACTCATCCAATAATTCATCGATTATCGGAATAGGGAACTTATTAGGAATTGTTACCTTGTTCAATGCTCGGTAGTTGACACACATTCTCCAAGAGTCATCTTTCTTCTTCACTAAGATGACAGGACTGGAAAAAGCGCTCTGACTGTGCCGAATGACTCCCGAATCAAACAACTCCCTCACTTGGCGTTCAATCTCATTTTTTTGATGATGAGGATAGCGATATGGTCTCACATTCACTGGTCCCTGACCTTCCAACAATAAGATGGCATGTTCCTTACCCCTTTTCGGAGGTAACCCTGTAGGCTCCCGGAAAACTGCAACGTATTGGGCCAACAATTTGGCTAATTGTTCCTGTTGTTAAAATTCAAGCTTCCCAACTTCAACCTGCTTCTCTGCCTTGCTGTTTAAGATCACCTCGGTGGATATAAGTAGGCCTTCAACCCACCTCTTTGGTTTCCCTAACAAGCTCTGTAGGGCTGTGTCAGTTACATAATTGGCCCCTCCTCCTTTGAGTTCCACCCACACTCCATTTTTATGAAATTTCATCACCTGTTGGCCCCAATCTACACGGGTTTCCCTCAATGTTGCCAACCAAGAAATTCCCAAAAACACATCTATGCCTTCCAAATCAAACAGAAAGGTATCCACAGTCACTTTCTCCTCTTCCAATTTGAGTTCAATGCCCTTACATTTACCTCGAGCTGCTGCTCTATACCCATTCCCTAATTTAATTTTCATTGGGCGTGTGTCTTCTGTATCCCAACCCATCTTTGCCACCAATTTCCTAGAAATGAAATTGTGGGTTGCCCCACTATCAACTAAAATGAGAACTGGAACTCCTTTAATTCGACCCCTAAGCTTCATAGTTCGAGGTACGCCTCTGTTTTCTGCATCCAAACTCCCAAGACTCAAAACACTGCACTCGCCATCAGCCTCCTCTTCTTCTTCTATCTCTATGGCGACAATATTCCCCTCTGTTTCTCCTTCATCTTACTCAAATATATGAACTGAATATTTGTTCTGTATATTTCCATTCCAATATGACAATATATATACACTTGACAATGAGATAGGAAACCTGATTCCTAGAGAACAATAACTATCTATACCAAGTCCTAGGAGAAATATACAATGAACATGAGGATACAATGGATGAGACTCCACCGTCTACACCGTCCACATAAATTCACCGTCCATATATATTAATTATATTTAACACTCCCCCTCAAGCTGGAGCATATATGTCTGATGCAACCAGCTTGTCACATATATATGCTATTCTAGGACCCCGTAAAGACTTGGTCATTATATCTGCAAGTTGATCTCTAGTACCCACAAAGGAAGTCTTAATGATGCCCGAGAGGATCTTTTCCTATATGAAGTCACAATCAACTTCTATATGCTTGGTCCTTTCATGAAAGATAGGATTCGAAGAAAGATATAAAGCTGATTGGTTATCACAAGCAAGTTCCATAGGACCTATCTCACAAAACTTCAATTCTTGGAGCAAATATTTTAGCCATAGGAGTTCGCAAGTAGTATTAGCCATAGCACGATACTCTGCTTCTGTGCTTGATCTTGCAACAACAGTCTGCTTCTTACTTTTCCATGAAATCGGGTTACCTCCAATAAGCACACAGTAGCCTGAAATGGACCTCCCATCAGCAGCATCGCCTGCCCAATCTGCATTTGTATACCCAATGGTATTAGTATGACCCCTGTCCATATAAACAATCCCTTTTCCAGGTGATCCCTTGATATATCTTAGGATCCGGACAACTACATTTCAATGACTATCACATGGTGAGTTGAGAAACTGACTTATCAGTGGAAAAGCAAGGTCTGGTCGAGTCATGGTGAGATAATTTAACTTCCCAACTAATCTTCTATATCTGCCTGGGTCAGGATAGGGCTCCCCCTCATTAGGTAGAAGCTTTACATTTGGGTCCATAGGAGTATCAACAGGTTTACAATCTAGCATCCCTATTTCTTCTATAATGTCAAGGGCATATTTCCTCTGAGAAATAGCAACACCTGTTCTTGATTGGGCTACTTCAATCCCAAGAAAGTAACGTAATCCTCCAAGATCTTTGGTTTGAAAATGTTTGAATAAGTGTTGCTTCAATTCCTTAATGCCTTCTTGATCATCACCTGTAATAACAATATCATCCACATACACCACAAGATAAATACGTTTATTCAAGGATGAGCATTTAAAGAATACAGAATGATCAGCCTTGCAACGAATCATGCCAAATTACTGGATAACTTTACCGAACTTCCCAAACCAAGCGCGAGGTGACTGTTTTAAGCCATACAAGGACTTTTGTAATCTGCAAACAAGATTTGACTCCCCCTGAGCAACAAACCCAGGTGGTTGCGCCATATAGATCTCCTCCTCCAGATCACCATGTAAGAATGCATTTTTAATATCCAGCTGATATAAAGGCCAGTGTCTCATGGCAGCCATAGACAAGAACAAACGAACAGATGCCATCTTAGCAACGGGAGAAAAAGTATCACCATAATCCAAACCATAGATCTGAGTGTACCCCTTTGCTACCAGTCGGGCTTTCAAGCGATCCACCTGCCCATTAGGACCAACTTTAACAGTAAACACCCATCGACAACCAACGACTGATTTCCCAACAGGAGGGGAAACAAGGGTCCATGTATGATTAGATTCCAAAGCCATCATCTCATCAATCATTGCCTGTCGCCAACCTGAATGAGATAGTGCTTCCTGAACATTCTTAGGAATGGTAACAGATGACAAGGCAGATACAAAGACAAAATGGGAAGGAGATAATCAATGGTAACTAAGAAAATTGTGAATGGGATGAGGATTAAGAGTAGAGCGTGTACCTTTACGAAGGGCGATAGGTAAGTCAACGGAAGTGTCAGGTTGGACCGTAGTGGGAGAAGGGTTTGGAGTAGGAGCTGAATCATGAGGATCAATAGTAGGTATGTCCTCCGGAGTTGTAGGAACTCGACACTCATAAAATTTACCATATCGTCGCAATGGACGATCATCTTGTGGTGATGGAGCATCACAAAGAGGAAGGGGCAGGACCTGAGATGGAGTAGAGTCGGATGTAGCTGAGGTGTCAAAGAAGAAAGTATCCTCAAAGAATGTAACATCTGCTGATACATAAAAGCGATGTGTAGAAGGAGAATAACATCGATATCCCTTCTGCACTCGAGAATACCCAAGAAAGATGCATTTAATAGCACATGCAGACAATTTATCACTACCTGGAGAGAGGTCATGGACAAAACAGGTGGAACCAAACACACGAGGGGGAACAGTATAAAGGGGATCTTTAGGAAATAAAAGAGAGTGGGGAATTTTATTACCCAAAACAGAGGATGGCATGCGATTTATCAAATAACAGACAGTAAGAACAGCATCTCCCCAAAACTTCAAGGGTGTATTGGCATTTATTAAAAGAGTTCTGACTGTATCAACAAGATGACGATGTTTACGTTCAGCGACACCATTTTGTTGTGGTGTGTGAGGACAACTACACTGATGTATGATGCCATGAGAACTCAAAGGATTTAAAAGATGTAGAGAAATATTCTTTTGCATTATCACTGGGCAAAATCTGAATTGTTTTTCCAAACTGATTCTTTATTGTGGAACAAAAGGTTTGAAAACATCAAATAATTGAGAACGATCTTTCATTAAAAATAACCAGGTACATTTTGAAAAATCATCAATGAAAGCAACATAGTACCTATATCTTGAAACAGAAGTAACACAACTGGGACCCCAAACATCAGAATGGATAAGATCAAAAGGGGCCCTAGTTCGATTATTGACACTACTAGGAAAAGAGGCTCTAACATGTTTTCCAAGCTGACATGACTCGCAGTTCATGGTTTTCAAATGTGAGAGATGAGGGACCATCTGTTTTAACTTGTCCAAACTTGGATGACCTAGACGACGATGAAGGAGATTAGTAGAACCTGAAACAGCGCATATGGTGGAAGAGGAAGATTGGAGGTAGTAGAGACCTCGTGATTCAGATCCAGCTCCAATCGTCTCTCCCATGCTCCGGTCCTGTATAAGAAAGGAATCTGAGTTAAAGGTAATGGAACAGTTTAAAGTGCGAGTAATTTTGCTAATAGAAATTAAATTAAAAGGACACTCGGGCACAAACAAGACTGAATTTAAAGGTAAGGAAGGAAGAGGTGAGGCTTGTCCAATACCAGCGGCCTGTGTCTTAGACCCATCGGCAAGGGTAATATGGTGAGCAGTTTTAGGGAATGACAGTTTAGAGAAAAGAGAAGGATTACCAGCTAAGTGATCAGAAGCACCAGAGTCAAGAATCCCGAATCCAACGGATGCAGATTGAGAGAGACAAACTGTAGAATTACCAGTGTGAGCAATGGTGACCAAAGAAGAAGCCTGTTGAGTGGCTTTAAACTGAAGGTACTCCTGATACTCATTGGCAGTCAAAAGGTGATCCTTCTTGGGCTCAATCTTGTGTTCAACAACAGGTTCATGAGACTGAGCTATATTAACGGTTTTATTTGGGAATCCATGTAGGGAGTAGCACCGATCTTGAGTGTGTCCATCTCGCTTACAATACGAACAATAAAGGTTACCTCAGCCCACCTCTGCCACGACCACCACCTCTACGGCCATGAGATAAAAATCGAAGACTCTGATCCTGTGTGAGAATCAACTCCAATGGAAGCTGTTGGAGAAGGAACTCAAAGCAATCGATCAATGAGGTCCTCCACAGTAGGAATATCTGGATTGGTCAAAGTTTGATTCCGAACAGATTCAAAGTCTTTGTGAAGGCCATGAAGAACAAAAACCATAAGCATGTTGTCCAGCTTATCCGACATCTTTTTTGCAACATCATTCACTAGCATTTGACTTCCTCACAAATGGATTGTGCCTTGTTCGGATAGGAGGGCAAGTCAAGATCAGACATCTGCATTGTTGCCAAATTATGAATTGTCTCATATAGCCATTGTATGTCATTAGCATAAACAGTTTGAGCCTTCTTCCAGATCTCACAACATGTTTTGTATGGACGAAAATGCACCATTAACCTTGGTTCAATGGACTGCCACAACAATGATACAAGTTGATAATCAGCCTGTTGCCATTCTTCTTTCTCAGTTGCAGCAATATCAGCAGCCTTTTTGGTGAGATGATCACACAAACCCTGACCCAGAAACCATACCTCAATAGCATCACGCCAACTCACATAATTCTTACCATTCAACTTCTCGGAAGTAATGGTGGGGGACCCAGAAAAAGCAAAGGAAACCAAACTTTTCTTTGCTGCCATGGAAGAGTTTCAATGAACAAACCAAAAGAACACAAAAATACTCACTGAAAAACTGAAAAAGACACCAAACAGGGGCCAAACAGGGGCACAATAGTAGACCCAGACACCAAACAGGAGCAAAACAGAACCGGGAGGAGACGGCGAACACGGCGGTGCAATCGGCGGCGAAAAAGTCGGCCGGGAAGGTGGTGCGTGGATCACACGTGCCGGAGAGTGGAGATTTTGGCGGTGGCGCGTGGAGGCGAATATGGAGGCGGCGCTCGGTGGGACTTCCGGTCGGCGACTTGAGGTGGTTGCCGGTGTTACTCCGGTCACCGGACAACTAAAAAACGATGGGTCGGCACTATAGCTGAACCCCAAACAACACGATGGGTCAGCACTGTAGTTGAACCCCAAACAACACTAACCAGGAACGAAGAGAGCTCTGATACCAACTCAAATATATGAACTGAATATTTGTTCTGTATATTTCTATTCCAATATGACAATATATATACACTTGACAATGAGATAGGAAACCTGATTCCTAGAGAACAATAACTATCTATATCAAGTCCTAGGAGAAATATACAATGAACATGAGAATACAATGGATGAGACTCCACCGTCCACATAAATTCACTGTCCATATATATTAATTATATTTAACAATCTTCATCATCCAACACCATCAATCTCAATTGCTTGTCCGGACACTTGTGGAGGGGATGAAACGGCCCTCCACACTTGTAGCACAGTCCCTTTCGTTTCCTCTCCATGAGTTCATGATACGATAGGTGAGTAACACCCTTGTCCTTGGAATTCATCCTCTTCCGCTCAACATTGGGGTTGATTTTGGGTTTCTGCCCATAGGACCCACCCTTCGATGGGCTCCCTCCTCCCAAATTCTGCTCCTTAGACCCACGTACAAAGACCTAAACTGAACCCGCATTGCGACCCGGGTTACTTGAGTTGGACCGAAAATTATTATTACTCAACCCGAACCCGTTTCTGCTCTCTGCTCCTCCAAACGTCATCGTGTTTCCACCCTTTCCTCCTATCTCCTTCTCGACAGCTCGAGTCACATTCATCAGACGAGAGCACGACATTGGTCCTAGGGTTAGGAGGCTCCGAACTTGTCCTCTGATTTCCTCTTTAAATCCATGAAGGAAATACCCGAAACATTGATCATCGGGCATTCTCCTCACTTGCGCAATCCGACACTCGAAGTTCCGAATGTAATCGTCAACGCTACCTCGTTGTCTGAGGTTCGTCAACTGTTCGAAAACACCGCCATCTCCCATTCCACCATATCGCTCGAGGAGCTCAACCTTAAGTTGCGCCCACGTCAATTCCTTCTCATCATCGAGCAGGGAATTGAAGAAATGAATCGTGGGTCCTTCCATACATAACTGAGCTAAATTCACCCTCACCTCGGGACTTGTCTCTTGAACACGGAAATAAATTTCCGCTCGCGTAATCCACCCAGCTGGATCATCACCATCGAACATGGGCAGCTCAACCTTTTTCACCGATTGACGAAACTCCTCTAAAGCCTCTCCTTGTAACTTTTTTAGACTCGATGTGGATGACTCTTTCTTTGTTGAAGAGTCCTGGTTCTCATTGTTTTTAACTGTCTCGTCTAGTTTCTTCTTGGTGCTATTGTCACCCGTCTCCTCCTCCTCGTCTAGGAGCTTCTTGTCTAAGCACTTCGTAAGCATGGTCATCAGAGTTTCATGATTCTCATCAGCCTTGCTCTGGTTCTCATCGGCTTTGCTTTGCATCGCCAACAAAGCCCTTTTTACATTTTACAACTCTGCCTCCAATGCTGCTACCTTCGCTTCCATAGCCTTCTTCTTTGGTGGCATTCACCCACTAAAATCTCCTTGCTCCGCTGATCCCTTCTTCGAATCTGGTAGGTCGGACCAGTTTGTTACGTACCAGTAGCTAGCAGTAGAATTATAAGCAAACAAAGAATGAAAAAGAATGCTGAGGTATGTATTATTTGCTGAATTAGGGAAATTTACAGAGGGAATACTCCTTCTGCCACAGCACAATGCTCCTATAGAGAGCTGGAGCTCTCTATCCATAACAAACTAATGATTACTGAAAAAGATACTTCATTCTACGCACTCCCCTTCCTAATAATAGAAAGTGCTTGTTACCCCCTCACTATCCTTCTCTCTCTACCAGCAGGGCACTCAATTCAGCTTGCCACTTGCCTCTTGCCTCTCCTAGTATAAACTCTCCACACTTTGGGCCCATGTGACATTTGGGTTACCAACTGCATATTTGGGTCACGAATCAGATTTTGGCCCCTAACAATAATCCAGTTTGTTACGTACCAGAAGCTAGCAGTAGAATTATAAGCAAACAAAGAATGAAAAGGAATGTATTATTTGCTGAATTAGGGAAATTTACAGAGGGAATACTCCTTCTGCCACAGAGCAGTGCTCCTATAGAGAGCTAGAGCTCTTTATCCATTACAAACTACTGATTACTGAAAAAGATACCTCACTCTACGCACTCCCCTTCCTAATAACAGAAAGTGCTTGTTACCCCCCCCCCCCCCCCCCAACTATCCTTCTCTCTTTGCCAGCAGGGCACTCAATTCAGCTTGCCTCTCCTAGTATAAACTCTCCACACTTTGGGCCCATGTGACATTTGGGTTACCAACTGCATATTTGGGTCACGAATCTGATTTTGGTCCCTAACACATTGTTTCTTACTGTAGAGTATAGACTTGTTATACATTGCTTAATAGTTATGATTTACTATAATATGGGGAAAATATATTTGAAGAGGAGCCCTGGTGCAACGTTTGAAGTTGTTACCATGTGATAGAAAGGTCACAGGTTCGAGAAGTGGAACCATCCTCTTGCAAATGCAAGGTAAGGCTGCTCAATATAGACCCACATTGTGGTTCTGATCATTCCTTGGACCTTGCACATAGCAGGAGCTTTATAACATCAGGTTGCCCTTATTTGTGGATTAAATATATTTGACTAAGGTAAATGAAGAAAGTAATTATTGGGAAAAACCCAAGTCCCACATTGACTAGAGATAGTCTCCAACAAGAGCTTATAAGTAGTGGGCAATCCTCATCCTATGAGCTAGCTTTTGGGATTGAGTTAGGCCCAAAATCTAATATGGTATCAGAGCTATCCTAGATCCATTGTTGGGTCACCCACCATATTATCCATGCACCAAGCCCAATAGTGCTGGGTGTGAGGGGGTGTATTGGGAAAAACCCAAGTCCCACATTGATTAGAGATAGTCTCTAACAATAGCTTATAAGCAGTGGGCAATCATCATCCTATGAGCTAGCTTTTGGGATTGAGTTAGGCCCAAAATCTAATAGTAATAGCTAGGTCCTTCAAACATGATTGGTGTTATCAAGCAGCTTAGTATCAAGGTTGGCTGAGTCATTTTCTAAAGGAAAATTGTCATATTGTTAGTCTCACTTTTCTGTTCCCCGCCTCCCATTTTGTGGGCATGTTCTAATTGTTTACAATCTTTGGTTTAGTCGTATGTTCCTCTGTAAGAGCTATGTATTAATAAGGATTGCCTTTACTGATTGTTTTGCTAAGAATGGGGGTAATGTATTTTGATTAATTTCTCATTACTTGATAAAGCTTTCTTAATTGCCAGTCTGTTTGTGTTGCAGATATGTAAGCTGGGTTACAGTGAAGCAGTTGCACCAATGCTCTAATATCTCCTTTCATTTCCCCCCCATTTCTCTTCGATGCACTTTGAAAATGAGGAATCGGACTGTCTAATGCTCATGTCGGCAGATGTTATGTTTCATGACTTAGAAAATATATTCTTCTGGGCATTTTTACGATAGCAAATACAAAACTATTGAATTATGTATTTCAGTATTTACCAACTTCTCATGGGAGGTCCATAGGCTACAGCATGCAGATTTTGAAGTTTTGCTTGTGTTTTTTTTTTTTTTAATAATTAGAAGGGCTTTTTCAGTGTTTCCTGCCAACGTGTGGATCACCCATGCAACGATTGCTGCAAGTGCAGTTAAATTTGTAGAATCTGTCATCATACATTGGCCACAAAACCTTCGTTTCGCTATTTGAAATTGCTGCTGACTTGATACCATGTGCATGAAAATCTTAAAAATTGCATTGGCAATACCTCCTTTATCTTCGTGGTCTGAGCACTGATGAATAACAATGGACAATCAACTTGTGTCCACTTAGTGGAAGGAAACGGGGCATGGAGCTGGATGGAGCCGCTTACACTCTATAAGCTACTTGCTTTTGGGTCTATTTAAAGCAGTTGAAAACTGCAAATTGTACGCATCATTATCATTTTTCTTCTATAAATGGCTTGAAACACTGATCCTCACAATACAAATTATTTTTCAATCAGTACCGACATCATTCTGCAAGATACAAAGACAAAATTGATTTCTTCAAGGAAACGAGCACAAACACCATAAAGCAAGAAACAATGTTGACTCCTTAGTAACTAAGTGGGGTTACGCACCAAAAAAACTCAAGTTACCCGATATTTTTCTAATCTAGAGCTGTACATTGATCAACCGGATTGCCTGTATATACAAACATGGAGAGGGAAAAAAAAGGGACTATTATCTTGACATGCACAGTAATGCCTCTGCCAAATTGTAGCCAGCCTGAATTCGGAACAGGGTGTTGGCGTGTTGCCAGCAAATGTAACTCTGCTCAAATCAAGGTGCCGAACGGGTAGTTTTATAATTCCAATTCCAATAATATGCATGTATTTCAGCAAGGTCCGTGCTTACCTGAAGGAGAGAAAACATACATCTCTTATGGCTAATAAATATTCAAAATCCCACAACAATCAAGAAAGATAAAAGGAGTAAATTACAATACACCCAGTTTTCTCACATGATACTATATCAAATTTTAGTTTAAAATCTATACTCCACCTCATTTGAGTTGGGTGTGTTTGGAAAATCGTTTGAAAAAACTGAGTTTTAATTAATCGGATTTTGCAAACTTAGTTTTTGTACTAGAGCACTTTCTCTACGATATTTTCTCTGTATTTCTGTTGCAATGCTTAGCTGCAATATGGTTATGACAGATAACTGCACTGATAGTTGGACTATGAGCTACCAATATAAGCTCCAACTGTATCAAAACACTTGACCATTTCAATACAATTTCAGTTTTCGTTCCTTGAGTTTCTCTCTGTTCTTAGAACTCTAATGATATTAAGAAGAATGCTAACAAGTACTCTTAGGGCATTGTTTAAGAAACCAACAAAGGAAAAATTATGTGGGAAATAGTGTATTTGGTATTTTGAAAAGTGTTACACTTAGCTTTCCGATACAAATTTTCCTTTTTGTGGGTTCCTTAACCAATACCCTTAAGACACTCATTAGCAAGACCCTAGTTTTAATTTTAAAAAACCGTTTGAAGCAACTGATTTATGTTTATTGTTTAAGGCACCTCTGATTCCACGTTTGGTTCCAGACCCTTCAGTTTCGGACATGAAAACACTAAAAGCACCAAACCTCCTCCTATTAAGAGCTTGGAGCAACCAAGAACAATTTGGAAACTAGTTATATTTTCATGTCACTAATAGTTTTTTCCAGCAGTCTCAGCACTCATATTTGTCCCGCCATTCTCCATTTTTTCACTGCGTCTCCAGATCTCTTGTGTGACAAGGGGGGAAAGGAAGAACATGCTTGGAAGTTGACCTTATTAGAGGTTTCATCCTTTCATAGAGAATGTGAAAAGGAAAAAGGGGAGGACAAAGAATCATAAAAAACAATCAGAAGACCATTGGGCATATAATCTTAATAAGCAGATGACCAAAGATCTAAAAGAAGTAAACACTGCAACCAAAACCCAACTACACTAGCTTGAATAAGTATCTCATGCCATGTGATTTACTATTTTTATTTCTTATACTACAAAAAATCTTTAACTCTTACTGGTTCCTTGCTTCTTCTGAGGATGGACTCGGTCGAGGTAGGGAGCAATTATGGCATCTAACTTCACTAACCACAGAGCAAGGGCAGATGACGTGTGGGGCATAGATGCAAAAGATGCAACGATTTCTTCCACCACACCATCCAGAAAGTGGCATTGAAACAACCAGACCTCATTGATGGCACCAACAAAATCAGCAAGAACCTAAAAATTACAAGTTTAAAAGAAAATAAAAGTTAGGAGAAATTAAACTACAGGATATGTAAAACTCTATCGAACAGAAAGTTGAGACAAAAAACCTGCAAAAGCTCCACTAAAGTTGAGGTGCGTCTGAGTCGTTTGACCCATAGCTTATGAGCAGACTTCCTCCAAGCACCCACCAGGGCATCTTCAGGCATAACAGACTGCACAAACAGCAGTGGCAGTAATGGAAAAAGAAACTTAATATTTGAAATACCCATATGCATAAAACATGCATGTAAACAATACAAGTGGCCAATATAAAATTTCAGAAAGTTGGAGAAGCAGAGAAACACTCTAACACATAGGGCAAGTAGCACTGTAATTCTTATCTTGGATCAGAACAAAAGTAAACCAACTATCCGATGTATGTTCCAAAACAAAGATACCATGTCCAAACAAAATCAAGAGCAAGAAGAATGAAGTAACAATTTTTCCACCCCCACCAACTTTGAAACATCCTTTTCCTTCTTGACAAGACACTTATAAACCTTGCATTTGAACCCTAAAGGCTAAAGTGACCAACAACAACATCAACAACAATAATCAAAACCTTTTTCCCATTACATGGGGTTGGCTCCATAGATAATTGGCATCTCTGTGTTCTATCAAAAACTAAATTCTCCAATAGGTCGTTTAGGTCTGAATCCCCTCCCTCTAATTATAGGACAATCCTGATCAACTCTTCTAATCGGGGATTCTATTTATCTTCTTCTTACATGTCCAAGGTATCTTAGGCACGATTCCACCATCCTTCCCTACATAGGTGCCGCTCCTACTATCCCTCTAATGCATTCATTTCTTGTATTCTAAAATAAGACATCCATGCCAGCAAGCATTGAATAATGAAAATGGAAGTAGGTGAATCACAACTCACCTCAATAGCATAAATTGCAGCTTTCAGTGATTGAATCTCTGATGACAAGACTTTATGATTTGGAAATATATTGCTGTCTTCTTTCTCCCTGCATGTGGCTATGTGGATTGCATATCTTTCTTCTAGATCAAAATCAAGCTCAAATGTCATATGGCAAATTTTACAGTGTCTCTCGTCTCTCCAGTATAGATCATGACAACTCTTACATCTGGCTAGAGAGTCAAGATAAGACCTTCTACCATATTTTACAACATTGAGATCTAAATAAAAAGAATTCCAAATCCAAGAATCATATTCTTGAACTCGGAGCCATTTTTGCACTTGTTCTTCTCCTTTCTTTCCAGCTGCAATTACCACAGCCCCAACTGAAGGCAAAGAGTCTTTGGAAGTCTCAGTCAGGTTCAGGTTGTCTACATCAGATACAGGAGAGTAACTGTCTTCTGTGACCATATCCAACTCAGATTGATCAGAATGTGACATACATCCCATTCCAGTGCTATTAACCTTAATCCTAGACATAGATCTGCATAGAGATGCTTGCCGCCTCTCCAAAGATTCAATAAGAAGAGCCTCTCGTTTCCCTCTATCATCTAGAACTAACAACAAGGCACTCAATGCCTGCACACAGGTTAAACATATGCAATCTATTATTAGCACTGAAATAGTGAAGCATATAACATACACACTAGACTAATAAATGTATGTTTAATTGTTTACTCTTCCATATTTCTCATTTAAGTAACTAAATCTAAACATAATTAAAAAAAAACTTAATAAACTCACCTCTTCAGTATCAATCACCTCCCAGTGACCATCTTCGGAAGATTCAAAGTAAACCCTCCTGTGGCCAGGATCATTTGCATTACAAGGGCCCAAGAAAAGCCAGTATCTATTGTACCTACGATCAGATCCCAAAAACACTGATTGAATGGGGTGTGAATCAGTTGAACCTATTCCCTTCTCAAAGGACTCCTCGTGATTATGGACATTTGGGATTAATGATGATGAATCTACTGGACACGGATGAAATTTCGAGTACACTTCTTTAACACATTGCATTTGTGCAATCTGGTTCCAAATTGGCCCAGGATTTTTTACTACTGACCTCTTTACTTTTGCTCCAGAACCACGTAATTGGATGCTAGAATTGCAATCAGCTGTGACTTTTGTTGGATCCTGTAAAACAGATCATTCAGACTTATATAAGATATCAGTTTACACAATTACATTTTAGGGTATGTTTTGGAGTTGAGAGGAGAAATGGATAGGAATGGATGTGCAAACAATCCAAGGCTTGTAACTTTTTTAATCAATTCAAATTTTACTTTGATTTAAGAGAGGGGGACACAATCCAAGGCCCATATATAACCATTGCCAAGATGTTCAGTATTATACCTTCATCCTGATGCTGGATCCAGATGAAAGAAGATCGGTTAGAGCTACCAATGCATTCAATTTTTCTTCAATGTTCAAATCTGAATATTCACTTTCCATCAATCCTAACAACCACACTTCTCCTGGATTGCTCTCATCAATTTCAGTGGATACTTTCAGCATATTATTTCTAATTTTGTGATTTTTTGCACGCTTGAATTTTCGTATACTGGAGTTTCTTGAATCACTTTCAATATCGTCGCCACTGCTAGATGTATCACTGTCATTAAGTTCATCTTCAACACTCCCAGAGTCCTCCAAATCTGACTGGAATTCATCATTGTCCTTCGTAACAGTACTCATACGCAGTCGATATGCAGATGATGAAATCTTCTCAAATAACGTAATATCACTTGAAAGTGTGGAACATATTAAAGACTCCAGCTCCTCCGCTGTGCTGACAAGGTTTAATTCTACAATCTTCATAATATAAAAATACAGTTGAAATTCATCAGTAACAGAGAGAAATAACATACTTAAAAAAAGGAATCTAATAACAACAATCATTAAAATAATTAAAAATTAGGCAGTAGTTAATTTTCTAGCCAACATATGTTTTCTCTTTCTATATCACTTTCCCTTTATACTGGTGAAGTTCTAAATTAAAATAGAAAAACATCATACAAATACAGTTAGTTACCTGCATTGACTTTGCTAGCTCGGATACTTTGCATCCATTGTTTCCTCGCTCTAACAAGATTTTAAACAACTCGCCCTTCAAGGTGCCAGGGCATAGGCCATAGTTTACAAAAAGATTCAGTTCCTATGAAACAAAGCACAAGAGTATATATAAAAATCCATTACATGCATTCACAGAAGACTTGGATTGAGCCGAGTGAACCCAAAAAAAGCCTATTGAGAATGGAAACAGAACCACGGAAATAATAAGAATAACCTCCTCCAAGCATCTCTAGCCATTTTAGCTTAATTTTACATACTAGAAAATGTTGAATACTTATTTGCACTCCAACTGATTAACTTCAGGTGTATAAAAACACTGAACAACATAGGTGCATCTTATTTTATTTTATTTGGATAAGATACATGCCTGCATTTGAGTTTCCAATGCAAACTGGCTTACACTATCAGTAGACAAAAAAGTGCCCCATCATTAACGGTTTTCTTAAACAGGTGGCAGTGGCACCGCATGGTTCATTGATATAGGAGAACTTTTTACACTGTCAATGGATCAGAATTAAATCCAAAAGGAGAAATATGGCAACTGTAGCAATATCAATTGAAAATGTTAAAGGTGCATATCTGAGATGGTGAAAACAGTGATTTTAACAATTCAGCAGGTTTTATTGGAATTTGAAAGACTGTAAATGCATAACAGTTTCTCCGCAAGGTTTGGTAGTTCAATAATCCAATGAACTTGGCTGCTTCTTGGCGAAGGTTACCCATTACTAAGTACTCACACTCCATGACACCCGGTATTATCATAGGTTGGATAGTAAATCATAGAAGGGAACATTTCTGTGGAAAAAACAATTGTTTTTAAAGCCAAAGAGACATCATCCCCCTTCTTTGGAATGGTAAAGTACAGATGGGAGAGGGCAGATGCTTTTTACATTGCTGATACTTTAGCTTTTGAAACCAACCTATTCTATGACTAAGCATATATCCCATGAATAGCCAGCAGCGGTATGAAATATAAGATTCAAATACTAATTTACTTGAAAATCTGCCAGCATAGATGTCAGAGAAGCAAACAGAAAAGCTCCAGTTACGATATGACATTAGGCAGCTTCTATTAAAATATACACTAATAATCAAAAGCCTCTAGAGGCTTTGACAATATACACACCGACAAACGCATACATATACATCTGTAAACCTTGTATGGAAATACCTTGCTAAGGGCCTCTCTTCGTAAAGCACCTTGCTTTGAACCAAATCCAGAAGCAACCAGCACTTGACGAAGTATTTCAATCCAAGTAAGAGGATTTAGAGATCTTCTCCAGAAATCCAAGGAATATTCTTGACTTTCAACCTGCCAAACCATTATTAAAATAAACATGTAAAGAATTGTGTACTTATCATCAATTGTGTACTTATCATCAGCAAAATGAGGTAACGAAACTCACCGAGTGAAGCAATGCAAGAAAGTTGCATGACTTATTTAATTGAGGTGAAAACCCATTAGTAAGCTCCACTTTAATGTCGGATAGGAGAACCATGAGAAGGGCCACATGAATTTTCCCAAGTAACATTGAGTACTGAAAGGCATGTGCAGTAAAGTGAGAGGCATTTTGGATGTCACTTACAATTTGATACGATTCTAATAACATTAAATAAGAAAAATGGAAATGCTTCCAAAAGATAAACATGGGTCAAAGACACCATATTACCTTATCATGAAATGCTTGAACAAACTCATCAAGTGTGAAGGGGCATATATCAACAACTGAGGCATATGTATAAAGGAAATGGAAGACCTGCCAAAATAGAGTTATTCCTACGCAATTTAAAGTCATTTGCTATTAAAAAAGTTTCAGAAGAATAAGAAATGAAGCAAGATAGTAACTCTAGTAAAGTAAAGCCGTTATAATGCATGCTAATCCAAGGAAAAACTTCTTTCTTTCTCATGAATCATAACAAAAATCCATCAGGGTAACTAAAGTAATAAGATCCAACCTTGAGTAGTAGTATACTACCAAGAGGAATAGACACTAATAACTCATCCAAGTTGAACAAAAACCCATAATGATTTGTCCCATGATGACCTAGAATCATGAAGAATTTCCTTTACTTTAACAGCATTATAATCTTTTATATTTATTCAATGTTCAAATTTCACAAGCATTGATAAAACAAATCATAAACTGAAGGACGAATGTAGACCTTCTACTTATCGGTTCTGTTTTATGGTGGGAGACAATTAAAAGAGAAGTGGAGAACCAGTCATATCACACAGCAAAGAGGCAAGAAAAGTAACAGAAGAGCAAAAGCACCTACAATAGAGTGGAGGTTTGATGCTCCCTACCATAAAAATTTCCCATGGTAAATTTTTAATAGTGGATGGAAAAGGCACCATGACAGTTCAAAACGAGGATTTCCTCATCTTCCCTCCTTTGAAATCAACAGCCTTGTGGGTTTTGGGGCGTTTTGACCATGTCTGTTGCTGAAAACAGTTCAATTCCGCCTAAAAAACTTCCAGCATCTTTCACAGACAGGCTGTAACAGTGGTTTAAGGCTCCCAACTCCTCTGAGTTTCAACTTCACTCAAAACAGCCACAAACCTCTCTGAAGTTCCCTCATGTCTTCATAGCATCCAAATTATTAACAGAATCTGGCTCATTAGTTTCATGTGATTAGTTATTTCACATTTCTATACATGGCTATAGTGCAACTTTTGAAAGGAGGCCAGGGATGGGATGGTAGAGTAATAAGAGAAACCTTCACTTGGTACAACGTGAAGTTTTAAGCTCTTAAAGCTTCTTTTTCTACTTTTTTCTGAGATACAAAACAATCGGCCATAAAATAATAATCAGGCCTTTGCCCAGATTAATTACTATGGTAAACATAAGAACAAAAAATATGCTAAGATGAGGATCTAACATGAAATAAAGGTACACCTAAGATGAGTAGATTTGCTTGAAAAACTTAATTCGTACGTTTGCAGTTCTAGGTATAACCTATCAAGACTTGTCATTTACTTCTATAAGTGATTGGATTAAGTTTTACAGTTTTCTCTAACATGGTAGACTGCCTTCAACCATTGGCCGACATGCAAACCACCATAGAACTCTGGTGATTTTTGGGCCTGCTATCATATGCCATTGACAAATGACAACACAAATAGAAAACATTCAATTAGTTTTAAATAAAAAATGCATATTATAGAAGAGAAATTTGAGTAGGGGAGTATAGAAACACACCTCCACATTAGATATCTACAAATATAGGAGGAAAAAAACATGCATTCATAAAATCAGATATTTCAAATCATGATTGATCATATGCACCTTAAATAATTTCTTCACAATTTCTGGAGAGGAGTTCCAAGGCTGCAAACAGATAGGTTTCTTCATCTTTACAGTATCAGGAGGGAACTTAACTAGCACATCTGTAAAAGCCACAGGCAACTGGCAATAATCAGAACATTCCAGCTTTACGCAACCACCATAACACAAGTAACATAACACATAATACTAGGTATACTTATTCCTCCCAAAATTACCTTTACAAAGTGAGCAGCCAAGCATTCCACTGGTGACAAGATGATCAGAACACATAAGCAGATTAGTCCCTGCTTGTAACTCTCTCAGCTCGAGCTCTTCATCATCAATTAACATCGAAATTCGATCAACTCCCTCCAAAGAAGATATTGCACAATCCAAAGAAAGTTCACATTTTTCCTTTAGTGGCTGGTTCTGACTCACATATTGGTTAGATTCCGCCTGCCAGATAGGAGCAAGTCATAAACTTGCCAAACCATTCAGCATTAACCACAAAAATGCAAACTCAACTTTTATTTACCAGTCTTCTTTGCATGGAAATTTTCCTCTTATCCTGTAATTTATTTCTCTCATCCTGCATTTTATTTTTTAGCATTCTCTGTTAAGAATAAACAACCATCAATATCTGTTATTATTAACCAAAATTTATATGGTCACACATGTACATGCGGAAAACAAAGTAGCACAATAATATGGGTTTAGATAACTTACATTTATGGTTACTGTTTTACATGACCTCTTGTTCTCACGGACTGGTTTCTTTGGCATAGAATTCGAGTTTAGACGAACTTCTTGGTTGGCAAAACCATATCCAATTGGAAGGTCCCGGCATCAGGCTTCGTTGCCCTCCAAACTGTCATCAAACCCTTGCCAACACCATGTTTCTTTACAGGTTCTTTTGTATTACAATCAGGATGGCTTCCAATTGCACTCTTGGAAACCTGAGGAAAGAGGACCTGAGACAAATGCAACGGATGTAATAAAAAACATCAAAAAGCTTTCTCTGGAAACCAAATGTTACCTTCCTCCTTTTGGTAGGCCCTTGGTTCTCTTGACAAGCAGGAGTATAATTTTTGGGTCCTGAGCAAACAATAACAAAATTGAAAAAATAAAGGCCAGTTATAAAAATTAAAAAACTGAGCTGACAAGACAATTAAAGGTATAGTTAATAGAATAGAATTATAGAAATAGAAGTAAAGATAATGTCTATTTGCTAGGGCAGTGGAATGAATGAAAATGAAGTGCCCATTTTTATCATCAATTTTCAATTTGAACTCAAAAAATTCAGTTTCTTGCATAAGAAAAATAAAATTAGAGAATGTTTGTAATAATTAATAATCAAAACATAATAAATACCTAGTATAACTTCATATTTTCCTATAAATATTATGCAAAAGTATGATGCCAGAATGATGAGTAAAAATAATTTTACCCCCCTCCATCTTCACTCCAATCAAAGAAATGAATGAAGTTAATTACCAAATAGAAGCTGGTTTATCTAATACAAAGTTTTTTTTTAATAAAAAGAGCTACATTCCATCTATACCCTATTGTTCATGCCCAAATTTCCCCCTACTTTATGATCATTCTGTTCTATTTTATCTGACTCTTATTGAGTAAAATTATACATAACACAGTATTGTAAAGAAAATAAAAAGAATAAATTAAGAACATCTCCATAAGATTTATGAAACCTAAGCTCACTCTAGTCTCATTATCTAATACCAAGACCTTTATAATTAATTTTTCAGAGGGTATATGTGAGTATTCATCAACTGAAAGTTCATGGGTGGGGCAAGTCTAATTTTCGAGACTAGAGTCGCTGTTTGCATATGTTTCATAGACTTCAACAACAGTAAAGTTCAAATTACTTTGAAAATTAAGTAATAATTTTATACTTCAAACCAAATACTGCAGTTTCAAAAATTACCAAATAGAGGTAATCTATCATATTAATCTAGATTTTTTTTATTCAAACCTTACATTCTTATCTAAATTACCGCTACAAAATGTCGAAATACCAAACACTTTTCATTAATTTGGTGAAATACAATGAATCCGGTACTAATCAACATTCATCACCAAGCATCACTACCTGTTATAACTTATACCTATCACCAAAGTTCTACATATAATCTAATCTAATAAAATCAAAAAGAGGACAAATTATTCAGTATTGAGTATTGAGTAATATAAACTATCATATCGAATCCGAGAGAAAGACGCACCGGAAGGAAGAGAATCGAATTCGTGACCGAATGGAGGACCGTCATTACGGAACACGTTGTTAGCAATGTAATCTGCTGTGAATAATTCTTGAAGGCATTTACGTTTCTTGCACTTTCTATCGTATCTTGAAGAGGAAGTAGCATTAGCTTTCTCCCTTCGCTGCGGTCTCAACAATAAGCTTTTTCCACCGCTTCCTCTTTCCATTGCTCTCTGTGTTCTATGCTTCTCATCAAACACTGAAATGCATCTGAAAATGAATTTTAGTAGAAATGAAGTGTTATTATGGCGATCGAAAACTGAAATTAGTTAAAATTCGATAGTAATAGTTGAGTGTTGTCAGTGTTTGAAGTAGAAAAAACGGAAAATGAGAAAAATGAAAAACAAAAGAGGAGAAGAGTGTGTGTTTGAGCTGATATCAGAGAAAAAGCAAAGAAGGAAAAAGAATCGATGGCAAAGATGAAATAAATTCACCTGAATTACAGCTTCAGGAGTTGTGTTTTGTGTGAGCAGGAAATGAAATGACAGATGAGAAGTGAAGCAGAGGATAATGAAATATAGGTGAAGTCAGAAGTAGGGTTTTGGGTTTTACGGAGAAAAATATCTTAACCATTTTTTGCAAATAACCCACCCCTTAAGCGAAATATCAATACAAACAAGCCATCCTCCTCTTTATTGGGCTCAATTTCAGCCCATGATGGTTCATATGGCTTTTCAAGTATTCGCATTTCTCATTCAAACTTTTTTTTCTCCTATAAACTTAAAATAATATTATACATACAAATATGTTGTTGATTCAAGTGATAAAGAACTTGGGCACCTTAAGCAAGTGGTCATGGATTCGAATCATGGCTCTTATGCATAGAGAAAACCTGGTTGGTAGGGAAAAACCCACCTTCTGTTCCCAACGAAGATTAGTCACTGCTAACGGTGGTGAAAACTTCGTATTTATGTCATGATTACCAAAAAAAAAATCTATACATACAATTGTATAAATCATGTACCAACATATGGTTAATCTGAGTGTAGACTAGTTTTACGACAATGGATACTTCATATCAATGTCGTGATAACCCAAAAAATTGGATAAATCACAAAATAATTTTATTTTTTCATTTTTCATAATAAAAAAATTTATAGTTATTTTAAAATTACAAATAATATGGGAAATAGAAGTTTAAAGGTGACACAAATCGTACTTCATAGAATTTAATCCCACAACTACTTAAAAGGTTTGTGTAAAAAAAACTACTTAAAAGGTTACTCAATAGATTTGGTATCCCTTTAATTGGTACTTTTGCATTATATTTGGATGTTTATCATTGGTGGAACAAAAGGAAACAAAAAGAAATGAGTCGAAAAGAACGGATAAATCAAATTTATCTTTAAAATCTTACAATGAGTGCATTAGTAACTTGGAATGTAATTATCATAAAAGTAGTTATGTTTAGGATGTTTATTCAAACAAATTATCACAATGAGTACGAAATTCTAAATCGTACCAATGAAACCCAATATTAGTTAGCTAGGTTCTTAAAATAATAAGTTGAGCACCCAACTCTATTAAACCAACTAACTTTATGTTTTAGGCAAATGTTATGTTTAAGTAGTGCATTTTGAGGAGGAGTTTTAACATTAACCTCAACTATTTGTCCTATACTTTGAAGACCTCGGCCATCCATTCTCATAACTCTACTCTTATGACACAAAACTACGACAACCACGCTTATGACCTATGCAAGGCCATCGGCCAACACTTGTGCATCGCCTCAATTTTAAGTGAATCACTATGCTAGAGGCACTTCTTCTGCCTATAGGAAAGGAAAACTAAGAGCGATGAATGCAACATTACAATGTGATTGTCTCGTGCTCTTGTACGACTGACAGAGCGGTGAACACATGAAAAGGAAGAGGTTGGCTACACTATTTTGGCTTCCTTTGTTACTTTGGCTTCGTGGTTGTGAGGAAGAGAAACAAGAGCGGGGGACTCAAGTTCTCCTAGCTCAAAAAGTCTTATTGAAAGGATGTTGTATGAGCTAATTTCTTTTTTAAAATGGTCCTAGTTCTGACAAACTGGCAAATCGCTGATATATCGGTTTTATGCCGGTTTTATCAGTTCGAATCCGGATTTGGTCACACCAATTTGGAGCATCGTTTGAACCGACACCAAGTCGAGTTCCCAATTCAACCAGTCCAACCAGTCGGTTCAGTCTGTTTTTGATAACCATGGTGACAATTTCTTTCGTTATTATGGAAGTGTTGCTCGTGTGATGGCATTTAGATGGTAGAGTGGTATGATGCCTCAGGAAGAGATTTCTTGATGAATTGAGCTTGGAATTGAATGTGAATGATTTGTATTTTTTGAATTGTTGTCTGCACTTGTTCTCTTAAGAACAGTTTAATTTTCTTACACAAGTTATAATTCTAAAGTAGTTACAATGAAAACAAAATGTTTTTAATGATTTGTCACTTCATGGTTAATTGTCATTATAATTTTTTTTACGCTAACCGTACATACAATGGAACCCAATAAAAAGAGTTTAATTTTGACACTTTGTCAATATAAATTTTTTATACTGTTAGACAATTGAAAATTATCCTATGCGTAACTTTTCAGGTAATTATTATAAACGACAAACATTTTCAATGATGCACCAACTTAATCTTAATCGGTTTGGCTTGATTTTAGAATGCTTTTAAAAAGAAAAAAAAAATTGAAAAATTGAATTAAAACCCAACAAACTCACTTGTGAAGTGTGAACTATATGGCTCACCATAAAGTTATGTTTTAGTAGTCACCATAAGCTTTTTAGAACTAAAACTGTAACATCCATGGCTGCTTCATGGATTGACGACTGTCCCCACAAACCAACACGGGTCTTTTCAGCGTGCTTTGTCCTCACTCACATGCTTCCCGGGAAAACTTCCCAGGAGGTTCTTAAGTGATGGGCTACCGAAAAGAAGATGCATCTTGTTAGTATAGGTAGTACCAATCAATTCATATAAGCCTTCCTCAACTGTATAGTCCCATACCTACACAATCTCAAGATCCCTCTCATTCGGGTGTGCAATTGGTTCATTCATGTGTCCCTCCACCTAGAAGCCTGCCAGGAGTCGCTCCTTATCCGTGCCTTCTTGCACCGGCGACCACTCCCCACCCTCGTCAGCACCCGGGTGTTATATGCCCACCAGCTTCCGCTTGGTTCGTCATCGAACCATACCGTACTGGGAGATGTGCCACTCTGATACCAACTAATGCGACACCCTGAAACCCGGCATCACATGGTTATCCATTGCGGAAAAGAAACCTATTTAAAATGTTGGTCGCCTTCGGAAAAATAACCTTTATATAGGGTTACTGAAAAAGGGTACTCAAATTTTTTTTGTTAAAAGAAGTTAAGAAAAGGTGATGAACACTCAAAACATGAAAATAAACATCATACATATAGATATGACTGTCCCACTTGGGATCATAGGTTTGATTACAAAACAGGCCTTGTTGAACTGGACAACATATACTAAAACAGCTACTGAAGAGATAAGTAAAAAGAAACATCAAACTGGGGATAGGGAACTGGGTACAAGACTCAAAAGATGGCTCTAAAAGCCTAGGGACTATCGGGACAACTCCAAAAGCCAACGAACGATCTACCAATGCCTCCTGCATGCAGAGTGA
Source organism: Sophora flavescens (assembly GCA_030762895.1). NCBI lineage: Eukaryota > Viridiplantae > Streptophyta > Magnoliopsida > Fabales > Fabaceae > Sophora > Sophora flavescens. The sequence goes on along the minus strand of CM061064.1, from coordinate 215,625,789 downwards.
CCACAAACGCTACCCTCAAATGAGATATCAGATGCCGGATCGATAACGTCACTGCCATCGTTGATAGAGATGTCGTCATCACTGGGATCCTGCGGATGGTACTCTGACTCCTCCTCGTCCTCGTCCTCGTCCTCGACCTCGACCTCTATCAGCTCAAGAGGTTCTTCCTCGGGATCCTCATCCACTGGATCCTCCGCAAGCGGTTCGACTGGATCAAAATGCTCATGAAGGAGACCGGTGACTTGTAGCGTATGAAGGTAGTACCATGGAGGTGGAAGCATCACAGTCCTCGTCTCGACGGTATGAATCCTTCGTACGGGCACTCCGTCAGCATTCGTCTCGATAGTCGTGACTGGTCCTCGATACGTCGCGGTCGTCGCACCCTCATGTATAGTCCAATTCCCTGCCGTCCCAGCATGATCAAACACTTCGCTCCTCGAGCTCGACTGTGGCAAGGGAACGTCCGGATCCGTCTAAAAGCACGTGCATACCCGATACAAGAAGAAAGGAACAGAACATACAGATGTGCAAGAGTGAGATACCGTCATAAGATATATCCCGCAACAACCATATACATGATACATACATCACATAATCATATAAGCAGTTAAATCATGCATATACATAATATAACAGTGTTATATCAAAGGGTCTCAAACCCGCACAGTCAACCTTTGAAAATATGCATGTCACTTCAATATCAGGCTCTAACTTAATCTCATGAGATATCAACACCGTTTTCCACTGGAGAATAATTAGAATTGGTCAATCTCTAGCCCATCGGGCAGTTGCCTCTATACCCTCATGGATTTAAGGTCTCAGGACGAGCAACGTCACATGTGCCTCTAAACCGGTCACATGGACTGCCTCCCAAATACCACCTTGTATATGATATGTAAGAAAGGCACGTCTGCCTGGGGAAATGCACATGAGAAAATATTTTATTCAAAAGGTTTTCTTTGTGTACATTCTTTTTCGTTGTCGCAGCTCAAAGCTAACGACTTAATCATCATTTCCCCATCACTTGAAAACTTAGAAGCATAGGACACACAGTCCGAATGCTCAATCACAACGCCCGAGACCGATGCACCAGTCCTAGGCTTGTGGTCGTAGAAAACAACATTCACTTTTAACAACGTTCATCACAACGTGGTTGGTACACACAGTCCACAACAACGTGATTAGGACACACAGTCCACAACAACAGAATCAGAACGCACTGTCCTTGATTTCGAGAATTGGACCCTCAGTCCAGAACATCATGAATAGGACTCATGGCCCCGAATTAACACCGATCCAAGAATACGTGCGTATAACTGAATACTAGAGGCGACGTCTCGCGTACTAGATTCTCTCTCTTAAGTACTTATTTTTCGTTCAGTGAAAATCAAATTCAAAACGGAATCCTCGATAACCTATCCAGGCTATTGGAAAGTTTCTAAAACATTTAGGAGAAAACCTTTTCCTTAAAAATCTTTTATAAAGCATCATTGAAATACTTTTATCTTTGAAAATCCCAATGGGATATTGCCAAATAATCTTGAAAGTTTTCACTTGAAGACACATAGTTCGAAAAGGATTTTTCTCTTGTATAACAATAATTCACCAAAACCATTTCAACATTTAAAACAAGTACTTTAAGTTAATGAGATTTTGAAAAAGAACACCAATCCCTTCAGCTTCAAAGCTTATTAAGGTTTTTAATCCTTATAACAGTTGAGCACAGACACAAGTCTGGCTTAGTAAACTTTCAATCAATAGCAGTATATGTTATCAGTTCAATGCTAATATCACAGTTGAAAGCAATTCATCACAGATATGCATTATAACATTTAGAACAAGCACAGTTCAACATCAGATGATAGCATAACAGTTCAAGTACATTAGATAACCAAGTAAGCTCAATCAACATATAAATATCCAGTTAAACACATACACACATGCATACAGTTATTGAATATCTTTAGGAAATCCCCTCTTACCTCACGTCGGAGTTAAGAGTTCTGGATTTGAAAAGAAGGTTCATGAACGTCCTCGCTTCTCCGGCGATGGAAGTCTAAGATTACCAACATAAAATCAGGAGTTAAAAAAGAAATCAACTCGAGAACACTAACCACAATGTATAGGTTCGGTTCATACAATAAACTAGGATTAGGGGTTTCCGAAATTTATACGACTCTTGGATTTATGATCCTTAAGTGCTAGAAGTTCATAAACAACAATCTTTTAACAAAATTAAATTAAAAATCCCACTAAGTACTTGACTTAGGGTTTCGACCAAGCATAGGTAAATAGGTTAGGAATTTCTAAACTTTCCAATCTCTTTAGGTTAGCATCCATACATAGTAAGGAGCTTGAAACCATTATCATTTCAGAAAATGGAAAAAATCAAATGTCTTAGACCATAAACAAGTTCGACCTTAACAAGTTTGTGAGGTTAGAGATCTTTAAATCATCCAATCTTTTGGACATAGCATCCTTAAATATGAAGTAGCTTTAAGCCATAATCATCTTGGAAAACAAAATAAAGTAACACATCCTAGGTCAGATGTTACATTCGGCCATCATGGGAAAATAAAGCAAGAAAATATTTTAAACTTTCCAATCACTTAGACATAGCATCCTTTAACATAAGGAGCTTTTTAGTCCATGATCACTTTGGAAAACAAAACTCAACATCTTTGCCACAACCATTTAAGGTTTCGGCTTTTTCAAGAAACAGGGGTTAGAAATCTTCAAACTTTCCAATCTCTTGGACGTAGCATCCTCCTATATCAAGGAGTCTTAATCCATGATCATTTTGGAAAATAAAACTTAAACACCATTGCCTTAAAACTCATTGGTTTTGGTCTTTACATAAAAATAGGGTAAAAATCTTTAAACTTTCCAATCACTTAGACATAGCATCCTTTAATATCAAGGAGCATTGGTCCATGATCATCTTGGAAATGAAACTCAAATACAAACTCATACATATAAAAGTTGAAACAAGATTCACCTAAACCATATACATGGTTTCAGCCTCCTTAGGAAGAAGAGGTTAGGAAACTTTGTTTTACACAACCTTTTAGTATGTGATAGTATGAGTAAATACAAGAATATGGAAATTAGTTTCAACTCAAAAGGAGTTTTCTAACATTTTTTAGAGGTTTTAGAAGTTAAAAGCACGTGAAGAACATATGAAGAAAACTTTCAAACAAAAGATGAAACTTTAAGAAATAACTACATAGAAGTATTACCCTTAACAAGATGAACAACTTTGGTGAACAACTTTGATGAAGAACTTTAAGAGAAAAGCTTGATAAAAATGTAAACTTTGTAAGAGAGAAGAAGAAGAAGAAATGTAGTAAATTGTAAATGTGAAAAATGGAGGAACATGATGAAGTGTGGAAATGAAGAGTATTTATAGAGAGTGAGAGAGAGAGGTCACGGTTTGGGAGGAAGAAAGAAGAGAATAAAGAAAGTGGGTTGCTTGTAGAGAGGATAATGAGTTAAAGTGATGTGATGTGATTGGATAGAGAAAGATGGAAAAGTGAGATTTTTGAAAAAAGTCAAGATTCACTTTTTGAGGTGTGTCAAAGCCTTCATGTAACATCCCAAAATTACAATATAAATTATTTAAATGAAAAGATTAAGCTGTTATAAGGCGTAGCATAGAAAACTATTAGTATAACAATTTATTGGAATTATTTAATATTTTTAAATAAATACAAAATTTAGATTAAAAAAAAGAGAGAGAAGAAAAAGCCATGAACCACCATCCATTTTTGGATTTCTCGTATAGGAAGTGAGCATGTTTAGCTTTGTGTGAAAAACAATTAGGAGATGTAATATTAATGAGGATTCTTTTGGGCTAAAAAAAAAGGCAACAAAGAATGAAAATGAAAACAAAATTATATAGACATGTATGTTAAGGTGAAAGACTCCTCACGTCAGGGCTAGATTAACTTGCCTTTCATTCATCTAATAATAAAGGTCAGCGGGTCCCGCAACAATATTAAGGGTAGGAAAAGAAAGAAAGAAAGAAAAGAAACTTAATGCTATGAGGAAACCTAGTTGCTATTCACACAGCTATATAAGTTTATAACTCCTCTTTTTCTCACTCATGTAAACAAACCAGCACGGCCGGACAAAGGAAATAAAGGAAAGAGCATTGCTAATTGTTGAATTTAGTAACGAATGGGGAGCCACACACAGACCAAAAATTATTAACGAAAATAAGGAAGATTTTTGTGGTGAAGGACTAGCTCTTCCCATAGATTAATTTTGAAGCTTTTGAAGGTCTTCAAGAGGTGAGTAAAAACATCTTTGTTCACCCTTCCATGGTACAATAAATTTTGGGGTTTGAAACCAAATTAGGAATTTAAGGAGTTTCCAATGATTAAATGTTCAATATTTTAAATTATGTGATTAAATGTTAGATTGGAATTATTTCTTGAAGGATGTAATTTTTATTGTGTTATTAATATGAGGAATTTGGGATTAGCAGTCTTCTAGGCTTTTGAGTTTAAAATATACTGGGTATAGCATCTAAATAACTGAATTTGTTTGCTTATGTATAATATTGTTTGTTGTGAAAATCTTTGTTCCTTAGACATTCACAAACTTACGTTAATGAACCTACTGAAGCGAGAATTGGTATGAAGCCTTTCTTTGGTTTATATATGTACGTATAGCTTAAAAATAAAATTGCATGGCTGTAATTTATTTTGAAATTGAACAAAAGGCTTTGTAACGTGGAATTCACGAATTGGTGTATAATATATATATATATATATATATATATATATATATTGATTATTAATTTATTTTGTGATGTTATAGTGTTGTCTTGTCATGACGCTATATCATAGGGGTGAGCATCGGGCGGGTTCGGGCGGGTTCGAGGTAAGAAAAATGGAATCCGAACCCGCCCATCTATACATCGGGTTGACCGGGTGCGGGTTGGTCGGGCAGGTTGAAACGGATTTAGGATTTTTAATTATTTAATTTTATTCCAAAAAATTAAAAAAAAAACCCAACGAGCCTAATTAAAATTTAAGGTTTTCAGCCCAATCAAGTACCCAAAAAAAAAAACAGAAGAGGGGGAAAAAAATCTAAGATCCAGTCTTGGCAGCCCATTCTCCATAATTTTTTTTTTTGTTATGAGCGGGTCGGGTCGGGTAATGATGGATGACATAAACCAGACCCGAACCCGCCCGCTCTTATCCATATTAAACCGAATTTTCCACCCGCCAAACCGATTCAACCCGACAGTTGCACAAAAATTAGTAACGGGTCGGGCGGTTTCGGGCGGGTCATGCAATTTTGCTCACCCCTACTATATCATTGAGATTGACATATGAGGTCATATATTATGACCCGGGGTTATGATATATGCCCAAAATATGATTCTGAATTATGATTTTTATGATTGTTAAGATATATGGGATGATGGATACCTCCTCGTTAGAGGAATGATTTCCTCGTTAGAGGGGATGAAAGATACCTCCTCATTAGAGAGGAAGACAGATACCTCCTCATTAGAGGGGAAGACAGATACCTCATTTTGGGAAAGGGATGATAGATGCCTCCTCGTCAGAGGGGAAGATAGATACCTCCTCATTAGAGGGGAAGACAGATACCTCCTTCTGGGAAGGGATGATAGATACCTCCTCGTTAGAGGGGAAGATAGATACCTCCTCATTAGAGGGGAAGACAGATACCTCCTTCTAGGAAGGGGAAGAGAGATACCTCCTCACTAGAGGGGAAGACAGATACCTCCTCCTTAGAGGGGAAGACAAATACCTCCTTCTGGGAAGAGGAAGATAGATACCTCCTCATTAGAGGGGAAGACAGATACCTCATTCTAGGAAGGGGAAGACATATACATCCTCGTTAGAGGGAAAGATAGATACCTCCTCGTTAGAGGGGAAGATAGATACCTCCTTCTGGGAAGGGGAAGACCCATTATAGATACTTCCTTATGGGAAGGGGAACGCGGTGGGACGCCATTCCATTTGTCATGAGCTCATAGACTTAAATTTTTGGTAATTAAATAAAAGAGACTTGGATAGACATTGAGATTGATTGGACACGAGAGACGTCCTCCGAATGATTTTACTTATATTATGTGGATCAAATTATTTCTTTTGATGGTGTTACGTCTTATACATGAATTTCATAAAATTAATATTTATTCTTTAATTTATGAAGACATTTTGAGTTATATCATTTTGAAAATTAGCGGGTACAATGGATGTTTTCTTTTTTTCCGGTTACCGCGTCGGCTGAGAACAATACTATTTTCGAAATATTGTTAGAACTTGTTTTTATTCACTGGGATTATATCACATTAAAAGTGTTGTTTTCAGAGCACGAGGACGACACCTTTGAGATTGAAGCAACTTGAAGAATTAGTGAATTTTCTTAGTCATTTTTAGTTTGGTTAGTATTTTCTTAAATGCGGAGTCGTATGTGGACAGACACGTTTATTTATTTATCGTTGGGTTTATTAGTAGACGCCCGATTTTGAGGCTTTTGGTTATATTTGGATGTACGAATTTTTATTATATCATTACTTCAGATACTTTCTTACTATGTTAATTAATGTAAGGTATATTTGCACTCAATTAATTTGCGAAGTTTTTATGACTTGTATATTTTAATTAAATGTTTCGAAGATTTTTATTGAAATTAATTTAGATTACTAATGTAACGAAGGGCGTTACATTTTTGGTATCAGAGCAGTTCGATTCTAAATCGGACTGTGGTGGTGGGGCTTTTTTTTTCAAAAACAAAACTTGGGCACATAGGATGCTTATTAGAGTTATAATTCTGCATTCTATTCTTTTGGGTATTGGACTTGATCAACCCACTGTTTGATTGGTGGTATGCAGATTATGGCAGCGAACAAGCGAGGGAGAAATGATGCACTTGCAGCGACTTTGGCTCGAATGGCCAGAGTTATGCAGGAGCAGACGGCGACACTCCGTAAGATAAGGGATAATCGGGACGTGCTTAACGTGGTACCGGTTGTAACACCAGATCCAGAGTACAAGGGTCTGTCAGAGTTCAGGAACAATAATCCGCCAGCTTTTCGAAGGACCACCGATCCTATTGAGGCAGAGGAATGGTTGCTGAAATCAGAGAAAATCTTCAGGGTCATGAGGTGCACCGATGCTCGGAAGGTGGATTTTGCCACCTATATGCTAGAGTCGGATGCAGAGCACTGGTGGAACTGTGCTAGGGGGGTTGCTTGCTTCGGGCGCCCCTATCACGTGGGACATACTCAAGGAGGTATTTCTAGAGAAGTACTTTCCGCACAGTGTCCGGATACAGAAGGAGATTGAGTTGCTACAGCTTCGTCGGGGGAGTATGATAGTGGCGGAATATGTGACCAAGTTCAAGAGGCTTGCAAGGTTCTCTACTCAAGTGAGGGATAATCCTGATGGTCGATGGAAAGTAATTAAGTTCGAGCAGGGTTTGAAGCCAGAGCTGCAGAGCCTTATTGGGCTCCTGGAGATTCGAGACTACCCTACTTTAGTGAACAAGTGTAGGGTGGCGGAGCGGAATGTGCAAGTTGTGTTGGCTGAGAAACCAAAGGAGAAGAGCTTTAGTGACGACGGGGGTTTTCAGGGCAGAGATGGGAAATTTTTGAAGCATTTGCGACCCGTCTCCACCATCAGCAAAAGGGAGCACGTGCATGGAGCTCAGAGTGACAAGGTCACCGGGTGCCATAAGTGCGGTTTTGTTCATGGGGATCACTTGTGTCCCACAGTCCAGACTACTTGCTACAAGTGTGGCAAGACAGGTCACTTTGCCAGGACTTGCCGAAATGGAGGGCAATCCCAACCAAGGCCACAGAACCAAGGGAGGGTCTTTACACTCCAAGGAGAGCAAGTGAAGGAGCCAGATGGTCTGATCCAAGGTATGGGTATTATTAAAGAGATGAGAGTCGTTGTATTGTTTGATTCAGGAGAAACTCACTCTTTTATATCTCATGTATGTGTGAAAAATATAGATTTACATGTTTCCAAATTACTATTTGATTTGCGTGTTTCTACTCTCGTGGAGGATAAACTTGTTTCCTCCATTGCCTGTTTGAATTGCTCCTTAGTTTATCAATACTCGACTTTTTCTGTTGACCCTATATGCTTGCCTATGTCTGGATTGGATGTCATTCTTTGTATGTATTAGTTGTCTTCAGATCATGTTGTTATAAATTGTTCTGATAAAACTATCTCCGTTACTAAATAGCCAATGTATAACGAATCTTCCCTATCCAATTCTTTTGCATATGTTGTTTCTTGTCATAGGTGCTTAGCTGAGGGATATCAAGGATACATACTATTATTCTCAGCTAAGATAGAGGCTGACAGTGATGTGACGGTCATACTTGTGGTGTGAGTTATAGGATGTTTTTCCTAAGGATGTCTTTAGCTTACCTCCGAATAGGGAAGTTGAGTTTAGCATAGATCTAGTTCAAAGAGTGGACCAATGTTTGTAGGGCCTTATAGGATGGCACCTCTAGAGTGGAATGAGCTTAAGAAATGGTTAGAGGAGTTTAGGGATATGAATGTAAATGTATATCTCAGTGCTCTAAGTTTGAAATTGAATAGGTTGGAAATTTGCAGTGACCATAGGGAAGCGATTAGGCGAGAGCAACTTTTGGACCAGGAATTACAATCTCTTTCGGGGCAAGAGAATCAAGTGTTGTATACTGATAGTCTAGTGTTGTTTGAGGATGAGAATGTTGTTCCTAAGAAGGGGAGCCTTAGAGAGAAGGTTATAGAGGAAGCGCATAAGAGAAAGTTCACCATACATCCAGGAATATCTAAGATGTATCAAGACCTAAAGAAGATGTATTGAAGGCCATGAATAGAGAGGGGGAAAGAGAGAGAGAGGGAGAGAGAGGGGGGGAGAGAGAGAGATGGAGCCAGCTTTATAGCCAAGTGTCTAGTATGTCATAAAGTTAAGATAAAACATCAGAGGCCTTAAGCTTTGTTGCAGCCTTTAGAAAATTCCTCAATGGAAGTGAGAAAGGGTCTCTATGGATTGTGTGATGGGGTTACCTAGGACTCGTTTGCGTTTAGATGTCATGCGGATAATTGTGGATAGGTTGACAACATCATCCAAATCTTTTCAGCACAGACATATACTCAGTGTTGCAGTACCTTTAATCTATTGTTTTGGTAAGACGTGTTGATTTCGGGGACGAAATTCTTTAAGGAGGGGAGAAAACATAACATCCCAAAATTACAATATAAATTATTTTAATGAAAAGATTAAGCCGTTATAAGGCTTAGCGTAGAAAATTATTAGTATAACAATTTATTGGAATTATTTAATATTTTAAAATAAATACAAAATTTAGATTAAAAAAAAAGAGAAGAAAAAGCCATGAACCACCATCCATTTTTGGATTTCTCGTATAGGAAGTGAGCATGTTTAGCTTTGTGTGAAAAATAATTAGGAGATGTAATATTAATGAGGATTTTTTTGGGTTAAAAAAAAGGAAACAAAGAATGAAAATGGAAACAAAAATATATAGACATGTATGTTAAGGTGAAGGACTCCTCACGTCAGGGCTAGATTGCCTTGCCTTTCATTCGTCTAATAATAAAGGTCAGCGGGTCCTGCAACAATATTAAAGGTAGGGAAAAAAAGAAAGAAAAGAAACCTAATGCTACGAGGAAACCTAGTTGCTATTCACACGGCTATATAAGTTTATAACTCCTCTTTCTCTCACTCACGTAACGAAACGGCATGGTCGGACAAGGGAAATAAGAGAAAGAGCAGTGCTAATTGTTGAGTTTAGTAACGAATGGGGAGCCACACACACACCAAAAATTATTAACAAAAAGAAGGAAGACTTTTGTGGTGAAGGACTAGCTCTTCCCTTAGATTAATTTTGAAGCTTTTAAAGGTCTTCAAGTGATGAGTAAAAACATCTTTGTTCACCCTTCCATGGTACAATAAATTTTGGGGTTTGAAACCAAATTAGGAATTTAGGGAGTTTCCAATGATTAAATGTTCAATATTTTAAATTATGTGATTAAATGTTAGATTGGAATGATTTCTTGAATGATGTAATTTTTATTGTGTTATTAATATGAAGAATTTGGGATTAGCAGTCTTCTAGACTTTTGAATTTTCAATATACTGGGTATAGCATCTAAATGACTGAATTTGTTTGCTTATGTATAATATTGTTTGTTGTGGAAATCTTTGTTCCCTAGACATTCACAAACTTACGTTAATGAACCTACTGAAGCGAGAATTGGTATGAAGCCTTTCTTTGGTTTATATATGTACGTATAGCTTAAAAATAAAATTGCATGGCTGTAATTTATTTTGAAATTGAACAAAAGGCTTTGTAACATGGAATTCACGAATTGGTCTGTAATATATATATATATATATATATATATATATATATATATATATATATATATATATATATATATATATTATTGATTTTGTGATGTTATAGTGTTGTCTTGTCATGATGCTATATCACTAAGATTGACATATGAGGTCATATATTATGACCTGGGGTTATGATATATGCCCAAAATATGATTCTGAATTGTGATTTTTGTGATTGTTAAGATCTATGGGATGATGGATACCTCCTCGTTAGAGGGGATGAAAGATACCTCCTCATTAGAGGGGAAGACGGATACCTCCTCATTAGAGGGGAAGACAGATACCTCCTTCTGGGAAGGGGATGATAGATACCTCCTCGTTAGAGGAAAAGATAGATACCTCATCTTTAGAGGGGAAGACAGATACCTCCTTCTGGGAAGGGGATGATAGATACCTCATCGTTAGAGGGGAAGATGGATACCTCCTCATTAGAGGGGAAGACAGATACCTCCTTCTAGGAAGGGGAAGATAGATACCTCCTCACTAGAGGGGAAGACAGATACCTCCTTCTAGGAAGGGGAAGACAAATACATCCTCGTTAGAGGGAAAGATAGATACCTCCTCGTTAGAGGGGAAGATAGATACCTCCTTCTGGGAATGGGAAGACCCATTATAGATACTTCCTTTTGGGAAGGGAAAGGCGGTGGGATGCCATTCCATTTGTCATGAGCTCATAGACTTAAATTTTTGATAATTAAATAAAAGAGACTTGGATATACATTGAGATTGATTGGACACGAGAGACGTCCTCCGAATGATTTTACTTATATTATGTGGATCGAATTATTTCTTTTGATGGTGTTACGTCTTATACATGAATTTCATAAGATTAATATTTATTCTTTAATTTATGAAGACATTTTGAGTTATATCATTTTGAAAATTAGCGGGTACCATGGATATTTTCTTTCTTTTTTTTTTCCAGGTCACCGCGCCGGCTGAAAACAATATTATTTTCGAAAATATTGTTAGAACTTGTTTTTATTCACTGCGATTATATCTCATTAAAAGTATTGTTTTCAGAGCACGAGGACGACGCCTTTGAGATTGAAGTGGCTTGAGGACTTAGTGAATTTTCTTAGTCATTTTTAGTTTGGTTAGTATTTTCTTAAATGCGGAGTCGTATGTGGACAAACACGTTTATTTATTTATCGTTGGGTTTATTAGTAGACGCCCGGTTTTGAGGCTTTTGGTTATATTTGAATGTATGAATTTTTATTATATTATTACTTCGGATACTTTATTACTATTTTAATTAATGTAAGGTATATTCGCACTCAATTAATTTGCGAAGTTTTTATGACTTGTATATTTTAATTAAATGTTTCGAAGGATTTTTATTGAAATTAATTTAGATTACTAATGTAACGAAGGGCATTACACTTCATCAAGTCACTTCATCCTCTTGATGCTCTGCTCCATTGCGTACCAAATGACTTCCGCGATCGTATTTCCCGACGATTTTACTATGGAAATCCCTAAGATTTGGTCCCAAACAAGATTTTTCGAAAAATTCAAAACTCACACAAAACATCATAAAAACACTAACTGTCTCGTTCATGAATTAAAATTTGGTCTCTAGCTCAGTAAACTTGTACTGGCAGTGAAAACCCAGATCGGTTTTCGTCTGAATTTTCAACCGAAAATTTTACTGTGACTTCATATGGTAAGACAACACAAGAAAATGATTTTTTATTAAATAAAATCATCCTCTGAATTTTATCAAAATAAACACATTAAAGCATGTATTTACTGATAAAGAAGCATACGATAAATAGGGTGTTACAAAAACAACACCTACTAAAACTTTGGATTGTTTCTTTTTTTCTCTCCAAGTGAGAAATCTCTCTCCAAGAGAGAAGTTTTCTTTGTTTTTCAAAACTCAAGAAGTCTAGTGGTTTCGTGGAGGGTGAGGGAAGGCTGAAAAATTTAACGGCGTCCTCTAGTCTTGATCGACTGACTCTAGAGGATGAAGTGGAGAGTGACACCCTGCTACCCCACATGTTATAAAGCATTTAAAGGACAAAGATATAAAACCAATAATGCATTAACTGAATAAAATGAATTATTTGTCCATGGGTAGAAATGTTCCACATGAACTAGTTCTCAAAATTGGCGGAAAATAAAACAAGTTAAAAACAATTAAAACATAAGCATGAACCATAAAGAAAACCCAACCCCGATGTCATATTACAGAGCTGGTATAACAAATCAAATAAACAAACTGAAACTAAACATAACTAACTACTAGAAGTGGCTCCTCAGAATCACTCCTCAGCAAGCTTCTCACCGTCCTCTGCAAGGTGCCGATCTGGCCAAACAAACAACAAACAACGGGGAGTAAGAATCATGTAAACATATATGGCATGGAGATAGGAAGCAAGGTAAAACATATAGCATAGCATCATCATAACATACATCAACATATATATATATATATACACACACACACACACATCAACATCCAATCAACATCATATCAACCAAGAATGTTATGCAGTGCAATGCAATACTACTCCACCACTCCAACATGCATGTGAATCCAACTAACTCAGGATGTCAACTTTGGAGTTACATATCCATATTGGCCATATCAGCACCAACACCGACAGTTCACCAACCAGCGAACCCCATGGATAGCCGCGTATCATAACCGGATACACACTTCGGGGGCGCACGGTTCACCAAACCATGAGTGAACCACCCGAGACTTGGTCCAGATCTGTTAGATTCAATGACTTAAAGATTTTGATATATGACAAATACAACTTAATGTGTCTGCAAGTATTTAGTGTCAAATTGTAAAGACATGTATTAAGCAATATTCAACAAGTACAGTGAGCAATCAAAGGAGAATATTCAAGGAAGAACTTGGAGGAATCAAAGAGCAAGGACAAAGATCGAGGAATCATCAAAACAAGAGCTTAAACGAAGAAATTAGTGCTAAGTCATAGATGATTTGCAAGAGATGAAATTTCTTATTCACAAATAGTTCAATTAAGAAAGATGCATGAAGAAAATCATTTTTCATAACCTGCATTAAAAGGAACAAGTTTTCGTTTATGAAAATGATTTTTGGAAATAATAATAGAAGAGCTCGTCCAGCACTGGAATAATATAAGCGCTCGTCCAACACTGGGAATAATAGAAGCGCTCCTCCAACCGTGGTAAAAGCTGGCGTCCAAGAAAGTGGCAGAAGCTCACGTCTACTAAAATGACAGAAGCTCACGTCTACTAAAGTGACAGAAGCTCACGTCTATTAAAATGACAGAAGTGCTCGTCCACTAAAGTGATACAAGCGCTCGTCTACTAAAGTAACACAAGCGCTCGTCTACTAGTTGGAGCACGTCCAATTACTTTGTGTTAGTACTCCCGTCTGCTGACGTGGCAAATGGACGCGACTATTGTAACACCTCCCTTGGGTATTACTTTCTAAACACGTGCGGAAATAAAATTAAAAGATAATTTGCTGGTGCTTTCGGAAAATAATTTGTATAAGTACATAAGTGTCTGAAATTGGGTATAAAATTTTTTGTCACGACTTCGCACCTAAGCCTTGATCGGCACACAGACTTACTATCATAGCCTGGCAAGCCTATTTCATTTAAAGAATATACTTGAATAAAAGCTAATATTTTATGAAAATTTCGACAGAGCCTCCTCTGTAATTCGGACATCCCAGGTAAGAGATCACCTGCTAAAATAATTACATTTTCATTCCAGAATTCCAGTAACACCAAATACCGCCAGGCAGTAATAAAAAAAAATATAGTTATAACAATTAGCTATACAGGAAAAGTTTAAGTTTTTCATCCAAAAGAAGGGCTCTCCGAGCCATTTACATTCCATCCAAAAATAAAGGCTCTCAGAGCCATACTCATACATACTATCAAAAATAATCTAAGTTTCAAACCCTAAGCTGGTCATTCTAAAAGTTATTCCTAAGAAAACTCACGTGATCTTTCCACAATCAAGTACTTCATCAAATAACCAGATCTAAGCCTCTGAATGACTTAGGGAGACTCCTCTGCACCATCTGTACTAAAGCACCCAGGGTACAATAGTGAACCAGAAGAAAACCTGATATGTCTGTAAGGGTGAGATCCCAATATATGGATTTAAATACGATAACCACATGCACGACTCTCAATTACCATTTAACATGAATATTCAAAGATAAACAATATATTTATCAAAGGGTTTCATACCTGATAGTCGTACCCGTTTTAAAAACCATGACACTACAATATTCCACAACTAACTTTGAGACCTAATCTCCGGAGCTCCAACCATCAAATAAATGAGCTGATCAGGCTCTAGTTGTCAATTAAGGCAGAATCAATGCCCGATATGGCAAAGTTCTATTGACCATTCCACAGTCCAACTCAAGGCAAAGTGGTGACTACATATAGCACATGGTCTACTTGGTCGTATATCCATCAAGGCACAAATGGACGCAAACTGCATGAATACTTGCCATCAAGCATTCAAGTCCTATGCAAAGGCACGTCTGCCCTGTAATGCATGTAAAACATTTTGTTCACGTTGTTTTCTTTGTGTTCAATCTTTATATGTCGGAGCTAAAAACCTCACGACCAAATCACCATTTTAAACTTTCAAGTTTAATACCTCTTTCAAATATAATTGACTCCAAGTCAAAAGTGTGCAAATCACGAAATCTAGACCGATGCACCAGTCTTGGACGCGTAGATTTTAGTGCACAAAACCAAATATACAGTTTATAGGACATTGTAGTCCATAATTTCCTCTTCGGACCCAAGGCCCATATCTTAGAACTCTAGACCCGACGTCTCGGTTGCTAGGTTCGTTTAAACCATTTTCGTTCTGTGAAATACAAAACAAAACCAAAGTTTCCTCAACTTATCCAAGTTGACGGAAATAACACCATTGTGTAAAACTCATTTCCAGAAATCCTTTTCATTTGAAATTCATTTATAAAACCATCAAATAATAGAGAAATTCATTTTTCTCAAATCCGTTTTCTTTTGAAAACTCCTTTTTCCGTAACAACCTCAAATCTTCGTAAAATCATTTCCAACTCATTTCTATTTGAAATAATAAAATTGTTCCTCATAGTTTTCGTTGTCAAATATTTTTCCCAAAGTATTTTTCGTTGGAAATAAAGTCATTTGTAAATCAAATGATTTTCTCTTTTACAAAAATTCTTCATAATCACTGTTAAAATATCCCTGACACTTACATTTCTTAGAATAACTTTTCTTCTTATTTTTGAATTTGTTTGGAAAAGACAACGTAACTGAAATATTTTCAAGATGTTGTCCTCACTATTTACTTATAAATCACTCTTTTCTCCAAAACATCATCAAATATAAATACTTTCAATATTTTTCTTCCATAAATCAAATCCTTTGAATTTCTCCTCAAGCTTTTTCAACGCTTTTATCTTTAATTTAATTGAGCACTGACCAATGTCAGGCTTCTCAGGCAATCAACCAACCAATAAATAATCCATACATCACAGTATAATCATGCTTTCACATAAAACATTAAAAATCACATAACAGTCATATAACAATTTAATTTGACACCACACATCACAACAGATAAACTCAAATACGACACACAAATAGCATGCAGTTACCGAAAATCCCTCAGGCAGCTGTCTCCCCTTACCTTTGAAGACAAGTAAAGGATCTTCGTCCTAATGCTCACGTTATCTCATATCTACTCCATCAAGCAAGCATAGCCGTGTCAAACGTCTCAGAGAGGGAATCCAACAACGCGCAACAACCAGAAATCAAGAAATCAATTACACATAATCAAACAAACATTCTAATTTGTTCTAAACACTTAATCTTATTACCAAACAAGGTTATTTTCAAAGAAAATCATGTTTGAAGCTCACGCTTCACAATACCCTTTAAGGAAACTTTGTTTTGATTATAGGATCATGAAAAAGAACTTGGGAATAATCAATTAAGAGTCCTAATTACACTAAATCATAATTAATTTCACAAAACAGAATCAAATTCAAATGAAATTAAATTGGGGATTAGGGCTCCTAAATACAATTTAGGGAAAACTCATTTTAATTAAAGAATAATGAAATTGGTTTAGGGAAACACAAATTCACAGTCCCAATTTCATAAAACAACCTTAAATTTCAAGATTAAAATCTCAAAATCCAAGAGTTAGGGTTAGGGTTAGGGTTTTAAAATCAATTTGGGGGTTTTGAATCTGAGACACAAGAGAGGGTTTTGACTCACCCAAGCTTGAAGGCAGAGGACGCAGTGACCAGCCATGGGTGCGGCGGCGGCGTCATGGCGGCTCCGGCAAGATCGCAGTGGCGGTTGGATGATTTCTGGAGTAAAAAAGGACCAAAAGAGAGGGTTAGACCAAAGGAGAATGAGATGGAGTTCAAGACAACTCACATAGTGAAAACCACCATGGAGGCGGCGGCGGACAGCACCTACCGCGGTGGCTAGCACGACGTGAACAGGAGGAACGAGACGGAGCAGAACGCGCGTCTTCTCCGCTACCAGGCGCAACCAAACGGTGACCTCCCAGGCGGAGCACGACTGGACGGCGACGGGTGGCTCCTAGGGCGGCGCGACTGATTGGTTGAGAAAGAGGAGGAAGAAGATGGAGTGAGGAGGAAGAAGAGAAAAAGAAAGAAGAAAAGAGAAAGAAGCAGAGAGAAAAGAGAAAAATAAGGGATAGGGCGTCGAGAGAGAGAAAAATGTGAGAAAGTTAAGTTTTAAACCCATTATTTAGTAATAGGTACAAAATGAGTGATAAATATTAGGCCTAAAATGAACATGTTTTTAGACTTTTTGGAATCTAAAAATAAAGATTGATAAAGATATGATTTCGAAATTCAAATTAAAGTAAAGATTAATAGTTGAACTTATCAACTAAGAAAATACTCTGTCCAAAATTTAATCTCCGATTAAGGTCAAACCAAAATATTTTTAACTCTAAAATTAAATAGAATAAATATATGAAAATGCTTTTCTCTTAATCATATTATTTAAAATATTTTCTGTACTGGTAATAATAGTGACAATAACATAAATTATTGTCTAGTAAGCGTGCATTCACTAAAATAAGTCAGTGCTAACGCACCCAATAAAATAATTTGAAGAGTGTAATTTAATTACTCAAACTAAACCACATAACATAATAAACATAAACATCCAAATAAAATAATTAATCCTAGGTGTAAAAACTAGGGTGTTACAACTATTTTTTTTTAAGATGGACGCAACTATTTTTCCAAATGGACTCGTTATTTTATGGACGCGAATTCTATAAGAACTGTCATAATCTTATCTTAAGAACGAGAATCAAGAAAACATATTCTGTTAAATCAGATCCAAATCTGTTTTAATTGATCCCAACGACTATAACTTGTTTTCTATATAAAGAGGGATCAAAGGAACACTTTAAGAAGAATCATGATGAATAACAAAAGAATTATAACAATACACATATCATTCATCATCTTCATTGAGCTTACTGTGAAAAGAGTGTTTTAATACTCATAAGTGCTTCGATTTGTTTTATCTGACTATTGAGAGTTAGGAATCAACTTTTGTTTTTACTTTTCGATTTTAAATAGAGAGGGAGTCTCTCTCTGAGTGATTAGGGTGAGGTATCCCTAAGGAAGAACATTGAGGCTCTTCACAAGAGTGTGGTATCTCGAGGTGAAGGAGTGCTCTGTGGTGTAAATGTTTTTCAAGCTACCTGGCAAAGCTTGTGTGTTAATGTGTGAAATCCCACAGGTGGAGTGGGGACTGGATGTAGGTCACGGTGGTGGTGACTGAACCAGGATAAATCTGGTTGTGTAGTATCTATAAACTCAGACTCTTTAATTTCTGTTAATGATCAAGAACTTGTGATTTTGATGTTTAAAGTTCAAATATAACTTCTGTTCTTGATCTGTATAAACTGTATTTTGTTATTACTGAGTTATTGAACCTAAACCTATTCGTTATTAATCTTTCTTATCCTCATCACCTTCTATTCAATATTTTATAAAAACACTTCATCGATTTTATAAAAGATCCTGAGAACACAAATCCGCAACTTTGATTTATAAAGCTTTGTGAAAAAGTTTTAAGAGGGAAATATTTTCTTTGAAAACTCAATTCACCCCCCCTATTGAGTCGTTGAAGTCAAAACAACAAGATCATCATAACAGGACAACCTCCCCTATGCTAAACATCCCCCTCAACATCATCTCCCATGCTCTATGCAAATGGCACAACAACAAATAAGGCAACCACCTCCTTTGCTTGGGTCAATAAGCACCCAAGACTTATCACCAACATCAACATCAATATCAACACCTTAGACCCAAACCGCGGGATCAAGGCCCCCTTGACCAAAAAGCACCAAGGTCCAACGTAACAACACCTCGACCAAAAAGCATCGAGGTCACTTTGGCCAAAAAGCACCAAAGCGTAACAACGTGCGGTAACCCATCCGGTACCGGCTTAACCAGCTTATTACTCTTTGTTATCTTAATTATTCTTTAATTAAGTTATCTAACTTGTTATCACTCGATTAGTGTATTATTACTTCAGTTGGGGATAATTGGGATGAAACACCCTTGTAATTCATTAGTTTCAGATACTAACCAGTAGGGGAAGCATGGGCGTACTAAACTCCCAGCACGGTCATGCTGCCACTTAGCGTGCTCCACTTAAGTGGCAGCACGACCGTGGTCACTGTCCTGCACAGTCATGCTCAATGCGCAGCCTGTTTTCTAGAATTTAACTCGGAACACGGTCGTGCTCTCTGTTCAGCACGACCGTTGTAACATCCGTGACTGCTTTATGGATTGACAACTGTCCCCACAAACCAGCACGGGTCTTTTTAGCGTGCTTTGTCCTCACTCACACGCTTCCCAGGAAAACTTCCCAAGAGGACACCCATCCCAGAATTGCTCCAAGTCAAGCTCGGTTAACTGTGGAGTTCTTAAGTGATGGGCTACCGAAAAGAAGATGCATCTTGTTAGTATAGGTAGTACCAATCAATCCATATAAGTCTTCCTAAATTGTATAGTCCCATACCTACACAGTCTCAGGATCCCTCTCATTCAGGTGTGTAATCAGTTCATTCATGTGTCCTTCCACCTAGAAGCCTGCCAGGAGCCGCTCCTTGTCCGTGCCTTCTTGCACCGGCGACCACTCCCAGCCCTCGTCGGCACCCGGGTGTTACATGCCCACCAGCTTTCACTTGGTTCGTCCCCGAACCACATCGTACTGGGGGAGGTGCCGCTCTGATACCATCTGTAACATCCCTGACTGCTTTATGGATTGACGACTGTCCCCACAAACCAACGCGGGTCTTTTCAGCGTGCTTTGTCCTCATTCACACGCTTCACGGGAAAACTTTCCAGGAGGTCACCCATCCCATAATTTCTCCAAGTCAAGCTCGCTTAACTGTGGAGTTCTTAAGTGATGGGCTACCGAAAAGAATATGCATCTTGTTAGTATAGGTAGTACCAATCAATCCATATAAGCATTCCTCAACTGTATAGTCTCATACCTACATAGTCTCAGGATCTCTCTCATTCGGGTGTGTAATCAGTTCATTCATGTGTCCCTCCGCCTAGAAGCCTGCCAGGAGCCGCTCCTTGTCCGTACCTTCTTGCACCGACGACCACTCCTCGCCCTCGTCGGCACCCGGGTGTTACAGCCGTGCTCCTAGGCAGGGCCATAAATTCAACATGTTCTTGGAGTTTAGGCTCCCTAATTCTCTCAAATCAGAACCTAGGGTCCTTGGACGAATCCATTGGCATCAAAACTCACCTTCCACTAACAATTCATAATTAGTTAACAACCTTAAGTAATTGATCCTTAGTTACTATATCAATTAGGGGTCCTAAATTAACCAATTAGGGCCTTTATCAACGTGTTACCTTAATCAACATAAATCAGCCAAACAGTCATGGTATCCACATCATCAACCAACATATTCATGGTATAATATCAACCAACTCAGCCAACATGTTCAACAACAACAACGATACATATATCATTATATCCCACATAAAACAATCACTCAAAATTATAAACATGTAATCATGGTATTCCAACAACCAACATGTTATCGTATAACATAGCCAAAACCAACAATCATCATCATAACATCATGTTCATATTAGCAGTAACAACGTAACCATCATGAACATACTATGAACAAAGGCATGTAAAACAATAATCAAACATCTTATCATAACAAATGAAACCAACAAGTTAATCATACCATCAAACATAGCAAACCGGGGTTATGGGAACCCCTTTACCTTACACTACCCCCAATGCCTATGATATACACTACCCTTCTCCCCATACCTGGAATAGAGATCACGATTCAAAAGAGAGAAAGAAGATCCACTTGGGTCCGTCTCACAAGTGCTTGTTTACGACTAAAAGAATGACAAGGAGGCACTTTGGATCAACTCTAAGATCAAGAAATCAAAAGGAAAAGATCAAGAACTTTAAAGAAAGAACACAAGGGATAAAGTGCACAAATTTTACCATTTCTAAAGTTCCAAACATCAAGCACAATGAACCCATATTCGTAGCGATGTTCTCCTATCAAGAAGCAATGATGAACGATGCAAGAACGGGTTCCCCAGAGAGAGTTTTCTAGATATGTTTGATGGAAATTGAGAGAAAATGAGAAGGGAGGCAACTCCGAGTGTTAGGACGTGATAGACTAGGGTTTAGATCGTTGATGAGTGTGATTTCACCTCATATTTCATTGACATTTTGCATTCATTTTCATATAGTTTAGTCGTATTCTATTTGATTATTTGATAGTTTTTACCTTGGAATGGGTAAGGTGGTTTTGTGGTGCTTGTGTGCAGGAATTGAAGATTAAAATGCTCAGGATCAGTTACGTTGGAGCTGGCATGAAGATGGAGCTTGAAAGGCAAGAAAATGAGGCAAACAGAACTGATCACGGCCAAGCCGTGATGGCCATCACGACCGTGATCGAGTTGAGCTGAAAACAAAGAATGGAAAAGTCAGAGCTGGTCACGACCAGGCCGTGATACCCATCACGGCCGTGATATGTCAACTGAACCAGACCCTCACAGGCAAAACTAATCATGGTTAGGTCGTGATGGTGGTCACGGCCGTGACACACCAACCGGTGAAGCAACCTCCAAGGCAGAATCCGTCACGGTCTGGCCGTGATAGCCATCACGGCCGTGACGCGTAATATATGGATCTTTAGAAATTGATTTGATCTGAATTTGTGATTGCTTGGGATTCAAGTTACCCTGATCTATAAATAGAGCAATTAGGCTCGAAAATAAGGACTTTTGTGGGCTGCTACCTTAGGCAAAATTAGGATTTCTCATCCTTTTCTTCTTCTTCTTCTTCTTCTTCTCTTATCTTAGGTTTTCATTCATGTTTTTGTTAATCAAGCTTGCCATGACCATGGCCATGCTTGAGTAGTCTTTTTATTTCTAGGGATTGGGGCTATGCCCAATATTTTTTTTAGGTTATGAATTGATGTTTTCCCTTTGTTAATTTTAATTTGCTTTCGATTTGGTTTCGATCGCATGAATTACTTGTGAATCTGGTGCGCACTTATTTGCATGTCATAGATACTCTAAGGAGGAACCTAGCGGTGAACTTAGGTATTGGATCTATAGGAATCAAACTTATGACTTAAATCACGAGAGTTAGAAGCGGTCCTTCGAGGGTTCACGAATTGTCACAGAACTTAAAGGGTTCAATTTAAATTCAATTACCACGAGAGTAGGGGTTGGTTTAATTGGGCACGGTTTTTGTAACCCGAGAGGGAGCATTAACTTATTTAGGATAAATTCGCCTTCAAAGTAATTTTGATAATTAACAAGGAGTAGTCAATTTGGTAACATGAACAATCTTGTTGGTAACCCAATTACTAGGAATCTCTTTAGATTTGAAAAACCCCTAATTGATTTACTTTCCTATTTTAATTGATTGCATTCTTAAATATCTGATTTTCTAGTTAATTCTTATTTCAAAAATCAAATCTTTTCCAAATCATTTTTTTTATATAGTCCAGTTTAATTGATTTATTAATTAATTGTTATTTGAGATCATGATCTCTGTGGGATCGATCTTTTTATTACTTGACGACGAATCCGGTACACTTGCCGGAGTCAACACATCAAGTTTTTGGCGTCGTTGCCGGGGACTGTGCTTTCTTGAATCTCAATTTAATTTTTAAATTGATTTTTCTAGACTTTTTCTTTCTTTTTATATATAAAAAAACTTTTTCATCTTCTAGAGTATCTCTCTCTCTCTTATAGGCGTTTTTTCTTTTATGCAAAAATCCCCAAGTCTTGGAAACCTTATTGAAGTTGACCGCGAAATCTAAAGGACCTTTCATAGACATAGGTGACTACAAAGAGAGATGGAGAGGTTGATTCTCATTCCACTCATGACGAATCTACCGGACACCAAACCATTGAAGGACTACGCAGCCCCAAATGCTAGGGGTTTGCGAACCGGGTTTGCTAAGCCAGAAATCGAGGCGGAGAACTACACTATACCGCCTATGCTAATTAGCATGATTAGGCAACATCAATTTGGAGGATTACCCTCGGAGGACCCGACTGATCATGTGGAGACATTCTTGGAGTTCACCGATGCAATTAGAATTCATGGTGCCCCGATTGATGCTATACGCTTGAGGTTATTCCCCTCCTCTCTGACTGGAAAGGCAAAAGCTTGGTTGAAGCAAGTGCCCGCTAATACGTTGTCAACTTGGGACCAACTGGAGCAGGCATTCTTGGAGAAATTCTTCCCTCCATCCAAGACTGCTTACCTACGAATCCAGATCACCGGCTTCTTCCAAAAGGACGGAGAATGCTTATCTGAAGCTTGGGATCGCTACAAGGGATTGCTAGAGTCTTGCCCACATCATGGACTCGAGAGGTGGCTATTAGTGTGTACCTTCTACAACGGATTGGATTACTCTTCGAAGGTGTCACTTGACTCCGCAGCTGGTGGAGCCTTTATGAAAAGACCTTTGACTGAAGCATTCAATATCATTGAAAACGTAGCCACCAACTACCACCAATGGGGTTCGGAAAGAGGTAATAACCCGATAAAGCTTTCGGGGGGGTAAGTTTGAAATGAATAGCACTGATCTAATTATGTCTAAAATTGACTCGCTGAATAAACGCTTTGATAAGCTTGAAAAGGCTAATGTGAGTTCAATAGGTGCTACTAATATTGTTTGTGAGATTTGTGGAATGCAGAGACATGACATAATTGAGTGCCCACATGGTATTTGATCATGTCCTTTAAGGATGTTAGATCAAGCTGGAAATGTTAAGAACAATGAATGGAATATAGTGATGGATAAGTTCGAGGATAAATAGAATGATATAAGAATGAATTATGTTATGAATTTTATTTGTTACCTAGGGGAAAAACAGCGATGAGAAATATAATGTTGGATCTTTAGATTAAGATACGATTACAATATGATGTCTAGTATTGAGTTAAGAAATTCCGAGGACGGAATTTTTTTCTAAGAGGGGTAGTAATGTAACACCCTACTTTTTATTTTCCGATTTTTTATTTTTTCAAGTAAAAATATTTTATTTGTATTAACCGGTATAAATGTATTTATTTATATTTTTATCCGAGTTCATGGAGATTGATTTTTATGAAATAAAAATCATATTCATACTCTATCTTAGGGTAGAAGCTTACGGTAAAAATTTGGGTTGAAAATTCAAACGGAACCCGGTCTGCGTTTTCACTGACAGTATAATTTTAGTGGGCAGAAAACCAAATTTTGACTCGTGAAAGAAATGGTTTATATTTAAATCATATTTCTAACGAGTTTGGTTGTTTTGAAAATTTTCAACCGAAAATAAAATATTACGCTTTTTACGGGCGTAAAACCCTAATCGGGAAACCGACGGAGTCGAGAAGGGAAGTGCAGAGACCCGTCAAGAGATCGGGACAATGAGTCATACATGATGACTCATGGAGGATGAGTCACTAAGCATTTATGAGCATTAAATGCAAGTAATCATGACATTTAGGTAAAAAGACCAAAATACCCCTAAGCTTTTGCGGGTATTAACAAGACGCATCTACGCACTCTTAACCAATCATTTTACGTGGTTGAAAACCTCCCACATCTCTCCAATTTCGTACCTCCACCTCCAATAAATCTTAACTATTTCATTTTGCTTTTGTTTCATTATTTTCCTCTCAAAAACCGAAATCGGGTAAACGACGGAGCTGCGTACGGAATTTCCGGGAACCGCTAATGGATAAGATCGATGACTCATTGGTGAGTCATTTTGTGTGGCCCAAAATCAGCCACACCTCCATCAAATGTGAGCCACATATTATTAACCATCGTTAGCCAAAATAACCTTAGTTAAGTTAATTATAACCTTAGTTAAGCTTATATTACTTTAATAATCACAAAACCCATTAAACCAATTCCTTTTAACCAAACAAGGCATAAGATTACTCCTATAAATACCCCAAAACCGTGGCCTCCCTCACCATTTCACTCATCTTCTTCATTCTCTTCATCTTCCCCACCAACTAAGTTACAAAACCCTAAGAACACCGAATTCCCACAAAACATATGACCCTCTTCCTTTCTGAAACTCGGAAAACACTCAACATAAAAGTTGTTCCTATTTATCTCTTCTTTCCAACAAGCTAAAGATAATAAAAAACGGATAAGTGGATTTGGAGAAAGGCTCAAAATACAGAAACTGCCCAGAATTCCCAGCAACCCACGAAACAGCATAAAGAAGGCCCTTTTCACCCCTGTTATGATCCGAACAAAATGAAACCTTAAACACCAAAGTTGTTCCTTTTCTTCTTATATTTCTATCAAGCCAAAGTTCGTAATTTTTGGATGAGTATATTGTGAGATACACTCACAATACCATCACACCCTCAAGCTGTCCAGTTTTCAACATAGTGAAGGTTGATCATTTTCTTCATTTCTTCAATCTTCAAGAGGTAAAAGCTCATCTCCTTGATCATATAAGCTTTCATATTCATGTATTTATCATGTTTATGCCATGAATCATATTTTTCCATTCCTAGATCTAGAACTTCAAATAATTCTAGAAAATTGTAGAAAAATCCTTTTAATGTGAAACCAATTTCTATGATCTTGTGATGTCTTCCACTTTCATTATCCAAGAGCTTGAATCCAACTAAATTTCCTAGCCTATTTTCCTAATATGGGCCGAAACCCTAACCCTAAAGGTTAGAGGATTTTGTTTCAAATTTTAGTCTTGTAATAAGTAATCTATGTTAGTTAAGACTCTAGTAACTAGGATCCAAAAGATAGCATTAAGAAGATAATCCTAAACCTATTTTCTAAGTCTTGACCGAACGTAGCCCTAAAGTGTCATAGATGGTTGTTAGTTTATTAATTATAGTTATGTTGTTTGGTTGAAGGTGTTTGTGTTAACTCGTGGCGGGATAACGAGGATCGTCGTGTACGTGTTTCCGGTGAAAACTCGGGTGGGGAAAAGAATCAACCTATCGTCGGAATCGATAAGTAGTAGATTATATGATAATTGTGTAGGGCGACCTAAACCCTACTAGTAGTTGAGTAATCGACAAGACCAAAATCATATTGGAAACATTTTCTGTAAAACCAATAGTGATTTGGGGATTGTAGGTTTATCAACATTAGGATGATTTTATCTTATCTGAGGTTGATTGAATTTATTATTATTATTTCATTGCTTATGTGATATTTTGTGATATTTGAATTATTTTCTGATATTGTGTTATGCATGATCTGCCTGGTTTTTAATACTATGCCTAGTTGATTTTAAGTAAGGATATGTGTTGTTCGGGAGATGATTGTTTGGGTGAGAGAATAAAGGTGATTTAGAGGTGCCTAGCCTAATTAAGTGGTTTTATCTATGAGGAAAAAGGTGTTGAGACTTTGATGGAAGGTTGAGGTACTAGGTTGTTATTGATTTAAATTAGGGAGATTCATTTATCGAGGTATTGTTAGTCACAGCCGTGTGAGTGGAACACGCGAGGTCAGGATATCCTATTTTGGGGATATCGGATATTACGGGTGAGTGCCCTACGGATGTGGATGCCGAGGTAGACTACCGTAATACTCTTTAGTTCTTAACGAGTTCACATGTTCTTGGCACTGGACCGTTGTGGAAGGATGTTCCTTGATGAGTTCGTATGTTCTTGGCACTGGACCGTTATGGAAGGATGTTCCTTGACGAGTTCGTATGTTCTTGGCACTGGACCGTTATGGAATGATATTCCTTGACGAGTTCGTATGATCTTGGCACTGGACCATTTTAGACTAATAAGTGTTTAGTCTTTGATGCATTCGAAAGTTATTGGTACTGGACCGTTCTGGACTACTGACTAATGTGACAGGAGTGAAGATGGCCACATCAGTATTAAGTTTTAGTTGCATGGGCTGAGGGTAGAGGATGATATAGTGAATTGAGGATGATTGCTGATTTTGATTGATGCGTGTCTGTGACAATTACTGTCTAATTTACTATTACTCTTTTCCACTTTTTGATGATAGAACTGTTTCTTATTCCCTATATCTTTCTGTGTGTTGTGTTTTATTTCTGATGTGATCGTACAAGAAGACCCGATGGAGGAACCAATTGCTGAGGGGTTAGATGGAACTCCTTACGAACCGAGATCTTTGGAGGTCGAGCTGTGATTCAAGGCGATTAGAGTATAGACAGTATGGCCAGTGTGTCTAAAGAGTATTTATATTTCCGCTGAGTATGTCTGTAGTGAAATTTATGCCTGTGAGGGATCCTACTGAGAGGGTACCCTTAACAGTGCTTTTGGAATGTAATAAATAACAGGTGTGTATTTATGTAATATAGTTTTGGTATGTTTTATATATACATAAGTTATATAATTATTAATTAAGTTTTAATTTTTACGTATTTTCAATGATAAGCGAGTGATTAAGTAAATAAATATTAAGGTTTTAATGTAATAATACGATGGGGCACAACGGGGTGTCTCAACTTAGGGGCGAGTGCGACTTTGATGCCGCATACCATCCTTTAGAGGTTAGGAACCAAGGAATTGAGTCCATCCAAGTTCTCTTTACAATTTGCGGATGGCTCAACTAAAACACCTCTAGGCATACTAGAGAATGTTCCCATAAAGGTAGGAAAATTTTTCATTCCTATCAATTTCATGGTGTTGGATATGAACGGGAATTCTAAATTCCCTATCATTCTAGGAAGTCCATTCTTGGCCACAGCTGGAGCAATAATAGATGTAAAAAATGGCAAACTCTCTCTGAACGTAGAGGAAGGTAGGGTGGATTTTGATTTGACCAACTCATATAACAACCCTCCTTTTGAGAGTCATGTGTGCAGGATCGAGATAATGCCTCCAGAGGTGAAGGAAGAGCCTAATATGGAAGCAACTCCCAAACTTTGCATGACGAATGATGCACCAAATAATGATGAAATGGGAGTTGCTCATCATATGGAGTTAGAACTTCCGCCAGGAGGAAGTAAGACCATGAAACTCAGAGTAAAAAGAGCAAAGCGAAAGCGCAATTGGCCATATGAACAAAATAAGCTCTTTGAAGGACTTCCTTAGAAGAGAGGTGTTCTTTCACCTCCACGCCCAGCTGACCCCGGTTGATTGAAAGAAGTACGGGCAAGCTTAAGACCGTAAATAAGCGCTTCTTGGGAGGCAACCCAAGTTTCCTTTCCCTTTTCCATTTGTTTTTGAATTTTGTTTTTGAATAATTTTAGGAGATTAAGAGAAGAAAGATCACTAATTGATGGTTTTGCCAAGTATTTTCAGGTTATGAAAGCAGTAAGAGCAAAAAGGCAAAGAAAAATAAAGTCAGAATTGATCACGCCCAGGACGTGACGGTGGTCACGGCCGGGACTAGCTAACCACTGAAGATCAGAAAGGATCACGGCCCAGCCATGATATCCCTCACAGGCGGGATGAGAAGGGCAAAGAAAATTAGAATGTATCACGTCCTAGCCGTGATGGAACTCATGGCCGTGAGATTCCAGCTTCTATAAACCGGAATTGATCACGGCCTAGCCGTGATACACATCACGATCGTGACACGTTTTCCAGCAGCTCTATGACTGGCATGTGAACTAGCACCCTCCACCACCTCGGTGAGTTGTTCCATTTTTCTCCTCTCTCCGACTTGATTATTTACATTGGGGACAATGTAAGTTTTTAAGCTTGGGGTAGTGGTATTTTTGCATTTTTGTATTTTTCATGTTGCATTCATTTGGGGTTAGTTTTACATATGTTTTTCATGATCACATGATTAGATTGCCCCATTGCTTAGAGTATGCATCCAATTGTGAGAACTTGGTGCCAAATGAATTGAGATAGTGAATTTTTGAACCCAATTTTTGTATTCTTGAGATAGGCTAAAAGTAAAAATGCTTGAGATGATCTTTTGATAGTTAATAATTAGCATGTGGTTCCTTGAATTTGTGTTTCTCATTGATTTTAAACTACTAAATGTGAGATTTTTGAGCCTAAAAGGGGTACTCACTAAATCTACCCCATTCTTTGTGATTGAGTGTTTTATTCCTCTTGGACTGTATTCTCAAGAACTTGACTTGAAACCGTTTTGAAACTTAAAAATTTTTGAAAACATATTTGAAAATGATTGAGGTACTAGGTATTTTTCTGGCCTTCTGAGCTTTTATTGATTAAATGATACCCCTTAGTTTCTCAATTTTGAGCCTAATAGAATAAAATACTTTTCTTGGTACCTTGATTTATTTTGATGAATGATGCTTGGTATGACACCTTTTAAAGTATTGCAAAAAGGGTAAAAAGGTAGTTTGAAAAATAAATTGTGGGAAAAGAAAGTCGGAAAAATATTTCTCTTAAGTTGAAAATCTCTCATTCCCTAAATAAATAAAATAAAATAAACAAAAAAAAAATGGAGAAGGGGGTGAGAAAAAGAAAATGAGAAATAAAATAAAATAGAAGGAAAAAAAGGGAAAGAAAGGTGGAAAAGTGAACTAAAGCCCAAAGAGGTATTTTAGAATGTTGTCATGCTTTGCTTTGTTTGATATTTTGTTTAGCCTTCTTTAATTTTCCTTTTCTTGATTTCCCCACCTAACAATTAATCCCATGACCCCATTACAGCCAAAATAAAAGACCTCTTGATTCTTATGTGTTTTCATTAATAAAGTAGAGGTTTGGTTAATAGTCAAGCTTATGGTAGAATACCTTCCCCGAGGAAATTGAGTGAATTGTCATATACCCTTAAACACTTGAGTGAGGTGAGAAGAGTGCCTGGATCAGTGAGAGATATGAATTTAGGGAACCTAAGCTTCTAATTGGACTTTAAATTGATTATCTCTTGGTTACTTATTTGAATATGCCTGTCACTTGGATTAGTTACTCGGGTTCTTGGTTCATTATCCATGCTCTGATTGTTTATATTTTCTGGCCTTAGTGATTGCTTGAGGACAAGCAAAATCTTAAGCTTGGGGTAGTTTGATGAGTGTGATTTCACCTCATATTTCATTGACATTTTGCATGCATTTTCATATAGTTTAGGTGTATTCTATTTGATTATTTGATAGTTTTTACCTTGGAACGGGTAAGGTGGTTTTATGGTGCTTGTGTGCAGGAATTGAAGATTAAAATGCTCAGGATCAGTTATGTTGGAGCTGGCATGAAGATGGAGCTTGAAAGGCAAGAAAATGAGGCAAACAGAACTGATCACGACCTAGCTGTGATGGCCATCACGGCCATGATCGAGTTGAGCTGAAAAGAAAGAATGGAAAAGTTAGAATTGGTCACGACCAGGCCGTGATACCCATCACGACCGTAAAATGTCAACTGAACCAGGCCCTCACAGGCAGAACTGATCACGGCTAGGCCGTGATGGTGGTCACGGCCGTGACAGACCAACCAGTGAAGCAACCTCCAGGGCAGAATCCGTCACGGCCTGGCCGTGATAGCCATCACGACCGTGACGCGTAATGTATGGATCTTTAGAAATTGATTTGATCTAAATTTGTGATTGCTTGTGATTCAAGTTACCCTAATCTATAAATAGAGCAATTAGGCTCGAAAATAAGGACTTTTGTGGGTTGCTACCTTAGGCAAATTTAGGATTTCTCTTCCTCTTCCTCCTCCTCCTCTTCTTCTTCTTCTTCTTCTTCTTCTTCTTCTTCTTCTTCTTCTTCTTCTTCTTCTTCTTCTTCTTCTTCTTCTTCTTCTTCTTCTTCTGTTCTCTTAGGTTTTCATTCATGTTTTTGTTAATCAAGCTTGCCGTGACCATGGCCATGCTTGAGTAGTCTTTTTATTTCTAGGGATTAGGGTTATGCCCAAGATTTGTTTTAGGTTATGAATTGATGTTTTCCCTTTATTAATTTCAATTTGCTTTCGATTTGGTTTCTATCGCATGAATTACTTGTGAATCTGGTGCGCACTTATTTGCATGTCATAGATACTCTAAGGAGGAACCTAGCGGTGAACTTAGGTATTGGATCTATATGAATCAAACTTAGGACTTAAATCACGAGAGTTAGAAGCGGTCCTTCGAGGGTTCGCGAATTGTCACAGAACTTAAAGGGTTCAATTTAAATTCAATTACCACGAGAGTAGGGGTTGGTTTAATTGGGCACGATTTTTGTAACCCGAGAGGGAGCATTAACTTATTTAGGATAAATTCGCCTTCAAAGCAATTTTGATAATTAACAAGGGGTAGTCAATTTGGTAACATGAACAATCTTGTTGGTAACCCAATTCCTAGG
Source organism: Sophora flavescens (assembly GCA_030762895.1). Lineage (NCBI taxonomy): Eukaryota > Viridiplantae > Streptophyta > Magnoliopsida > Fabales > Fabaceae > Sophora > Sophora flavescens. The sequence goes on along the minus strand of CM061064.1, from coordinate 215,594,600 downwards.
AATCGCTTTAGATTTGAAAAACCCCTAATTGATTTACTTTCCTATTTTAATTGATTGCATTCTTAAATATCTGATTTTATAGTTAATTCTTATTTCAAAAATCAAATCTTTTCCAAATCCTTTTTTTATATAGTCTAGTTTAATTGATTTATTAATTAATTGTTATTTGAGATCACGGTCTCTGTGGGATCGATCTTTTTATTACTTGACGACGAATCCGGTACACTTGCCGGAGTCAACACATCAATCGTGTTTTAGGGGTTAAAAACGGGTTGGAATGCGTTTTGGGCTTAAAAAGAACCTAAATCGTGTTTTCTGGTTCTGCATGTATTTGCGGGGCGAGCCAGATAACCAATTTCTGTCAGTTGGATTCGTGAGGCGAACCCAAAAGTACAAAGCTGAATTTTGGTTTTTCATAAGACAAACAAAGGCTCGTGGGGCGAGGCCGAAACAATCGAATTTGGCCAAAACACATGAAATAATATTTGTAGATGATTCTCTTAGCTTTCTAATGCCATAAAGATTACCTCGATCGGATATCTAGAACTCAATATATGGCCAAAACAGCGAAATATATTACTAGGACTCTAAAAAGGTTGAACCTTTCTAAGGCTAAACTTTCCCAAAAATGAACTTAGACATCAAAAACAACCTAACAAGCATATGCAAACATATATATTATATATATAAATACATTAAGCTTATTTATGAAAAACAGAGTGTTACATGAAGGAGTTGGAGGTTTCGGGGGATGGGGAACAGCAGGAGGAGGGTGTGGACCTTGCTCTCTGTCTAGTGGGAAGATTCTTAACGAGTCGACCCATCAGGGTTCACATGATGATGGAAAGAATGGCGAGGGTTTTGGCGGTGGAAAAAAGTAACAATCAAATAGATTGAAGGAGGGAGGTTTATGTTCCAATTCTATCACAAAGTGGACGTCCATAGAATTCTCAAAGGAGGACCATGGTCTCTTGATGGTCATATACTGATTATGGGACCAATACAAGCAGGAGAGGATCCTCAACAAGTAGAGTTATACAAGGTTCCTTTCTGGGTGCATGTTCACAGCGTTCCCATAGGCTTCATGACCGAAACAGTAGGACAACATCTGACGAATTTCATAGGGGAGTTTCTTGAGTATGATGCCAAGAACAACTCAAAATTTTTGAAGACCTTTATGAGGATCCGGGTCCTTATTGATGTACGAAAGTCATTGAAGAGATTGAAGCGTATTAAGAAACCATGTGGCGAAGCAAAGGAGGTTAGATTCAAGTATGAGTGGTTAGGGTCCTTCTGTTACTTATGTGGTATGCTGGGACATGTAGAGTATTTTTGTGAGAAGCTGTTCCAGTTAGAAGATGACGATGGGAGAAGGGCTCGGGGATCGAAGCTGCGTGTAAAGAAGCGCCGTTGACAGCGGCGGCGGAAGGTGGTTGAGGCATGAGGGTCAGGCTGGGTGGGAGGAGCCGCATCAAGGAAAAAAATCTGGATGTTATCAAAAGAATAATAACCATGCGGATTCTGTGGAGATTTCTAAGGAGGGTGATAAAAACATGCAGGAAAGTAGGGGTATGGGGATCACTGATATATTTAAAAATCCCAAGATTTTCTTTCCAAAATTAAAGGAGAGAGTAATTGAGGCGCAAAGGGGGGACCATGATTTGGGATTGGGTGGAGTTAATGGAAAGAGATAATTGGTAGTTGAAAAAAAATAAAAAAATAACAGAAGTTCTGGAGGAAGGTGCGGCACAGTTACGTGAGGACATGGATACATGCATGGATTCTTCTAGGCAGTTGCATGAAGGAAATTACGAAGAAAAAAGTTTTTTAATGGCAGGCCCTGGCAGCCAGGACTACCGGGGATTATGAGTATTATCAGTTGGAACTGCTGAGGTTTAGGTCGCTTGAGTGCGGTTACCTCTCTTAAGAACCTTATCCGGAATCACAAATCGGATTTTTTTTTGAGACCTTGGTGAATGCAAATAAAATTGATGATGTTCGTAGAAAAATTGGTTTCGATGGGTGTTTTGCCGTGGACAGAGAAAGTAGAGGTGGAAGTGTTGCGTTTTTTGGGCGTAATTCTATGAAATGCGAGATTGTTAATTTTTTCCTTCATCATATTGATGTTCTTGTTGATGATGCCCGGAATGGGATATGGAGAATTTCTGGGTTTTATGGTTACCCGGACCGTACTCGCATAAGAGAATCCTGGGCCCTTTTGAGAAGGTTGGCTGGAACTCTAACATTACCGTGGTGTGTGATGGTGATTTTAATGACTTGATTTCTCCTGATGATAAGCGTGGTTGGGTGGATCATCCAAATTATTTGTTTAAAGGTTTCAGGGAAGCAGTTCAAGCAATTGGCTTAATTGATATTAATTTGGAGGGTTACCCTTTTACTTGGAGTGCTAGAAAGGGTACTAATCATGCTATTGAGGAGAGGCTAGACCGGACAATGGCTAATCAGGACTGGTTCACTATTTTCCCTCAAGCTAGACTTATCAACCTCGTAGCCCCGATTTCAGACCATACACCAATCCTTCTTCATAGTGAGCCGGTTTCTCATGTTCCTCAGAGCAAGAATCTCCTTTTTAAGGATTCTTGACTGGATGAGCACGACTTTATGGATATAGTGAGGCAAGGTTGGTTAAATGGACTAGAGGGAGATGTTATGTCGAAACTGCATGGCTGTATTGTGAGTCTCCAATGCTGGAGAAAGGGGTTACACATGAAATTTAAAAGGGAGATTAATGAATGCTGCTCAACTTTGGAGGTGTTACAGGATAGGACAGATGTGGAGGGGGTCCGCATTTTTGTGGATGTTAGAGAGTGCATGGTAAAGCTGCTAGTTTAAGAAGAATGCTTTTGGAGATAGCGGGCAAAAGTTTTTTGGCTCAAGGATGGGGATCTCAATACACATTTTTTTCATGCTTCAGCTACATCAAGGTAAATAGGATCCAAAAGCTTTAGGATGATGGGAACACAACTACTGAGGACCCGATTCTGGATAAAGGTATTTCTAAAAATTATTTTGAGACTTTATTTTCACACCGAGATAGCGATTATGCCTCAGTTGTAGGTGCTCTTGTGCTTTGTGTCTCTATTGAAGATAATTTATGTTTAACCCGCTCATTTACCCGGGTGGAATTTTTTGAAGCTCTAAGTCAGATGGGGGATGATAAATCACCAGGTCCGGATGGTTTAAATCCAACGTTCTATAAGAAATCTTGGGAGCTGTGTGGTGAAGACATTTTTGGTGCCTGTTGTTGTTGGCTTGATAGGGGCAATTTCCCATCTTCTATTAATGATACCAATATTGCTCTTATCCCGAAGAATGATAACCCGGAAACTATGAGGGATTGGCGTCCTATATCCTTATGCAATGTCATCTATAAAATTCTATCTAAAGTTTTAGCTAATGGGCTAAAGTTGATTCTTCAGAAATGTGTTTCTACTATTCAATCTGCTTTTGTGCCAAGGAGGACTATTCTTGATAATGATATGATGATAGTTGAAATTATTCATTACTTGAAGAGAAAGACGAAAGGGAGAACATGGGATATGACGTTGAAGATTGATATGTGTAAAGCTTATGACCGGGTTGATTGGGGTTATTTGCGAGCAATTATGATTAGAATGGGCTTTAATGAAAAATGGGTTCGGTGGCTCATGCTTTTTGTTGAAACAGTTAATTACTCAGTGTTGGTGAATCAAAAGCCTATTGGTCCTATTCTTCCGGGTAGAGGTCTTAGGCAATGGGACCCTCTTTCCCCTTTTTTATTTATTATATGTTCTGATCGGTTAACTGCTTTACTCAATCAGGCAGAGCGTAGAGGTGATTTACATGGAGTGAAGATCTGTAAAGGAGCTCCTATTATTTCCCACCTTTTGTTTGCGGATGATTGCTTTATTTTTTTCAAAGTGAAAGAAAGTGAGGCTACTATTATGAAGGATATTCTCTCTACTTATGAAGCAGTTTCGGGCCAGGTAATTAATTTTTAGAAATCTGGAATTTTTTATAGTAGAAACACTGAGGTGGGAGTTCGGGATTCTATTGCTACTTTGTTGGGTGTTCAGGTGTGTTTGGGCACGGGCAAATATTTGGGTCTCCCATCTATGATTGGTAGGAGTAAGTAAGCTTTTTTCGATTTTATCAAAGATCGAGTGTGGCATAAGGTTAATTCTTGGGGAGGAAGACCTCTTTCAAAAACCGGTAAGGAAATTATGATAAAATCAGTCCTTCAATCTATCCCGAATTATTTTATGAGTATTTTTCTTATTCCTCCGTCCTTAGGGGAAGAAATTGAGAAGATAGTGAATTCTTTTTGGTGGGGTAGTGGAGGAAATCGCAATAAAGGTATAAAATGACTCTCCTGGGATAAATTATCTATGCATAAATTGGATGGTGGAATGGGTTTCAAGAATCTCTATGCTTTCAATGTGGCGCTTTTAGGTAAACAACGGTGGAAGTTTTTATCTCAACCGGATACTCTTGTTACCAAGCTTTTCAAAGCCAAATACTTTCCACATTGTGATTTTCTTGAAGCAAATGTTGGAAATAATTCTAGTTATGTGTGGCGTAGTTTATGTGAAGCTAGAGCTTTGTTGAAAAATGGCATCAAGTGGAAAATTGGTTCAGGCAATGATATCAAAGTTTGGTCTCATTTTTGGACCCATGGCTGTTCTCTTCCTACTGCAGCGCTCCCTGAGTTTTCTAATATTGATCTTAGAGTGGCGCATCTTTGGGTTACATGAATGAAGATGTGGATGTAAGTAGAGTTACAACTTTGTTGCATCCAGACGCAGCACAAGTGGTGCTTATGACACCACTGCATGGAGCTATTAAAGAGGATGTGATGATGTGGCGGCCAGATCGTAAAAGGAATTATTCAGCCCGCTCAGCCTATAGGTTGTGCATGGAGGAAATGCTATAGCTGGATCATCTCAAGGTGACTGGAATTTGGAGGAAGTTGTGGAATATTTGTGTGCCCCCCAAATTATTTTTTTATGGAGGTCAGCCCGTGATTGCCTCCCAACAAGAACCAAAATAAATTCACGAGGTATCCAATGTGAGGCCACTTGCCTTTGGTGTTCTTCAAATTGGGAAAATAGTTGGCATATTCTTCTCTCTTGTCCTAAAGCTGAAGTTGTTTGGAGAAAAGCCAATTTGTGGGGTACTATTTCTAGATTTTTTGTGACAGCCAACGACTTTAAAGAGTTGTTTTTTCTTGTGCTAGAGCAGCTCTCTGTGCTTGATTGCAAAACATGGGCTATGATGCTTTGGAGTATTTGGAGGAGCCATAATTTGAAGGTTTGGGATGGTATAGAGGAGGAAGCCAGCGCTAGCTATCTTCATCTGTGGCTTGAACTTGTTGCAGGAGTGGTCAAAAGCTAGGGGTATAGAAGCGCAACCCAGGGATAGAAATTCTCTTCCATCAGCGCATATTCCTTGGTGTAAGCTAGGGCTGATCATCAACCCGAGACCCACCCGAACCCGAACAAACCGATTCATAATTTGGTGAAGCGGGCGGTTTCGGGCGGGTTGACGGGTTAAGCGGGTGAAAAAATTGGATTGTAATGGTTACCATCGAGCGGGTTCGATTTCAGAAAATTAAATCCATCGATAACCGAACCCGACCGATCACTTGTAAAAAAATTTATTCTCTACTTTCCGCCACTATCTCGCTCGACGCAGTGATGCACCCAGTTTGGGCTTTGGCTTTCCTTTCCCTGACAGTGAGCTCCCCACCCACATCCCATAAGCTCAATCCCAAACATGTGGTTCATCTTCGGGCCAGCTCCCTGTCCCTGCGACCCTGCCTGACTGCCTCCCTCAGACCCCTAGTGAGCTCCTACCTTCACTCTCGCCTTCAGATTTGCAGCTCCCATCTTCACTCTCGCCATCGCCTCTTGATGACCCTCACTTCCTCCTTTCCGAGTTCCGTCGTACAGCACCACGTGACACCGCTTTCCGCCATGACGATCTTGGATCGTCGGCCGGAGAAAGAAGATCTGGTCCCATCGTTCGTCGCGAGGTCTGCCTGGCCACCGTCCCGTCGTCCGTTCAGTACCAGGCTCCGCCTTGCACAGCCGTTCGACGCCATCGTTGACAGTTCCGAGACGACGACGACTCCTTTCCCCGCCTCTGGCTTTCACCGTCAAGAAGCTAGCATTGCAAGAAGAGTCCAAATCCTGAAGGAAAAAAGATGAATCGGTTTGGATGTGGCTCTGCAAGAAGAGTCCAAATCCTGAAATCCAGAAACTCTAGGTTTTACTTTCTTTGGTCTTTTGAGCTTTATATTTTCATTTTTTTTATTTCCCATTTTTCTGAAAAAAAAAATAAAAGTATATTTGTTTGACCCGTATCAACCTACCCCTTACCCGCCCAACCCGTTTCAACCCACCCGACCAACCCGTTGTATATAACGGGCGGAAATGGATGTCATTATTCTTACGTTGAACCCGCCCGAACCTGACATTCTCGGCCTGAACCCGCCTAATGCTCACCCCTAGTGTAAGCCCCCATTGGGTTTTGTCAAGTGCAATATTGATGCATCCTTTTTTGCTAATAGTAACCAAGTAGGCATTGGAATGTGTTTACGAGATGATCTTGGTAATTTTTTAGGTGCTAGGACCCATTGGTTTAAACCTATTATGGATGTTCATATGGGGGAGGCGATTGGTCTTTACTTCGCTATCAATTGGATGAAAGACTTGGAGAGGGACAGAGTGATTTTTGAGTTAGACTCCAAATTAGTAGTTGATAATATGAATTCTTCCTGTGAAGATATTTCTGAATTTGGTGCTTTTATTTCCTCTTGTAAGGACTTGATGTCCTCTATTTGTCAAAACTCTCATGTGGAGTTCACTATGAGGCTTGCCAATATGGTTGATCACAACCTTGTTAGGGTGGCCATAGATTATGCTAGTCCTCATTTTTTCTTTGATATTCCAACATATATTGAACCTCTGATTATTAATGAAATGCAATAAGCTTCTATTGTAAAAAAAAAAGCTTTTTAATTCAATTAATTGATTTTCAACTTTTTGTATGTTCGGGAAGACATTTTACGATGCCTGAACGTGGTTTTGGCGAAAATAATTAAAAATAGTTTTTGCTTTACAAAAACAATTATAGTCTAATGTTAACTTAGTTCTAAAGACACACTTTGTCAATCATGCAAATGAATTCTTTAAACTTTATGCATATTGCAAACAAGTTCTTCAACCATTAAAATGAATAAAAATAGTCATTTTGTACATGTTAGACAAGAGAAATTCTTAAATATTTTTAAAATAAGCCATTTTCTATATTATATATGTGTTAAATTAAAACATTAAGAAATTATGTAACCAAAAACATTAAGAAATTAATTGAAGCAGCAGAGACTTCATACTTTCATTACTTAGGCACTTAAGAATTGTGTTTTTATGTTTTCATTTTTTTAGAAAAGAAAGTTAAACGGCGCAGTCTCCGCTGTCGTTTATACAAACGAAAATCTTGGAGGTCCTAACCTAACCGACAACACCGTTTAACCCAATACGACGCGGCCTCTATAATTAGGGTTTTATGGTATCCACTGCTACAATTGTTAGGGCAATTGAGAAAGGGAAATTTGTGCGATGGCGTCAAGGGTAACACTGAAGGCAAAAGGGAAGAGTTCGAAGGGTTCAAAGGCAACAGAGGAACGATCAGTGTGCGATTACGTGAAGGAGTGGAGCACATGGACCATGAGAAAAGCAAAGGTTGTTACCCACTATGGCTTCATCCCTTTGGTAATCATCATCGGTATGAATTCCGATCCAAAGCCCCAACTTTCCCAGCTTCTCAGCCCCGTTTGATCTGATATCATCACGTTATGATGATGGGTTTAAAACTCTAAAGTGGATTTTATATGTAGCTTGCATGATTTTGGATAACTTTTTATGACGCTGTAGAAGAAAAATCTCTTATTAAAATAATTTTTGTATTTGAATGTTGTATCAGTGTTTTAGTTTGATTTTCTTGACGGATTATAATTTCTGTTTTGAGTTTTGACTAATGAAATATGATTCCTGTTAGGGTTAACTTCATTGTTTTTTTGGTTTAACTGCTATTTATCTTCTCTAGTGTTATGTCTATGCATGATTGAGCAGGTGGATAGTGATTGATCTTCATGCTGTTCAATGCATGGAACGCTGTTTGGATTTTGTAATTATGTTTAATGCTTAAGATTGGTGGTTGTTCTTAGAGTAAAAGCCTATTTTGGTTGCTCAAAAGATTTTTGCAACATTAATTTGGTCATCACGAAAGATTATTACATGATAATTTGTTGACATCAAAATAGTCCTGAATCTACTGTGTATTAGGAGTAACTGATGTCATGCAATGACCAAAATTCATCATCAATTTGATGTCACTATTACTTGAGGTTGAAATTAATGTTCCGAAAATCTCTATCCACTATTACTTGAGGTTGTCATGGAAAATAGTCTAGAAGATACTCCTTACTCTTCTTCTTATGATAAGAAGGAAAATAAAGTTTATTCCTTCTCCCCTAGCTTAGGTTGCTATGAGTTTTCCTTCGTGGTTTGCGTAAGATTATTGATGCTGAAGTAGTATTAGTAAGGGTTAACTGTCTGAGCTCTATTCCTTATTTTATGAATGAACTGTTGCCGTTCCAAAGTGGTGTCCTAGCATCCATTGGAGATTATTCTTAAAATATATGTAAGTTTGATTTAATCAAGTTTTTGCTATGAGTATATTCATCATAGCTTATTTTTCCATAGATAGACTGATGTTTAGAATCCTGTGATAGTAAGGATTGCCATAGCAATGGTTAATTTGATTTAGTAATTAGTTTAGTGCCATGATTTTTTCATTTTGATGTATAAGGATGATTGAACTTCGAACCTAGGGGAAATGGAGCATACCAAGTAGTGACCACAGGCCAAAGACCATTTTGCAGTGTAATGACTTATATCATATATGTGCTTCTTCTGCCCTCTACTCTTTGGTTTTCTGACATGTGAGCTCAATATGTCTAAAGCCCCGTCGTCCTTTCTAAAGCTCCTCTCCCCTTCCATGATTGATATGGCTGCTGAGTTTTCCAATTTGATTTGAAAATTTTGAGGAATGAAACTTCATGCAAAATTTTGAGTCATAGAGTTTGTGTCTGTTTTCCATGGACAAATGTCCAGAAACTCATTTGATAGCATGTTGGTTTGTTAGATTATCGAGAATCTGTAATTGTGGTCGTCAAGTCATTCGAATTGTGGCTGTAAGGTTTCTTTTTAAATGCGAGTGTTGTGAATAATTTACATAGTCTATATATTTGTTGTGTAAGATTAGTTATAATCAGGGTAGTCAATAGCGCGCTTTCGTGGTGGCGCGGGGCGGAGCGACCGGTGGCCGCTACACAAGCGGCGGAGCGGAGCATTTTTCTGTAGCGGCCATCTCAGTCGCTAAAGCGGCGAAAAATCGTGTGATCGCAGGGAGTAGCGACGCTCCATAGCCGCTAATACCTCGTGGGCTGACAGAACCCTCCGGCGACCTTTTTCCGGCCACTCCCAACCACCGGCGTCGCTGTTTCACGGCTGGGTCTCCCTCTCCCGCTTCTGGTTCTTCACTCTCGCAGCTGGCTACTCTTCTCCTGCGGCTGGTAACATTTCAGATCTAGGGTTTTCTTTAACTTTGCTCATTTTTTAATCTGATTTTCCTATTATACCCTCTCTTTAACTCACCAATTCTCCATTTTGCCCTACCTTCACTCACCAATTCTCTGTTTTGACCTCTCTATTTATGCAAATGACTTCTTTACCCTAACTTATACCCTCTAAAATGTCTCTTTTACCCTTATTTCTTTTGCCAACTCTTCATCCACCCTTTTCTCCCTCACGTTACTTTTCTTATGTGGTCTGATTCATCAGAGTCCCTTCGTCCCCTCTCTTCTCCCTCACATTTTCTCTCCTCTTCCCCCTTTACCTCTTCTCCCTCTTTCCTTCTCAGTCCTCCCCTCTTGCCTAAAATAGTGGCTATCCCGCTACACGCTATCCCGCAATAGCGTTTTCGAGGTCAGCCGCTATGTTACGCTATCCGGGATTGATAACTCTGGTTATAATCACCAACATGGTGTGGCACAATTGGTAGATAACTTCGATTCCTGACTCATGTGTATGGAAGAGCATCTGTTAGTATCTCGAGGGATTAGTTTCTGGCTCCCGACCGGAGGATACCCGGGTTCACCTAAAAAAAAGATTAGTTATAAGTGGTGCTGCTGATTACACTAGAGTTTGTGTGTAAAAAAGTTTGATTGGCGTACATGGGTTTTGATTATTTTTCACTCATGAGAAGTTTTAGTCAAAATCTTCCATGAACACATTGATTAAATTTATTAGCAAAACAAGTTAATCTAAACTTTTGACATAAACTTTTTCTTCAATTTATACACTTTCTACCTGTCATTTTTTTTCAAGAACTCAAATTTGTTACTTTTTTTATTACCCCACTCCGTAGAAATTGCTCGCTTCCAGCCTTCTTTATGCTTTGTGAAATATTGAGTTTGAGATGCTAATTGTTCTAGCTTAAAAATATTTTGATAGGATATCTAGCCTAATAAATGACCCAATAGAAGCAAATAAGTGCACAACAAATGATATGCCCAATCAAAGGCAAAACAAAGACCAAAGCATTTAAGGGTGTCATCTTAATATGGCAGTTAGGAATATTCTAGATCTTGTCATCTATTATCTTTTATTTGTTATTTACATTTTCCTTTAATATTCTGGATGTAAGAAATTAGTTTATAAAAGTAATAAATGCATGAATGGAAAACAAGCAGAAATTGAATCAAAAGTCTCTCTCTCCTTCTAGTTTTTAAGGAGGTTATTATTGTCCTTCATAACAAGGGACCCTAACCTTATCCCTATCCTATCAATTGGTGCTTTCATTCTTGAACGATGCCTCCTCACCTTGACCTTCTCCACCTCAAAGAATCCATTAAAGATCTCAAAGCTGCCTTCACTGCACTAAAAGCTTACGAGGAAGCTTATCATGAATTCTTCATGGAGGCCCTCCAACTTTTGCAAACTCATATCCATGAACTTCGCAACCCAAACGCAGATTCACTTCCGCCAAGCCAACCTCCAGCCTTCCTACCTCAACCAGTACCCAACTCCAACACCATCGTTGAGAACCACTTAGCTATCACAGCCATTTTCTTCGACCCTGAAACATACATTAGATCGCAGGTGTTTGCTGTTGAAGAAAAGACTGTTGAGTACGACCGTAACGACGACGTCGTACTCAACCAGAGTCCTCAACCTCTCCTTCACACCCCACTTGCAAAGTTTGAACCACCACCGCCAATCACAAATACCACCTCTCACCCATCGTCGTTGGACGCTGTCTCCGCCATCCATTTCCTTAGTCCACGCCTCTGCTACAAGTTCCTCTCCCTCGAGCCGCTTGCAGCCACCTTGCCATCGGCGGAGAAGATGACTGCGAACACCATCGCCGCCACGCCGCCACCACAATCAGTTTTCATTTTCGACCCTGGAGGAACTTTCACATAGGTCTTCCGCTCCGCCATCCCAGTCTCATCATTTACGTTTCCGTCAGATGCACCTCCCACGTCTCCATCTTCGCCAGGTGCGTCATCTCCGCCTCTGTCCAATGCATTTTCACCTTCCTCTGTACGAGCACGAACTTCGTCGGTGTCAATCTCCTTCCAGACGATGGTGCTGCCATCGGGACTAGCTTCTGGCTGGCCGTGGATCCCTCGCAATAGTAGAATACAACATCTACAAGTTTCTTCTCCGACACCATGGCGGCCATGGACGTCTTGGAGCAACTGCAACCACACCAACTCTAGGGTTTCTATCGGAATCTGGGACTTGCTGGAGAGCAACTCAGCAATGGGCCTCATTACCCATTTGGGTCAAGTAACAATTTGGGCCTCTTTAGTGCCAAAGGACCACTCCAATGAACTATTCAGGAAACAATGTAACAGATCCAAGGTGATTTTGGACAAATTGAAGATTTTTTACAACCTTGAGGACAAGGTTGGTCTTGATAGGGTATGGAATGATAGGATATCTAGCCCAATAAATGACACAATATAAACAAATAAGTGCACAACAAATGATAGGTCCAATCAAAGGCAAAACAAATACCAAAGCATCCAAGGGTGTCATCTTAATATGATAGCTAGGAATATTTTAGATCTTGCCACCTATTATTTTTTATTTGTTATTTACATCTTCCTTTAATATTCTGGATGTAAGAAATTAGTATATAAATAGTAGTAAATGCATGAATGGAAAACAAGCAGAAATTGAATCCAAAGTCTCTCTCTCTAATTTCTAATGAGGTCATCCTTGTTCTCATTAAGAAGGAACCCTATCCCTATCCTATCACATTTATATCACGGCTTGTCAAAGGTTGGCACCGTTTATTTGTCTTAGATTACAATCACAGTTTTGAGAGGTAATAACACGGGAACAGGATCGGAGCAGAGATCATGAGCAAACGAGAGATATGGGCAATTTGGCAAAGTCACTGTAAGACCTTAGGACTATAGTAGTGTTATTATTTGTTAATTATTTGATCTCTTAAACATGTGGTTTTCACCTGAGTTGAGGCATTCCACCTTAAAAGGATATACTCGTGGCGCTTGAACTGAAGGTGGATTTGTTTCCATACAATTCCCTCTAACTTCCCTTGTTATGTATTTCGATCAACTAGCCATTACAATTATTTTTGTAACTCGAATTCATTTTGAGGATTTGGACTCCCCGTATTCATTTTATTGAGCATGACTTCAACTTCTTTGGAGTTGACGGTATTTGACTCAAGATACCAGTATGGGCTTCCAAAGTTTCGTCCTAAAACACCTTCAAGGCTTCAAAAGCTGAACACAAGCACACAGACCTTCAACAATTAGCAGCCCATCTAGGATGTGCTTTTTTTGTTATAAAACCTTGCAATCTTTAAGCCAGATGACCACCCAGTATATGTACACATACAGGTGAAAACAACTAATTCAGTATCTTTCGTGCACACCCAGGCCAAATCAACTCATTTAATAAAGTGAACTACATAGGTAAATATGAAAACCATAAATTAAAATAATTAGTCGAATAGCAATTAATTCCGACGTCAAATTGGTGGAGATTACTCATCAATTCAAAAATCAATATTTCCAACTCATTATTATTGCCAAAGAAAATAGGAGTAAGTAAATCCTTAATTCAGTCCTAGGAATATTATAGGGTCATCAGGTAGGAGTAAAACGCTAGGCAGCTAGATTTCGAGAAAAATTTCATTAATCCGAATAGATATTGAAGAATTTAAGTACAGAAAAAATGTTGGATTGTTTTACTGTAAAAAAGTTCACTTAATTATTTACAACTATTTACTTTTTTATTTATTTGAAAATCAAAATGGAAGATACCGATATGGGCATGCGTTGTTGCCTTTAAAGTTTCTTTTTATATCAGATTTAGTTGTAGGCGCTCAAACAAAATGTTCTTCATGGATGTGAGTAAGGAGTTGTCAATTTTTTTTTATAGGTCAATATTAGTAAGTTAAATGTTATGTTAGTAAGATAATTTTTTGCCATGATTCTATGTATTAAAAAATGTTCGAAGTTTGGCTCATGATGGCTTAGAGTGTTTACATAATTATTTTTGTTGAAAGAGTGTTTACATCTTTTTTAATGGGGAGATTAAGGTGAATCGCTATCTCAATATAAGGTTACTATAAATTATCAACTTCGTTAAAGATTTTACACTGAGACTGTATCACCTGTTAACGAGTCTTTTGAGTTGGCATCCAAGTCTTACAATTGTCAGCGAAAAGTTAACTCAGCCCAGTACCTCTCTTGCTACAAGTTCTAACTATAATAAGTTAACCATATTGATTCTGCGTGATGCACAACATCAAAACTAACTATTAACTATACAATACACTAATCTCTTTCGAAACGTAGAGATCAGCGAAATAAGTTTTATCCCTCTCATTAAAATCTTTTCCATATACACGAGAGTAATCGAACCATTAATGATATGTTTGAGTAACTTATCTATCTAATAATTGTGTTAGACATCCTTGGTAATAAATGATTAACTTTAGTAAATATATACAATGAGATTAGATTGCTTAATGACAAAAATCCTAAATTCGAACCTAAGTTATATAATTGTCATTAGAGGAAAGTTAACGTACTCTTCTTGCTTGCTTGGCTCCTCCATTCAGTAAGAAGATGGCATATTTTTGCAGGGGGTGGTTAGGAAACAATGATTCAGCTTTGGGCCTATAACTTCCACTCTGGGCCCACAATGAAGGAAAACTCCAAGCCTAACACTTGCAAAACTGCAAACAAAGACAACACAATCAAATTAGGGTTTCCACCTCAAAAATCAAATCCCAACGTCCAAATCCAATTGCCTCCTTCTCTTCCGCTATCCTTGAGCTCCCTGTAGTAGCAGCTGAACTTGAACTCAGACATGGAGAAGAAGCAACCCGAATCCCCCACACCGGGAAAGCGAAAGCAACCTGAACCCGAACCCGAACCCGAACCCGAAGCACCTTCACAGCAACAACAACAAGAAATAGCAGCAGAATCCAAACCCCCCTTAAACCCTAAGAAACCTCGAAGCAGTTCATCACGCACGTGCGTCCACGAAGTAGCCGTTCCAAACGGTTACCTCCCAAACAAAACCGAATCGATTCACGGAACTCTCTCGAACCCTCTCTACACCGGTCCAATGGCGAAGTCCTATCCCTTCACCCTCGACCCATTCCAAAGCGTCTCCATCGCCTGCCTCGAACGGAACGAGTCCGTCCTAGTCTCCGCCCACACCTCCGCCGGGAAAACCGCCGTCGCCGAGTACGCCATCGCGATGTCGTTCCGCGACAAGCAGAGAGTGATCTACACCTCGCCGCTCAAAGCACTGAGTAACCAGAAGTACCGCGAGCTCAGCGGCGAGTTCAACGACGTCGGACTCATGACCGGTGATGTTACGCTCTCTCCTAACGCTACTTGTTTGGTTATGACCACTGAGATTCTCAGGGGAATGCTTTATAGAGGCTCTGAGGTTTTGAAAGAAGTTGCTTGGGTTATTTTTGATGAGATTCATTATATGAAGGATAGAGAGAGAGGTGTTGTTTGGGAAGAGAGTATAATTTTCTTGCCACCTGCTATTAAGATGGTTTTCCTTTCTGCTACCATGTCGAATGCAACTGAATTTGCTGAATGGATTTGTAATATTCATAAGCAGCCTTGTCATGTTGTGTACACTGATTTTCGGCCTACGCCATTGCAGCATTATGTTTTTCCTATGGGTGGGAGTGGGTTGTATTTGGTGGTTGATGAGAATGAGCAGTTCAGGGAGGACAATTTTTTGAAACTGCAGGATACTTTTGTTAAGCAGAAGTTGAGTGAGGGGAACAGGGGTGCTAAATCTAATGGCAGAGCTGGGAAAGGTGGCTCCGGTGGTTCCGACATATACAAGATTGTCAAGGTTAGCCCTTGTATATCTTACTGCTCTCTAATGGTCTTAGAATTAGTGATTTGAACGAGAATTTTTCTTTGATATTCTAGAAGATGTCCAGAGGATGAGCTTTGGCGCAACTTTAAGGACGTTAAGGTTGCTGCCTTGTGACTTAGAGGTCACGGGCTCAAACCCTGGAAACAGCCTCTCCGCTTGCGGGGTGTAAGGCTGCGATACCCTCCCTAGACGTCACCAGGTCGGAGCCTCGTGTACTGGCTCACGCTTTTATTGTAGATGTCCACAATTTCACTATAAATGACTATATGTTGAATAAATAAATCTTTATAATGTTCTTGTTTAAATTTTTTTTTTGGTCTGGTATCAATTTATATGGCTGGGGATCTTATTCTGCAAAATCATTGTTAAGGGAAAGGAGTTGCCTTAATATTCTGGCATTAGGAGCTATGGGGTATCTATTTGTATTTTGTAGAAATTGTGACACATTGGAAGATTCTCATGGTAATAATTAGGGGTGGCAAATGGATGGATCCGATAATTTTTTGTTTGGATTATAATGAATGGATTAAAAACAATCCATTAATCCATTATAATCCATTAAAAATTCAGTAAAAAATGTCCAATCCATCCATGATCCATCTAATAAAAATCATCCAATCCATTCATTAACAACTTATTTATGGATGGATATCCAATCCATCCATAAAATAATTTTTTTAAAAGAATACTTTTATAACTTTTAAATATTCTCATTCTCTCCGTCTCTCTCCCTCTGTATCCCTCTCTACCCTTTCTTTTTTCTCACTCTCCCTCACTCTCTCCTCTCTGGACAAAGAACAAAAGTCAAACCTCCATGACCTTGCTAGAGCATTTCAGCGACGCAGTTCTTTACACTTCCCAAAGCCACCAAATATTTAGAATAAATAGCGGGCCTCGGCAACGTGGAAGAACGACAGCATATTATAGTTCCAGCGATCCATTTCACTTAAAAGAAATCTGTTGGATTTTATTATTTTTTTCATGTCATCCAATGGATTTAGAAAAGTAGTGGATGGATGACTAACCATCCATAAAATAAAATGGTCCAAATAGATCCAGTCCATTAACATTTTTTTGTTTGTAATGAATGGATTTGATGGATTTTTCTTTGGATGGATTGGATGGATGGTGGACAAATGGATTATTTTGCCACCCCTAGTAATAATATCATAAGTGGTGGCCTCTTAGTGCATGTATTTGAGTGTTACTTAAGCATTTTAGGCACAACTATTGTTTCATCTGCTCTGGCTTGTGTTGCAAATATACATATGTATACATATATACATATACATTGGATACATGAGTGGTTAGCACTTCTACTTTTCTGTTTGGAACATACAAACACACGTGTTAGTGCTGCTGCCAGTTCTTCAACATTTTCATTTTGTTCTCATTCACGAGTTATCAAAATGAAAGTTTTGCCTTGGACAAGTTAATAAGCAGTAGAGCATGCATTCTATATAAAAAATGTAAATTAGTACACAGACCATAATATTGTTAATTGCTGAGTTCTCGATTTATTTATTTTTGGATAAAGGAAGGAATATGATAGAAAAGAAAGGAAGAGTACAGAAGGAGGGGGGCATATGATATCCTTCTTAGCTAAGGGTCGAAGAAGGAAAATAAAAGACAGACAAATACATTAAACAACAAAGCTGTCTTAGGTGCCTTGTAAATGTACATAGTTTTGCAGTTGTGAATTAGCGATTGATATTTATTTGAGTTAGATTGTTTATTGATTTTCAGATGATTATGGAACGGAAATTCCAACCTGTTATCATCTTTAGCTTCAGTAGGAGAGAGTGTGAACAGCATGCAATGTCTATGTCCAAGCTTGATTTCAATACCCAAGAGGAAAAAGATACAGTGGAGCATATTTTTCACAATGCAGTGCTCTGTTTAAATGAAGAAGACAGGAGCTTACCTGCTATCGAGCTGATGTTGCCACTCCTTCAGCGAGGGATTGCTGTCCATCATTCTGGTCTCCTTCCGGTTATCAAAGAATTGGTTGAGCTTCTTTTCCAGGAAGGACTTGTAAAGGCTCTCTTTGCCACCGAGACAGTAAGATTTGTCCAGTTTCCAATTTCTTTCTTTGTTTATCCTTTTGTTGTTAACTTTGGAATGATTCTCAGAGGCTCTTTTTTACAGTTTGCTATGGGCTTAAATATGCCAGCGAAAACTGTTGTGTTTACATCTGTTAAGAAGTGGGATGGTGATAGTCACCGTTATATTGGATCTGGTGAATATATACAGGTGAGTGATGATGTCCTTTTTTCGGGGTGAGGTTGAGGGATGATTTACTTATTCTATCATGGTATTGTCATGCCCACTTCACTACTAATGATTTGCTACCTTTAGATGAGTGGAAGGGCTGGGCGTCGTGGCAAGGATGAGCGGGGAATTTGTATCATAATGATTGATGAGCAAGTAAGTCTACTTTTAGGCAATTCTGTTCTCTGTTGCATAAATTTCTTAACTTCCTGTGTTATTAAGTTCTGCAATTAGATTTTTATCTTTTCATCGACCTTTGGATCCTTAATTCTTAATTTTGCCTTGTTAGATCTGTTAGTTCCCAAATTTATTGTTAACCTTTTATTTAGTAATTGTTGTACCTCTCATGTAACATTCTGAAATTATATGCAATTTTGGACATAATTATAAATTATACACACACATAATAAGTCAGCTATACCCTGTCTTGCCTGTAGGGGAATTCATATAATAGAAGACAGGTACGTGTGAGTATGTGTATGATGAAAAACCTATTATTTATGTAAATCTTTTTTTTTAATTGGTATCTCCTTTGTTCCTAAGTTAGGGGTTTGAAACTATAGGTTTTTAATTTTTTATGCTTTATTTGTGTTTGCATTCTATTTAAATATATTATCTATAACTTCTTTGATTTTAGACTGGAATCATAAAGACTAGTTGGGTTGGTTTTACATTAATCAATTAGTATTTTATCTGATTATTTTGTGCAGATGGAAATGAACAACCTCAAGGACATGGTTTTGGGTAAACCTGCTCCTTTAGTTAGTACATTCAGGCTTAGCTACTATTCAATTTTAAATTTGATGAGCCGTGCAGAAGGCCAGTTCACTGCCGAACATGTAATAAGAAATTCATTTCATCAATTTCAATACGAAAAGGTTTCTACTGAACTATTTCCTTCAAAATCCTATGAGCATTTATTGCTCTATGATCTATAACTTATGGACTTCTCTTGTTCAGACCTTACCTGACATGGGGAAAAGGGTGTCAAAACTTGAGCAGGAAGTAGCCTTGCTCGATGCTTCAGGGGAGGTAATCTTTATTCCTGGGCCCTCAATTTAGTTTCTTCATTATATGTTGTGTTGTATTAGTACATTGAATTGTTACAATTTATGTAGGCCGAAGTATCTGAATATCACATGCTAAAACTGGAAATAGCGCAGCTTGAGAAGAAGATGATGTCCCACATAATAAGGCCTGAAATGATTCTTTATTTTCTTGTCCCTGGCCGATTGGTAAGTGATAGTTAGCATCAGCGTGGAAATGAGTTTGCATTTTTTTGCTTCGCTAATTAATCTTGAGCATAAGTGTGGAAATGAGTTAATGACATGTCTATATATATTAATATTAATAAACATGTTATTTGTTTGCTTCTTTTTTCCCTTTAAGGTCTTTGCCTACAATTGTTCATTTTACATTTTTGTTTCTTATGTTTTACTATATGTATTTTGCTGCTTTTCCTCATACTTTACTGAGATGGGCTTTTTGACCTTACAGATCAGAGTAAGAGAAGGCGGAACCGATTGGGGCTGGGGTGTTGTTGTTAATGTTGTTAAGAAACCTTCTGGTGGTGGTTATATAGTTGATACATTACTTCATTGTTCACCTGGTTTACATGAAAATAGTTCACGGCCAAAACCATGTCCACCCCGCCCTGGAGAGAAAGGTGAAATGCATGTGGTAAGTTGTCATTTTAAACAGTTACATTACTTTTTCATTGCTCTTTTGTAACTATGTCTAAAAAACTTATGTTACTTTCTTTGGACTGCTTCCTTTTGCAATAGGTCCCTGTTCAATTACCGTTAATCTCCGTTCTTAGTAAACTGAGGATATCTATACCTCCCGATCTTCGGCCCTTGGAAGCAAGGCAAAGTATACTGCTTGCTGTACAGGAGCTGAGCAATCGTTTTCCTCAGGGACTTCCAAAGCTTAACCCTGTAAAGGTAATTATTTTCCATACTCAACTATCATAAGCTGTTGGTTTCATCTCTCCATCTCTATCAAAAGAGTTAGATAAATAAAAACTCTTTATCATTTGACATCAGAGTTCGAGGTTGACGGTACTAGATTCTTTGATCTTTCACCTTGTTAGAGTGTATAATAGTTTATCAGTTTGTAAAGTATGGGGACATGTCAACATACAGTGGGCACCAACTCACTGTTAGTTTGACAGTCAAGTTTCTGTTAAGTTCTAGAAGCTCTAGAACTGCATGCTATGAAGCACTGACTCCGATACGGACACCGCGACACGACACGGACACCGCGACACTACTAATATCCAAAACATAGGACACTGGGACACCGCTTATATATATTTATATATATATATATATATATATATTATATTTGTGTGTCAAATGAGTGAAATGGCTCAATATAAATAAATTAAATATGAACAATTGAACACCATAAGATTTGTATATTCATTTCAATCTCATTGCAAAAAATGGGTGTGCGAAGTGTGAGCAGAAGAAGAAAGAACGTACCTGTGTCGAGATGGTGGAGATGAACACCGGTGTCGAAGTGTGGGGCGGAGAAGGAAGAAGGACACATAAATGGGAGCGGGAATGACAAAGAAGACGAAAGGTGTACAAGAAGTTGGAATACGAAAAATGAAGTGAGAGAGAGGAGAAAACTTCTTCAATATGCTCAAAAATAAAATTTCGTTTTAATTTTTTTTTGTCCAGCAGGTGTCCAGCTATGGACAGGTGTCGGCTCAAGTGTCCAGCAGCTTCGGAGCCTTGTTGGAGCCCAAAAAAAAAAATTTTTTTAATTGGATACCCGAGGAGGGGTGTCGGACATGTGTCATACGAGTGTCTGAAGAGTGTCAGTGTCGGACGCGTATCCGACACTCCGACCCTGCATATGTGAGCAATGTCCGTGCTTCATCGATTGCATGTATACTACTAGAAACCGTACATGGTTAATAGAGTATATAGGAGTAGCATACTAGAAACCGTACATGGTTAATAGAGTATATAGGAGTAGCATACAGTAGCTTAGGCAATAGCTAAGCTTGTAAGCTTGTAACTCACTGCAGTGCTGAGTCAGCACATACAGTTGAGAATTAGTTAGATGACAATTACCTATGCTCAACTATATAAACTGTAATCGTCATCTCTGTTGAATAGAGTAATCATAATAACAAATTCAGTTTCTGAAATTCTCTCTCTCTCTCTCTCTCAACCTATCCTCAAACTCTATTATGGTATCATAGAGCTTCTTTTCCGGGACCGATTCCTTCAATGGCGGAAAACGTCGGAAATCCTCCTCCTTCGGCGAATGGCGCCGGCTCATCTTCTTCTTTCAATCCTCCTCTGTCAGTGAAACTTGACAATCGAAACTTCCTCTTGTGGAAGCAACAAGTCGAGGCAGTTATCATTGCTTACCCCTACGATTCCTCCGATCTACAATTCTGAAGCCGATCGAGCTCAAGATATTGTCTCCGATGCCTATCAGCTCTGGTTGGTTCAAGATCAGATGCTTTTTACGTGGTTGCTAAGTTCGATTTCGCCCTCGGTGCTTCCTCGATTTCTCAGTTGCAAACAATCGTAGCAAGTCTGGGATAAGGTGCACAAGTTTTTCTACTCACACCTTCGTGCCAAGGTACGTCAGTTCAGATCTGAACTCAATAACACGAAGAAAGGAACTCGCACGATGCAGGAATTTTTTATGCGAATTCGTGCTCTGGTTGATTCGCTTCAGGCGATTGGAGAACCGGTGAGTGATCAGGATCACATTGATACGATCCTTGAAGGATTACCCGAAGAGTACAATTCGTTCATCATGATGATCTTTTCTAGAATTGAACCTGTGTCCGTGGACGATATCGAGTCACTGTTGATGGTACAGGACTCGCAATTCGAAAGGTTCAGACGAGCTTTCTTCGCCCTCGGTTTCGCTTAACCTAGCTCAAGCTCCTTTGGTTGGTAATTCCTCTAATCAGGCTACTTAGGATTACGAGTCCACTCGCAGTGTCTATCAGGGATCCAATCGAGGTTGTGACCGTGGAAATCGACGATGTAATGGCCGTGGTGGCCGTGGAGGTAGAAATGGTTAAGGTCGTGGGGGAAATAGGCCAACTTGCCAATTGTGTCACAAGCATGGCCATGATGCATACAATTGATGGCACCGGTTTGAGCATGACTTTGTGCCTAGTCAAGCTCCTCGCTACCAAACTCAGTTTCCCCTAGCTTTACCTCCACGCCAACCTATTGTTCAGATAGCTCAGTACAGTACTCCTTAGTCAGGCCTCATGCAACCTCAGCAGAGTCAATCATCTGCTTTCATGACTTCACACTCAGGGTTTATGGTTCCTCAACAGAGTTAACCTTCTGCCTTCATGACCTCTGTCCTTTCCATATAGCACACAGCATAACCAGCTTTCCTCTCCCACACAAGACTTCAGTACCTCATAGATGTGGTACCCTGACTCAGGTGCTTCCCACCATATTACATCAGACTCTCAGAACTTCACATAGCTCACCATTTGGGGGACAAGATCAAGTCCTAATGGGCAACGGGCAAGGTCAACATATCTTCTATTGGTCATTCTAAAATTACCACACCTTGTCACCCACACACTGTTCTTTCCCTTGACAATTTACTCCTAGTGCCTAGCATAACTAAGAATCTAGTTTCTGTATCAAAGTTTGCTCGTGACAATAATGTATACTTTGAATTTCACCCATCCTCTTGCTTTGTTAAATATTGGGAAAAACCCAAGTCCCACATTGACTAGAGATGGTGTCTAATAAGAGCTTATAAGTAGTGGGCAATCCTCATCCTCTGAGCTAGCTTCTAGGATTAAGTTAGGCCCAAAATCTAATATGGTATCAGAGCAGTTTCAATCTTTGGGCACCGGCTCCGCCTCGGGAAGAATGAACCCAAAAAGAAAGGGGAAGAATGAACTGTCGTGGAGGCCGGTTGTTCAGGGGGCGGATCTGTTACTGATTTCCATGTGCAAGGAGGGCTTCATGAACCTAACTTGGAGTCCCACATCAGGAGTAATGAACCAAGGTGTGGGACTTATATAGGATTGGGCAACCCTCCCCTTATGACCATGGTTTTGAGGTGGAGTTAGGCTCAATCCCTATCAATTGGTATCAGAGATATCCTAGATCTATTGTTGGGTCACCCACCATGTTATCCACGCACCAAGCTCAATAGTGCTGGCGCGTGAGAGGGTGTATTGGGAAAAACCCAAGTCCCACATTGACTAGAGATGGTGTCTACTTATAAGTAGTGGGCAATCCTCATCCTATGAGCTAGCATTTGGGATTAAGCCCAAAATCTAATATTAAATCAAAGGGATCTAACAAGGTCCTCCTTGAAGGCTCTCTAGGCAATGATGGGCTTTACTGCTTCAAGCACATCAAAATAATCAAGGAGCCTCCCTCCTCAATATGTTTTCTTCCCTCTCAAACTAGTTCTACATGTAATAAAACTGTTTCTCGGAATTCTGTTGTAAACAGTTGTTCCAAATTCCTTTGCCACTTGGCATAATAGGCTAGGACATGGTCATCCTAATGCTGTCAGAACTGTTCTGCAGCTATGTAATACCATTTACAAATAAAATGCACACTGATTTTTGCAATGCATGCTGTTTGGGAAAATCTCAGACTTTATGCACACCACCTTCTACTACTAATCATACTAATCCCTTTGAACTCATACACTCTGACCTTTGGGGCCCTGCTCCCTTAACATCCTCAAATGGCTATACATATTACATAGCCTTTGTTGATGCTTTTTCCTGCTACACATGGATCTATTTCCTAAAGAAAAAGTCAGAGGCACTCACTGCCTTCAAACAATTTCAAGCCCTTATCCAAAACCAGTTTTAAGCTTCCATTAAAGTTGTTCAAACTGATTGGGGAGGTGAGTTCAGACCCTTCACCAATCATCTTGCTAGTCTGGGAATAAACCATAGACTAACTTTTCCTCACACCTCCCACCAAAATGGAACGGTGGAATGCAAACATAGACACATTGTTGAAATGGGCTCAACCCTTCTCTCTCATGCCTTTATGCCTTATCCTATTGGGATCACAGCTTCACTATGGCTGTTCACCTTATCAACAGGTTGCCCACAGTAGCTCTCACTTCATTCTCTTCACCCTAACATGCCTTACAAGGTTCCACACCTGATTATTCATTGCTAAGTACCTTTGGCTGTGCATGTTTCCCTCTTTTAAGACCTTACAACCAACATAAGCTGCAGTTCAGGTCTACTGAGTGTGTCTATCTTGGAGTTTCCCCTCAACACAAAGGTCACAAATGCTTGTCTCCCTCTGGTAGAGTCTACATCTCTAAGAATGTTCTTTTCAATGAACTTAGGTTTCCTTATCCTTCCCTGTTTTCTAATGCTTCTACTAGTTCACCCCCATTCTCTAATTCTACGTTTTCCTCATCCATTCCTTCTCCCGACCTTCCTATCTTAGCTCCTATCCCTTTAAACGATTATCCTCCTCCTCCCTCTCCAAGTCCTCCTCCAAATCTCACTCCTGCTCCCACACCACCATCTCCTATTTCTAATCCAGAGTCACCTACACAGTCCCTATCCCACACTCCTAACTCAGTCAGCACCACTTCTCCTGCTCATACAGTGTCATCTCCATCTACCTTAATTCCTCAGAATTCCTCACCTGAGCCAGCACCTCCTCCTCCACCCTCTGATCACCCTATGTTAACCAGGTCTAAAACTGGTTGCCTCCCACCTAGGTTATACCTTGCTCACATTGAACCTGCCTCAATCAAACAAGCACTCCACAGTGGCTTGAGGCTATGCAAGCAGAGCACACTGCAAATCTTAAAAATGAAACTTGGTCTTTGATTGCTCTTCCCCCAAATAGGAAAGCTATTGGGTGTAAGTGGGTCTTTAGGATCAAGGAAAACCTGGATGGTACAGTGAATAAATATAAGGCTAGGTTGGTTGCCAAAGGCTTTCACCAAACCCATGGCTTTGATTTTCATGAAACCTTCTCCCCTGTCATCAAACCGGTTACCATCAGAATTATTCTCACTATGGCACTGACTTCTAAATGGGTCATTCAACAAATTGATATCAACAATGCCTTCTTAAATGGCTTGTTAAGTGAGGAAGTCTACATGACTCAGCCTCCCGGGTTTGAATCTCAAGATAAATCTCTAGTATATAAGCTTCATAAAGCTTTATATGGTCTCAAGCAAGCCCCAAGGGCTTGGTATGAAAGGCTCACTAGTACACTGCTACAGTTTGGTTTTGTCATCAGCGGTTGTGACCCCTCTCTCTTCATCTACTCCAAAGGAAATGTGTGCCTTTATGTGTTAGTCTATGTGGATGACATCATTCTCACAGGCACCTCTCCAACCCTCATCACAGATCTCATCAAAAGGCTCAATGCTACCTTTGCACTCAAGGAACTTTGGGGTCTAGACTATTTTATGGGAGTTGAGGTGAAACATTTATCTTCTGGTTCCATTTTACTGACATAGTCCAAGTATATCAGGGACCTCCTCACCAAGGCCAATATGCTGGAAGCCAAAGGCATTTCCTCCCCTATGGTGAGCGACTCCAAACTCAGCAGATTTGGTACAGATTCAGCGGCAAAACCCAGCCTTTACATGTCCATAGTGGGGGCCCTGCAGTATGCTACCTTAACTAGGCTTGAAATTGCCTATAGTGTAAACAAAGTCTGCCAGTTCATGTCTAATCCTCTCGAGACTCACTGGCAGGCTGTAAAATGCATCCTTCGCTATCTGAAAGGCTCAATGCACTATGGTCTCCTACTGCAGCCGGCCTCTCCCCATTAGAGCCTATTTTGATGCTGATTGGGCCAGTGATCCTGATGACAGACGCTCTACTTCAGGATCCTGCATTTTTCTTGGCCCAAACTTGGTATCTTGGTGCTCCAAGAAGCAACCTCTTGTGGCTAGGTCCAGCACTGAAGCAGAGTACCGCAGCATGGCAAACACCACTGCTGAGGTTCTATAGATTATGCCCCTTCTCACTGAACTCAGGGTTCCTTTTCTCACTCCACAGCTTCTGTGTGATAACTTAAGTGCCGTTTCTTTGGCCATAATCCAGTACTCGACTCGAGGACTAAGCATATAGAGCTGGACATTCATTTCGTTCGAGGGAAAGTTTTGTCCAAAGCCCTGGCTGTCCATCATGTTCCAGCTGCAGATCAGTTAGCTGACTCCTTCACTAAGCCTCTGTCCTCCTCCAGATTCTGTATGTTTCGATCCAATCTCAATGTGCTTGATTCTCCTAAACCACCTTGAGATTGCAAGGGGGATAATAGAGTATATAGGAGTAGCGTACAGTAGCTTAGGCAATAGCTAAGCTTGTAACTCACTGCAGTGCTGAGTCAGCACATACAGTTGAGAATTAGTTAGATGACAGTTACCTATGCTCAACTATGTAAACTGTAATCTTCATCTCTGTTGAATAGAGTAATCATAATAACAAATTCAGTTATGAAATTCTCTCTCTCTCTCTCTCTCTCTCTCTCTCTCTCTCTCTCTCTCTCTCTCTCTCTCTCTCTCTCTCAACCTATCCTCAAACTCTATTAAGGGTTCATATAGTTATGATATTTACACTTTCAGAAAAAGACTATCGTCTCTGAAATTTTCTTCTCTCTCTATCATTTTCTCATTTTCATGAATTCTAAAACACCTGCTGATGGCCATGTTTTTTTTTTTTGATAAATTATATGATGACAGCTTTAGCAAAGTTATTGATCACTGGCATTCCACTTTCCTCTTAGTTGGCACTGGGTGCATTCCAATATTCGCATTGCATAGCTAAAACCTTGAAAGAGCTCCATATCGTATTTTCTCTTCTTCAGTGTTGTTTATCTTGGAACTCCTCTTTCTCATATTTTCTCTGCTTTTAAGTGAGGAGGATTCTTTTAACACGTGATTGCATTGTGCTTGAATAATATTAATTTTCAGGACATGGACATACGAGATTCGGAGATAGTTGAGCTTGTCAATCAAATTGAGGAACTTGAGAAAAAGTTGTTTTCCCATCCTATGCACAAGGTTTATTAAAATGAACTCTGGCCCTATTCTGTATGTTATAAATGCGATGCTTCTTGCTCTTTGATTTGAGTGAGTGCTTACTTAATATGTTGCTGCGAGTTAGCATCAAGATGTGGATCAAATTAAATGCTTTCAGAGGAAAGCAGAAGTGACTCATGAAATTCAGCAACTAAAGGCAAAAATGCGGGATTCCCAGGTATTGACTTTGCTGAGGCTTCATTCTTCGCTATATTTATTTTTACTGGATCACATGTTAGAAATTTGGAACTGCATCGGAATCAAGACAGTATCTGATGTGTTATATTTGTGGCCATATGAACCAATGTGAATTAACAGTTGATGGGATGTTAATACAATAATTTTATTCTCGTCAAAATTTGTGCGCAGTATCGTGGATAGTGGAAAACTTCTTTATTTTATTTCCTGAATCACGTTGTACGATTTCTTTGTTTTGACTGATTCACTAGTCGCTGAAAGAAAATTTCATTAAATTTTCAGCTACAAAAATTTCGCGAAGAGCTAAAGAATCGCTCACGAGTCTTAAAGAAGCTCGGTCATATTGATGCTGATGGTGTAGTTCAGTTGAAGGGACGGGCAGCCTGCTTGATTGATACAGGCGACGAACTCCTTGTCACTGAATTAATGTTTAATGGTGAGTCAATATGCATTTCTCCATTGTGTTCTGCAGTATATTATGTTACATAATCTGGTTTTTTCTTTTCTGCGTTCTCCTCCAATAGGTACTTTTAATGAACTTGACCATCATCAAGTTGCTGCCCTTGCAAGTTGTTTTATACCAGGAGATAAATCTAGTGATTCTCAGATACAACTAAGAACAGAACTTGCGAGACCTCTACAACAGCTTCAGGACAGTGCAAGAAGGATAGCAGAGGTGTTTTATCATTTAATGTGATATTTCTTGATAATTTGTTAATTATGTTTTAAATGGGATCTATCTTTGATCATAGATACAACATGAATGCAAATTGGATATAAATGTGAACGAGTATGTGGAGTCAACAGTAAGGCCATACTTGATGGATGTGATATACTCTTGGTCAAAGGTTAGTCATGTCCATATTTTCAGCCTTGTCTACCTAAGTTATTTGCTTGTTTTTGACTATTAAGTTTGTATTGTTGGATAAGTAGTTATTACTTATTATTTTAATTATTATTGTTATTATTATTTAATGTTCTTCAATCCCTTTAAAGATGAGATTGTGCCAAAGTTTGACAAGAATGAGCTTTAGGAAACTAACCATTTGACAGCGAAGGTGATGGAGGAAGATAAAGGGCTTAAGAATAATCAGATCTTCTCTCTATGTATCAAATTGTGATACAAATGGTCAGCAACTCTGCTTTAGGCATCATTTGTTTTGAAATTAGAGTTATGAGTGGCTATTCCAGGAGTTGTGTTTTCCTTGGAGCAGGCGACTGCGTGGTCAGAAGCAGAAAGATGCCTGCATGGATGTTGGATTTATTCTCTCTCTTCAGTCTCTTGATGCCCAATTTCTGTTTTCTCTCTAGATCAATAATTTTAAATTGACAATAGTGCGTGAAACCATTTATTGAGCATGCCTTAATATATAAATTAACAAAAATGTTTTTGTCAAGCAAAATTCGCAAAATTTAGGTATTTGAGACACGCTTGCATAATTTATAAAACAAGTTACTTGTTTTTATGCTTATGTTAATCTTTTATCTTTCCTTTCAAATTTTCTCCCAGGGATCAACTTTTGCAGATGTTATACAAATGACTGACATCTTTGAGGGGAGTATCATTAGGAGTGCTAGAAGGCTTGATGAGTTTTTGAATCAGGTATACAACTTCCATCCTCTAGCATAAATAATCATGTGGTTTCAGTTTTGATGATTGGCTTTCTTAGAACTTGCATTTTGCCAATAGACTCTTCTATTGACTAAGAAGTGAAAACATGAGTGTGGTTTAAGTTGGGCGATGGAACTTGACTCGTTGAGTGTGCTATTCTGGATGGACAGTTCATTCAGTAGGTTTTTTAACTTCATTACATTCTGATGGAGTATTTGATGTATTTGTGTAGTATGAGGTGTTTAATTGCCAAAAGGAGAGCACATGTTTTTGCCAGAATCATAGTGAAAGCAGTTTACTTGTATTTTGGCAATTGATTTTATTTTTGGAAAATTCTTCTGTCCTTCCTGTAGGTTGAATAATTAGCATTTTTCAAGTCATCTACTATCGGCAATCCATTTTGATATAAAATAATTATTTGGGGCTATTGAGAGTCATAGTGTAGCATCTCAATTCTTGAAATGTTGCAAAATATTCAGATTTTGCCTTTAGATGATTATACAATTATACTTGATCGTTTTACAAGTTATCTCTGCATCACATTTGTTTGTCTTATTCAATGTCTGGAAACCAAAAAGGAAATAACAGTTTTATGATGGATTTTAGAGTTCTAATCTTCTTGCCTCTTTCCAGTTGCGAGCTGCTGCTAATGCAGTTGGAGAGCTTGACTTGGAGAAGAAATTTGCAGCAGCAAGCGAAAGCCTTCGGCGAGGTATTATGTTTGCAAATTCTCTGTATCTGTGACTTGTTTCCCTGCAGGCCGTTGGCATTATTTGCAGTTATTTGGGCTGGCACGAAGTTTTTACTATCACATCCCTTATTTCTGGGTGCACTAAATTCCTTCTCTTAAACTTTTCTTTGCAAATATTTTTTATTATTTTTGGTGCCCATTGTATACTGTCACCAATTGTAAAGGAAGTGGTTGTAGAGTCATAGAAAAATCCATTTAATGGAACTTAGTGTGGTATGATTATGACGTGAGTTGATCTAATTTAAGAGTGGTAGCATTTTTTCAGTTGTAAGTCGACCTTCAGAACCCGTTCTCTGCCTTAGGGCTTGGGTAATGGTGAGGTGAAGAAATTACAGTAACAGTCATTAATTTGCAGATGAGTCTTTTTGGCCTGTAATTGCTGAAAAAATTCAAAAGACAGAAATTTTGATTGACTTCATCATTTTAGTGATCATGTAATTTTAATGGTTGAACTAAGAAGTCATTTTATTCTATATTTTGTTTCCATTTGAATTTGAATTAGATGTGTATGACGAGTAACTCTTTAGAACAACAGGTAAAAGTGAAACCATTTATGGTGAAATCCGTTTTTTGAAATTATTTTAATTACGGAGGAAGGGAAAATGCAGCCCCACTGGTATGATCGTGCTAATCCAGGGGAGAAGCTAGGTCGCCTGTGTGCAAAACTAAACATACTTCCAAGTTCCATCTGTGTTCTGTTCAATTATAATACCTAGCATGCTTCCATCTATGTTCTGCTCAAGCTGGGCCTGAACTTTATTGAAGAGCAATGCCATCTCTGAAAAGTACACAAGTTAGCACTAAAAACTTGACAAATATCAACATTCCTAATACCACAATCCCCTTATCATTCGGTTACGTATAAATCCTGTGATGTCCAGCAGTTCATTATTGCTAAAAATGAATGTTAGCAAACTCTCTTGACTGAAGTATTGGAAGTCTTTTTGTTTTTAAGAAATTCAAATGCGTAATGATTGATTATTTTTACCAAATCATTATTTTGATAATCCTGATTAGGGTCAATTGTGTCTGAGTTTTTTTTTTAAAAAATTATTTACTACGTGAAAATGCTTATTGTCAATTGAGTCCTGCTATTCATTCATTATTGGGTCTGGTATATGACTATATGGAATGTCTCAATTGGAGGTAGTGTAAATTTCTAGTAAGTAATCTCTAGCGGTGCTGACAGCTGACCCTATTTCTTGTGAGCACTAAAATTTGTGTTTCTTTTCGAGGCTCTTTTTTTTTAAAAATGAAACTTGCTTGTCTTGGTGGACCATTGTAGGATATACTATATCCTGTTCGGAATTATAATTTTAAATAAATTCCTTTGGAAACTTGATTGTGCCTTGCTTGCTTCTATTTTGAAATTCTCGTTGTAGGAAATTGGAATTTCACACTGAATTTAAAGTTAGAACAACCTATATCTCGTGAAACAACTAGACAAGTACCAAATCTTAAGTATTTGCTCATTTAATCTTGTTTACATTGTGTACAATTCTTTCAAATCTAGTCATATTTTGGGGGTATTTGTTCTACAATCTCAAGGATCTAAAGATAAACACCGAGTTTCGGACGAAAAAAATAATACTGATAACAATACAATATTGCCCGCATGGAAACACAAGAATTGAAATTTAAGTGGTGAGTAAGTGCACCTACAATAACACTACGACTAGAAGCATGCCCATTGGCTTGATTCTTTATTTGATCAAATCATCTTCATGAATATATGGCCATGTTCAAGCTAAATTTACACCAATTTTGCAGAGTCCCAGTATTGGTCATACAGGTACGATCTCGGGGCAACTCCTCCTGCCTACGCCAAACGATATTACACCTGAAATCAATATTCCCTACCGAGTTCTGTCACATCATCCATCCCACGTTTTCCTTCCAATGTTCTTGTTAGACTACTCGGGTTTTTTCCCATGATGGATAATTGGCAAGCCATCAACCATTCACTACCTCCTTGGAATGTATCACTATAAAGCTTCCTTCCCAAACTTTGCTTCTTCAAGGTTCATGTTAAAGAAGAATTGGGGTACGATTATCAAGTCTTATGCTTTGTTTGGTAGAGCCGAAAATGAGAAAAGAGGAAATGTGAGGAGAGAAAAGGAGGAAAAAATATAGTTTTCTCATGTTTGGTAGAAAAGAGAAATAAAAAAGAGAGAAAAGAAATTGATAGGACTCACCTAAAAAATTGTTTCTTCTCATCTGAAAAAAAAAAAGAGAGGGACAATAGAGTTTCTTATCTGAAATGACCTATGTACCCTCTTTTTATCCAAATCGTCTCGACGACTTTGCTATCCACGAGTCGTCGGCTGTATGTTCTTATAAAGTATAAACTATTCAAACTTTTATTTTTTGATACATATCCAAACTTTTATTTAGTTATTCTAAACTAAAGAAAAAGCAAAGAAATGTTCTTTTTCCTTGCAAACGTGGTGACAACTGAACCTAAGAGCTATCATGAGTTATATATTTAAAATTTTTATAAAAGTATTTACATATTATATATTTATAATACGTTTATAGTAGTTTTATATACCCTATTCAATATATAAAATATAAAATTAATAGTTTTTAAACAAAAACATAATAAAAATATAATAGGGGAAGTTGCCTATTCAATAAAAAATCATTTTCTTACTTTCTATTTTCTACCCTATCAAACAAGCTAAGAGAGAATTTACATTTCTTTCTCTTTATTTTCTCTCATTTTTCTCATAGTAAACAACACATGAAAACTATTTTTTCCCACCTTTTTCTCTCTATCAATTTTCTCCCTTTTAACTTTTTCTCTCATCATTTTCTCTCTCAAACGCTTTTAACTGTGGCTTGGAAGCTGTGGTAGTTCACACTTATTGATTTGCACTTAACTTATGAGCACATGTGAGGTCTCATAGAAGTTGGATGATTGATCATTTCTAATGCTTTCCATGAAGGAATGAACATTCTCTTCCCTATTTTATTTCTTTATCTGCGTACCTTCGCTAAATATTAATTGGCGTCTCTAATTTAGGTCAAATTCCTGCATGGTGATGGGGACACCAATCTTATTTTTCTTCAAGTTATAATAATTGACCAGCCCAAGCTTAGGAAATTGAAAGTCCTCTTGGCAAGTGTCCTTTACTAGACCATGGGAATTTCATTGACAATAATATTATGGTTGAAAGTTGATTGAAAGCTTAATTTTTTTGGTGCTAGATTGAGACTTAATTGAAAGTTGATTGTTCAGAAAAATGTAACTTCTTTAAAAAATAAGTTATGGTTGAAGAGGTTATCCCATTCCAATGTCTAGGACATACTATATGAGCATTGGCGAGAACTTATAGTAAGGTCCAAACATACTATAAGCAACAGCAAACAAATATAGTGATCATCAATAAGCATAAAATTGAAGACCTTTGTTATATAACCATGTACTTTTCGAAGTTCTTTTAAAAAGTATGAAATGTGATATTTTGCTGTAATATATTAGTTTAATTGTTATCTACCTTGATTTGCAAAATTAAATAATATATCTCTTTATTTAACACATTTTAGTAGTATGTCTAAACTAATTATATACAACAAGTAACTTTTTAGTGGATAA
This sequence comes from Sophora flavescens, assembly GCA_030762895.1. Classification (NCBI taxonomy): domain Eukaryota; kingdom Viridiplantae; phylum Streptophyta; class Magnoliopsida; order Fabales; family Fabaceae; genus Sophora; species Sophora flavescens. The sequence continues at coordinate 215,561,595 of CM061064.1, read as the reverse complement.
ATCATAAAAAAAATCATTGAAAATGATCTTTCAATTGTGTTAAAAGTAACTAGTTAAGGAGATAACAGGGTTAGTTGGAGTTGAAAGGTACGTTAGGTAGAGAACCTGAGTTCAATTTCTAGGAGGCGCTCTGATTGGGAGGTCGCAAAATCCAACATGTTAATTCTCGTGCTTCTACACGGCCAAACCGGGGATTAGTCCCATAGCCGGTCCACATGGCCGAAGCTATGGGGATACTCGATATCCCGATGGATCTACCAGGGAGTCAATGACCTAATTACCATGGATTAAAAAAAAAGTAACTAGTTAAGGATATAAGAATAAATTAAGTTAAATTTTACAAAATTAAAAAAACTGTAATTAATGATTAGATTGAGAATGGAAACAGGGCTCAAAGTATAAAGAAAACCCAATGGTATTGGGCTCACTTTAGTCAGTTGTACTAGTTGTAGTCCATTAGTAAAAGAGAACACAACACAACACAACACAACACAACACAACACAAGACCCTTCTCACCTTCCAACTGCCAAATCCAACCAACTAATACTAAACAACATTCATTAAGATTTAGATTTAGGCGGAGGTTTCAAGCTGCCACCATCCTCGTTTCCATCGACATCGCCTCCCTTCAAAAGTCACACAAACCCAACCTAACCTCAACTTTCATCTCATACATATTATTATTCAATAACACACCCACCCATAGATAATAGGATAGGTAAGGAAAAAAAGCATTATATCATTCGTTCATTCAAATTCAACCTCAATTTCAATCTAATCTACAACAATACTAGCAACATTATACACATATTTTGCTTACATTGTTTCTTTTCTTTTTAGAGAATGGAGTCCACAATGTCAATGTCGGTATGCAAGTCTGTTAGCTCGCCTTCTGTTCCTTTTGCAGTAAGCACCCACTCTTCCTCCTTCTCTATTTCAGTTAACCATGCTTCCAAATTCCGATTACCCAGCTAATCATATTTATTATTCAATTAGTTAATTAATCAGTTAATTCTGATTCTGATCTAGGGTTTATTTGTTGGGAGAAATAGAGGAACGAAGAGTCCCCAATGCAGCTTCTTAGCGGGTAGTACCAATAAGGTGAGTTTTCTTAGGCGAAGTGCTCAACAAATTACTCATAAACAACAACAGCAACAACAACACAGAACGCGTCGTTGTGGGGCTCTGAGTGCAACTTGTAGCGGGGATAAGATCCTGATTGCAAACAGAGGCGAGATCGCGGTTCGTGTGATTCGCACTGCTCATGAATTGGGGATTCCGTGTGTGGCAGTGTACTCAACAATTGACAAAGATGCACTTCATGTCAAATTGGCTGATGAAGCCGTTTGCATTGGCGAAGCGCCAAGTAGCCAATCGTGAGTTACATCACACCCTTTTCATTAGGAAATTTCTATGGTACCCTGATGGAATAAATGTTTAAAAAATAAGGTTAAATTAATATAATGATCCCTGAATTATTTGAGAATTTCATCCCTATACTTTAAAAGTTTGTAATTGTACCGTGAACACTTTGAAAATTTGTAATTGGCTCCCTGATATACTTTTCCGTTAGGGTTTTGTTATGTATCCGTTAAGTGATCCATCTACTTGTCTTTGTGGGTCCTTGAACCTTTTGAAAAAATTCAAATAGGTCCATGTGCTTTTTAGGAAAATTCAAATAGGACTTGGTACTTTTTGGAACCTTAACAAAAAAGTGTATTAAAATTAAATTCTTACTATTATTATTAATTTTTATTTTTATTCATATTTATGCACGTAACTAATCCAATTTAATAAAATTAGGTAACTTGCTATGAAAGTAGTAAAATTAGTTCCATTGCCTCTTGCAGGTACTTACTGATCCCGAATGTTCTGTCTGCTGCCATTAGCCACAAATGCACGATGTTGCATCCTGGATACGGTTTTCTTGCTGAGAATGCAGTGTTTGTTGAAATGTGCAGAGAACATGGAATCAATTTTATTGGGCCTAATGTGAGTAGACTGTGTGCAGTTTGTAGAATATCCTGTTTGTTTGCTTATTTCTGATTAACTGTCCTAATTTAAAGCTTTACAATTGAGTTTGTAACATTAAGATGACAGTAATTGTAAGAATACTACCTATTGAACAAGACTTATTTGAACTTTCCTATTAGATATTAAAGCCCAGCTTCTGTCTAAAGCATCTTGAAGTACTGGAATTTTATTGCCTGAAACTGATGTTGAATAGACAAATTGATACTGTATGATGGGGATTACTGTTTATCCATGGTGACCACCTAAAAAGATTTTTTTTTTATCAAGTAAGCAAGTGGTTGCTGAGTGTGGCGTGGCTAAAGTATCAGTATTATTATCCCGTATACAAAAAATGTTCTTGCAGAGTTGTGTTTGATATTCTTGTTGTTTGTCTGTTCAGTATTCAATATTTTCATTGAAAATTGAGGTATTTAGGTGAACTTTAGCTTTTGGGCATTTTTCTAGCATATGCCTAACCAAAGGTGGCTTCATCTGTAATCTCCAAATTTTATTTGATTTTTATGCATTCGTATCAATGTTGTTGTTGTATCAATGTTTAATGTTTTACCTGTTAAATATATACTGTTTCTCTAATTCAGAATTTTATTTCAAAAAATCCGTAGTTCTAATATTTCCCTTTCCGATTATTTGGTAAACTGAATATTTAGTTAAAATTTTCAGCCTGACAGCATTCGGGTTATGGGTGACAAAGCAACTGCCAGAGAGACAATGAAGAAAGCAGGTGTTCCTACTGTTCCAGGAAGTGATGGGCTTTTACAGGTATTACATTAGACTCAGATGTAGAAATAGATTCTGATAACTTTAATATAAAAGTTTAGGTCAATTCAGCTTTTATATTATACCATCAATTTAATGAAAAGAATTAATGCTACAGAGCACGGAAGAAGCTATCAGGCTCGCAAATGAGATTGGTTTCCCTGTGATGATCAAGGTAGAATGCCTTAAACTTGTGCCTATTTGATGTGAATTCCAGTTTTTCTGGTTGACATAGATCATTCCACATATGCTTACTTTTGTATATGCATACACATATTTAAAGCATATTCTCATACATTTTTTTCTTCCTTACCCTTAGTCAGTAAATAAGCATGTGATATTGAAGTATTTATGAAATTAAATTTATGTTATGATTAATCTAAGTTTCTTGTAGAAATCTGGTATTTAGAATTTATTGTCAAGTATAGTATCTTAAAGTGGTATGCCCAACTGCTTAAGGAGACAGAGGTGTGAAATCAGTTGGTTTACAACCCCTTTCCCCCTCCCAAAAAAAATAAATTTGCTGCTATCTTAGCATATTCATTTTTTAAAACCCTTTTTTAACAGGATCAATGAAAAAAATTAGACCGTATTTTCTAATACGGCAGTCAACGTTTATGAATCAGGATTATTGCTTTCAATGAAATGATGACTAATTTTATTTGCTTTGCTTAGTCATCCATTCTTTCCAGTGACATAAAAAGTGTAAATTGAAGATTGTAATGGGTTGTGTTTTTCTACATTTTTTTCTTCCTTACCCTTAGTCAGTAAATAAGCATGTGATATTGAAGTATTTCTGAAATTAAATTTATGTTATGATTAATCTAAGTTTCTTGTAGAAATCTGGTATTTAGAATTTATTGTCAAGTATAGTATCTTAAAGTGGTATGGCCAACTGGTTAAGGAGACAGAGGTGTGAAATCAGTTGGTTTACAACCCCTTTCCCCCTCCCAAAAAAAATAAATTTGCTGCTATCTTAGCATATTCATTTTTTAAAACCCTTTTTTAACAGGATCAATGAAAAAAATTAGACCTTATTTTCTAATACGGCAGTCCACGTTTATGAATCAGGGTTATTGCTTTCAATGAAATGATGACTAATTTTATTTGCTTTGCTTAGTCATCCATTCTTTCCAGTGACATAAAAAGTGTAAATTGAAGATTGTAATGGGTTGAGTTTTTCTTTGTGCAAGTGTACACTCACTACCATGATTATATTATTCAGTTCATGATTTATTGAAAAGAAATATTTGTTAGAGTCTGATATAGTCTTCTTTATGGTTCATTTGGTTGGTGATTAAATAAAACTGATTAAATGGGCCGTATAAATCCTCTGTATAGTCTTATTTAGCCAATTTATGTGGATTGACAAACTTATTGTGTTTCTTAGGCAACAGCAGGTGGCGGAGGACGTGGCATGCGTCTTGCTAAAGAACCTGACGAGTTTGTGAAGTTGTTACAGGTAATTTGTTTAGAGTTAGACACGCATATGCTAGCACACTTGTGAATTATGAGTAAAGGGCAGAATAAGGATTTTGGTTATAATAAACATGGCCTACATGGCCTACATGGCAAGGAGTGTGGAAAATAAGGAGGAAGGCTTAGAAGATGGAAATGGAATAAAAGGGAAGGTGCAGAGTGGAGAGGGCATAACAGAATCTGGAGAGGTTTTGAGGTGGCTTAGGCCAAGGGGCATGTTAGAGATAGTTCAGTTTCAGTTGATTGTTAGTTGTGCACATTCTGTTAGTTTGTTGTGCACATTCTGTTAGTTATTAGTTTAGCTCCGCAGTGCAATCTGTTATTCAGTTGCAACTGCCTCATTTTGTTATCTTGGCAATAACTGGCTTAGTCTCTGCTATATATACATAGCAGTAGCTCTCTGTAACTGTAATTCAGTTTTCTCAATAATGAAAGTAATCTCTCTTCTATTCTTTCTTTCAATATTCTTGAACTTCTAATATGGTATCAAAGAGCTTCTAGATCCTGGAGCTATGGCTTCTGTCAATCCCTTTGCAAACCCTAGCGCACCCCAATTTACTCCCTCACATCCAATTTCGTTGAAACTCGATGATAGCAACTTTCGACAATGGAAACAACAGATTGAAGGAGTGATTTGTGGCCACAAACTTTAGAAATTCGTCACTGATCCTCGAATTCCGCCAAGGTTCCTCACTGATACCGATCAAGAAAATGATGAAGAAAACCCTGCGTACAGTAATTGGGAACAGCAAGATGCGCTGATCTCCACTTGGCTTCTAGCTTCGATTTCTGATGCTCTTCTTCCTCGCGTGGTTAATTGTGGTCATTCATGGCAAATTTGGGACGAAATTCATAAGCATTTTCACACACTCTTGAGTACGAAAGCTAGGAAGCTCCGTTCTGAGTTGCGAAATCTATCCAAAGGTAATCGTTCTGTCTCGGAGTTCATTCTTTATGTTCGCTTTCTCTCTGACTCGCTTCTCTCAATCGGAGATCCCATTCCGCATCGCAATCTTTTGGAAGTTGCGCTTGATGCGCTTCCTGAGGATTATGACCCCATCGTAGCTGCGATCAACAGCAAGACAGAATTTGTTTCTCTTGATGAACTAGAATCGATTCTTTTAGCTCATGAAGCTCGCCTTGAAAAAAACAAAAAGAATGCTCGTCCTGATTCAATCTCTATCAATCTCACTCAATCCTCCACTCAAAGTTCGAATAATGGTAGTTTCGGTGGTACCTTTCATCCTTCGAACCCCCCTGGTAACAGTTCTTTTCAAGATTCTCAATTTCCCGAAAGTTTTTCTCATGTCACTGGAGGAGAGTCCGGCAGCAGAGGCGAAGTCTATCGCGGAAACCGTGGTGGCGGTCGCTATGGTGGTGGCAGGACCGGAGGTCGTGGTGGTGGACGATCTGGTGGTCGCTCCAATATTCAATGCCAAATTTGCAAAAAGTATGGGCATGATGCTAGTATTTGCTACTATCGGCATTCTAACAGTGACCAATATTATCAAGGACCTCCACAGCATCAGACCTGGAATCCGTTTGTGTACCAGAGACCTCCATTTCCAATAATTCAACAATTGCCCAGGCCTCATCACTTTGCTCAATCCTCTGCTACACCACCTAGACCACAGCAGCCACAGGCTTATCTCACAGGCACTGAGTCTCAGTTTGGCAGCTCCTGGTACCCTGACTCTGGGGCTACTCATCATGTCACTCCTGAGTCCTGATCCTTCCAATATAACTGAGACTGCCTCTCTGACACACCCTGATCAGGTCTTCTTGGGCAATGGCCAAGGTTTGTCTATTAACAAAGCTCTGAATCATGACATTTTCTGTTATTTCCCTAATTCCTAGTAATCGGAGCTCTGTTCCTTGACTTTTTCTCTACATTTCCATTGTAAAATACCAGTTGCTATCTTGCTATCATATTTTCACCTGAATGGAAGTACTTTTTATGTTGTGTATGCTGGTCAAAACTTTATAGTCTTTATTTTCTTATCTGTTATAATAGGCATAGTAAAAAGCTATAAGAGGTAAGCTGAAACTCAAATTAATTTAAATATAGAGGCCAAGATGATCAAATTTACCTATAATCAGATCGATGCAAAAAACTGAAGGAAACAAGAAATACTTGTGCCTTGTGTATATATTTTTAGCATATCTATTTTCTAACAAAGTAGTGGATCCAGAGTTCTTAGTGGTTTACTTGGGGCCGATAGGTAGAACAAGGTCTGATCTCCTGTAGTTTGTATGCACCAATACTTGTTATGACTTGATACCATCTCTGTAGCTGAAGCAAGTTTTAAGGCTATACCATTGGAATGGATTCTGATGGAAGGGTGATGATGTTATTCTGCTTGTAAATTGTTATAGAGTTTATCCCATTGATGAGTAATGGATATGTGCAGTTTTTGTTAAAAAAAAACCCAATTTAATTTCTTTGCAGCAAGCTAAGAGTGAGGCAGCTGCTGCCTTTGGCAATGACGGGGTTTATCTGGAGAAGTACGTTCAAAACCCAAGGCACATTGAGTTCCAGGTAACATTTTCCATTTTTCTTATTGAAATCTGTAATTTGATTTGACTGAAGCCTGGGAATTAGGAGAACACTGAGAGGGAATTTAATTTATGAGGAATGTGGATTAGGCGAACACTTTAATTTATGAGGAATTTACTTTGATTTGACTGAAGCCTGGGGATTTGGAGAACACTTTGATTTGATTTTTCTTATGATTGTTAATGATTGCTTGCATTTAAAAATAGTAATATTTGTGTGCTTTACTTTTCTGAATTTCCGATTTCAGAATCTACTTCACAGTTTAATTTGTCTTGTTACTGTTTATAATTCATCTATCCCTCTGCTTCATGGATTTACAGGTTCTTGCCGATAAATATGGTAATGTTGTTCACTTTGGAGAACGCGATTGCAGCATCCAGGTACTATGAACTAACTTCCTCCATTTCTCACCTGCCTATATCTTTATGTAGTTTGTCAAATTGGTTATTTATACTAACCATAATAATTCTCATCTCTATCTCTATTATATTAAAATGGCATTTAACAAAAGATGAAAATCTTTGGTCTGTTAACTTATTTGTAATTTCTGCCCTTGGTGAATTCAAGATTGAAAACTAAATGTAACTATTTAACATATATATATGAGATGTGTGTTTCGGACTAGAGTATAATTTTTTTAATCATTCTGCACGTGAATGATTAAATTAATGTTTTGGGCTGTAATTGAAGTAACTGTTGCAGCCATCATGATGGTTATTTTATATTCTACTTTAGTTCCCTATGTAATTTCACATCTATATCTAGTGCTGATGTTGCTGGATAACAAATAGCAGAGATGCATATATGATAAAATACAGAAAGAAAAAGAAAAACTGAAACTTCATTCACTTTGTAATGTCAATGTTATTAAACAAGTTGTATAATAAGATAGAAAGATTTATAGGTGTTCTGGTTATTTACTTTCCTATTTTGTAATCCCATTGCAAGAGATCCTACCTGAAGTAATTGGTTCTGTTGATTATGATTTTTCACAGAGGCGTAATCAGAAACTGCTGGAAGAAGCACCATCTCCTGCATTGACCCCAGAGTTGCGGAAGGCAATGGGAGATGCAGCAGTTGCAGCGGCTGCATCTATTGGTTACATTGGTGTTGGAACGGTTGAGTTCCTATTGGATGAAAGGGGTTCCTTTTACTTCATGGAGATGAACACTCGTATCCAGGTGGAAACTGGTTTCTAATATATACTCGACTTAGTTGCCCAGTATGAAATGAATCTTGCCTATAATTTCTGATATATTATGTCAGGCTTTCAGTTTTTGTAGTTCTGCTGAATAATTCCTTATTTTCTTTTTTAATGTTTTTGGGGGGTGGGTTGGTCGGATTAGGTTGAACATCCTGTGACAGAAATGATTTCCTCTGTCGATTTGATAGAAGAGCAAATTCGTGTCGCTATGGGAGAAAAACTTCGATACAGACAGGTATTAAAGTTGTTATTTTACTTGTGAATTGTGATTCTTTAGAATCTTGCCTCTTATTGTGGTTTTCCTACAGGAGGATATTGTGCTCAGAGGACATTCCATTGAATGTCGTATCAATGCAGAAGATGCTTTTAAGGGATTTAGACCTGGGCCAGGTATCTTTGATGTATCAGTGGTGTGTGTTTTGCAAACATGTATTGAAAGATGCAACAAATAATTACATTCTAATACCAGCTTCCTCATCTGTTACATTTGCTTAAAACACAATAGGCTTACATGCATATGTTGGGGTAATTTGGTTGAATAGCTTCTTTAGTTCATTTGAAATTGTGTTCAAAGTGTTAGGTATTTTTCATTTTATGGGTTTGGTTTATATTTTATTTAAAGATTTTGTTAATACTAAGGAATTTTCTCCTCTCAAACAACAGGTAGAATTACAGCATACTTGCCCTCTGGAGGTCCGTTTGTCAGAATGGATAGTCATGTTTATCCTGATTATGTGGTTCCTCCAAGTTATGACTCCCTTCTTGGAAAGGTGTGCCAATCTCTCTTTAATATGATTGATTCGTTGTCCTCATCTGCTATACTACATAATTTATGTCGCCATGTTCCATTGGAGCAGCAAATGTATTAATCTGTTTATATCTAAATTATCTTAGTTGTTCAATGCAACCAATATTTTATACAAACATATACTCCCTCTGGTCCTATATATAAGAGACAAAACTCTAAAACATACAGACCAATGAAATGCATTGAAATAAGCTATTTGTAATTAATATTCATATAAATTTACAAAATTAATCCTTCAATAATTAATGAACAAACCTACTTGTATGGAAAGTTGATAGTGTTTCGTAAATATAAACCCTATTATAAATAAGGGTAAAATTGGAAATGAGCATTTAATATTTGTCAAAATACATGTATGTCTCTTATATTTTGGACCAAATAAAAGTAGTCATTTGTCTCTTATGATAAGGACCGGAGGGAGTATTAATCATAGGTAACAACTCTTTTTATATAAAGGTTAAAGTAATCTTTTGGTCCCTATATGTAGTACTGATTTTTAATTTGGTCCCTATACGTAAAAAGTTATCAATTTGGTCCCTATACGTGACACTGGTTTTCAATTTGATCCTCACAGCTAATTGGTCCCTATATAAGAGGGACCAAATTGCAAATTATTATCACATATAGGGACCAAATTGAAAATAATTGTCACATGTAGGGACCGATTTCAATTTTTTTTTGTTGAATTGGTCCCTACATGTGACAATAATTTGCAATTTGGTCCTCTTATATAGGGACCAATTAGCGGTGAGGACCAAATTGAAAATTAATGTCACGTATAGGGACCAAATTGATAACTTTTTACGTATAGGGACCAAATTGAAAATCGGTGTCATGTATAGGGACCAAAAGATTACTTTAACCTTATATAAATATTAGTCTTTCCTTTATAACTCTTTCTCAATTCCTCTTAAATTTTGTTTTCTTCTACATGCACGGGCTTTTTAGGATTTAAGCAATGATAGGTTATAAATATAGTCTATATAGATATAGATACTGATCAGACGACTTGTTTCACTTGTGAGTTTAACATTAGCTGATGTACAAGGCAATGCCTTATTTATTTGTATGGGCCTGCTTTCAATCTAATTGGGTTTTGTAAGCTACAATGCAAATGGATACCGTGATTGTTGGAAATGAAACTAATGTATTGGTATATGATTTGCAATTGATTGTCTGTTTAAAGCAAGTGTCCCCACCCTTCCAAAGATAAGGCTTGTAGTAGTTCCTGATTGATGACTTGACAACAATAAATTCATAAGATGCCATGGTCTTTGTTTTCTTACCCAAGTCAAGTGGGAAGAATGAATGGACGGAAAAAAGTAAAATAGAAAAAGGTTCAGAGAATTCAATGAGCAAGATCTAATATATTCAAGAAAAAGGTTCAAAGAACTCGTTGCCCTGTGGATATGCTGTGGTGATGAGGACTTCGATGCAATACACCTAGCTATCGGTGAACTGCTCATTTTATTTGAAAACCTTGCTCATGTCTTGACTTTGTGAACTTTGTAGCTGATTGTATGGGCTCCAACAAGAGAAAAAGCAATTGAACGCATGAAAAGGGCACTTGATGATACTATTATCACAGGTAAAATAATCTGATTTTTATGATTGTGATTATTCTACTTGGTGTAGTCAATTGCATGCCAGAAGCCAGAAAAGACTGAAAAGAATCAAATACTTTTCTTTTGCACCTTGTTCAATCCACTGATTTGCAATTTGGTCCTCTTATATAGGGACCAATTAAGGGTGATGACCAAATTAAAAACCAGTGACATGTATAGGGACCAAATTGATAACTTTTTACGTATAGGGACCAAATTGAAAACCAGTGTCACGTATAGGGATCAAAAGATTACTTTAACCTTGTTTTTAAACCCATCCCCAATCTAGTGGGAAAAGGCTTTAGTTGTTGCTGTTGTTTCAAACCCTTCAACATCCTGTGATATAACTGATAATTAAAATCTTGTTACAGGAGTTCCTACAACAATTGAGTATCATAAACTTATCCTTGACATAGAGGTGGGTTCTCTATAATGTACTTCTGGTAACATGTCTACTTTGATAATATTTGCTGGTGGTCAGAACTCAGAAGTTAAATGACTAATATATGGAATATCTTCATTGTATAACAGGATTTCAAAAATGGCAAGGTTGATACCGCTTTTATTCCAAAGCATGAGGAGGAGTTGGCAATGGTAAGTTAGAACCTAATATAGCCCTGGTAATATTTATGTCCAATGTAATGGGTTTGACAATTATATTACCTTGTTGGAGCTGCTCAAGAACAGTTTTGGTAGGAAAATTCACATGAACTTGCCTTTTGAACCATACACTGGGATCCTGCCATACTGACTAATCTATTATTTGATGTCCTCTTCAAATGTAGCCGCCCCAGAAGATCGTAAGGGTGAAAGAACTAGCTGGTGCAACTGCGTGATGGTCATGACTTTGTGATGCCACCCTTCATAAGAATCTCTTTGCTGTAATCACTATGCCATCATTCCGTACCTGTGAAAGCAATGAAATCTTGATTATTAGTCTCGCACAATTCTCTTTGTTCACATCAATATATTGTAAAATTAATTAATTTTATGTTTGATTTTATCCCAACTATTTGTTAGTGCAAGGAAGTGGGAATATTTCCTTGCAATTTTTCCAAATTATACTTGTCACAGTGCTTCCAGCCCTTTTTCTCGAGGATCTTTTTCCCCAGGCTTGTTCGTAATTCGTGTATTAAGAGTTTTGTTTTCTTATTGATACAATAATGACAACTTCATCTTACTGTACTAGGTTAGGTTTGTTACATGAATAAAATGACCTCATTAGACATAAAATTCAAACTTTCAGTACGATTATTTGAAGTTACTTGAGTGATTTTTCTTGATGTCGAGTCTTTTATGCTCCGTTGGATCCATATTTATCACTTATATTCGTGACATTCGGTTTTAGCCATGGAAATAGTCGTCTGGGCTGTGTAATAGAAGTATAGAACAATGAAATGACCCTGACAACTGGTATTTATTTGCTTTATCTTTGTAAGAATAATTGGTCGTGTTAATCATTAAGATCTTAGTACTGAAAGTGCATTTTGGAATTTAGAGAATAAAGTACAGACGAGACTTATTGTTCATCTGCTTAAAACCAGCAAGTTCTGTCACAAGATTTGATAAATTAGCATATGCAAAAACACAAGGTCAAACCCCCAAGGCCAGAAGATATTTTTAAAAAATAGAAAATCCATTTACAATTCCTATTGGAATAGCTAAATACAGTTTGAACAACCACAGTTTTTGCCTGGATACATTCTCAAGTTTCTTCGAAGACTAGTATTACTATGAGTTTCTTCAAACACATTTTCAATTCCTATTGGATAGCTAAAAACACTTCAAACAATGGCAGTTGTTGCCTGTATACATTCTTGAGTTTTTTCAAAGACAAAGTAACCGCTTGTTGTGACGCTATCACATGCTGTTGTCAAACCAGTTTTGATGCAACAAAAGTAGTATTGTTTTCTGGTCTGCATTTTAGATTTTCCCCAGTGATGATGTGCTTGAGCGGCTTTCATAACCGGACATTCCAGACATCTGAGATTCACTTATAGCATCCTACAAGAAAAACATGTGATATAAATATATGATGTAATGTGATGACTATAATATAAACTGAAAAAAACAAGGTGGGATTAGTGTCAGTGACTCACTTGAACTGTGGATGAGGAAAATGTGGAGCGTGAGTAATTGTTATTTCTAGGAGCGAATCCTGTGCTACTACCAAACATCATCATCATAGGTGAGTTATCTTCAGCAAAATCTCTGAGCTTATTGAGCTCAGGCAATACAATTTTCCCAAGATCAGGTCTATCTTTTCTTCTCATTTCAGCACACTGCAATGCAAGCTTAGCAAAATGCAAAGCATGTTCTACTGGCCAGTCCTCAACAGCAGGGTCAAGCATCTCAGCAAAAGTACCCTTCTCAATGGATCTTCCAACATGATGAGTCAACCCCATTGGTGGCTTGGCTGTTATCATCTGTAGCAGCATGATCCCCAGTGAGTATATATCAGACTTGATTCCTAGCATGCCTGTTTGCTGGTACTCAGGATCAATGTAACAGAATGTTCCAGCAGTCGATGTCATGCGATACTGTGTCACGGTGTCTGCAACTGAAGGAGGGACAAGCCTGGCCAATCCAACATCACTGATCTTGCTCACAAAGTTACGGTCAAGCAAGATGTTTCCGGGTTTTAAGTCACGGTGCACGAGTGGTTCTGGCTTTGCCTGGTGGAGGAAATGGAGGCCAGTGGCAATTTCTGCAGCAATTCTGAACCTTAGCTGCCAAGGAAGAACTGGTGCCCTACCTTTCCTGAAGAGGCAGTCATCCAAGCTTCCATTAGCCATGTACTCATACACTAGGCAACCATACTCCGGACATGCTCCAAGCAGGAGAACCAAGTTTGGATGCCTCATGCAACTTAGCACTTCAACCTGCATGAGTCAAATGCCAAATTGATTGCTTAACAGAGATTGAATTATAGAAGAATCAAGAAAGACATGTTGTTTCTTCTTTTTTTTTTCTTCTTCATTTTAGTGCTTGTTCGGATTAACTTATTTTGTGTTCAAAACAGCTTATAATCAAAAGCTTTTAGTGGTTTACTTTTAGCAGTTACACATGATTGTATAGATGTTTTTATTGCCATTTTCCATACCTCCTGCTGAAACTGTGACCTTCCTTGAGCTGCGTCTGGCTTTAACACTTTTATTGCAACTTGTGTGTGATCTAGTTCACACCTATACACTGGCCCATAACCTCCTTCACCAATCTTTTGAGATTTGGCAAAGTTATTTGATGCTTCTTCAATTTCCTCTATACTGTATTTTCTATACCTTGCAGGACCATGTGAAAAACTATCTCCTGTCTTCTTCTTCTGCTCAAATTCTGTCATGGATTTCATCTCTGCATTCATTCTTTTTTGTGCTTCCAACTCTGCAATTTTTCGAGATGCTTCAGCTGTCTCCATGGCAGCTTTGGCTTTTGCCTTCTCCTTCTCAGCTATTGCCAATGCTGCTGCTTCAGCTATTCGTGCCTCTTCCAGTTTCCTTTGTTCTTCCAATTTCCAACGCTGAAGTTCCATTGCCTGTTGGAGAATAGTGTCAATTTTCAATATCTTTCCTCAAAATGATAATTCCTGTTTTAATCAGTTGTGTGTTTTGTATAATGTGATCACATTGAAGGCAGTAATATTCTTAGAACTTGTATGTTTCAACTGAATAAAATCTTGATGGTACCTTTTGCTTTGCTGTCAGAGCTTCCTTGCAAGCTGTACTGTACATTTCCATTGTCTGCTTCAGTTCTAACTTCAGTCTCCTCATTTCGGCTTCCACATCATCCTATAATTTCAAAGCTGAAATTTATTAATTCTTATATATCCTGCTAGGCATGTATGCATATATTATATATATATATATCTCAATAGCATGACATAGAGCCATAGATACTTGATCTTGAGTCTTGAAACAGTTAGAAAGGCACACGAGAATCAAAACTACATCATATCATGTTAAAACAGTAGATTAGTTCACCATTTTGATTATATATATTTATCTTAGACACTGTGCTTACCGAATTTGAAAACCTTGATGATGGTGCCATTGAGGACCCACTGTCTTGTGAACTGAATGAGTAGTCACCATGATCAATTGACTTAGCACCTGAGAAAGATGAACCGAAGCTTCTGACATCATAATCCGAGCCTGAAGAAAGCCGAGGGGTCATTCCAGAGTCATGATCATCATACAATGAAGGGAAGATCCTATCAATGCTTGGCCTTCCGCTGCTCACGAATGATATATCAGAATCAGGAACTGTGGACTCATATGATCTGTGATATGGTTTACCAGCTCTTGTGAACGGTGATCTGTCCAAAGAATATGAAGTTAGTAGTCTCAGTAAGTCCTTAAATCTATTAATTTGAAGCTTAAATATTAATACTTAACCATCCATCATCATGTCTCATATACATCTCTATTGTGGAACATACTGGTATTTGCATTTAGATTTCATATGTCAGCATGGCAATGATGGCATTATAGCTTAATGAGTTTGTACATAAGGTTTCTACTCCCATCAATGATGTTTAGACTTTATATATCAATGCATTTTCCACAATATCTGCATTGTATTCCTGATCTAACTAGAGATGAGTATTCTTTGATATTTAGCATCCATATGCCTTAAACTAGCTTCTTGACATTTTCACTGGTAATTGTGACAAAGAAGACAGGTTTGTGACTTGTCACAAATCATTATGAATGATTCACGAGGTACTTACTTGATTTCCTCGTCATCTGATGGCTGACGTGCACCATATGCTGGTCTCTCTGGTGATGCTGTAATAGATGCAAATACTTAGTGTGATGAGCTCATGAGCAATATGATCATTAACAAGTAAATATTATGAGCAACAATCCACTGAGATTAGACATTCAACCCTTGTTGCTTCAATTCATCAACAAAAACTAAAAGAAAATGTTATGAGCAATAATATAACCCGGATGAGATAAGATAGGCCAAATATCAAGGAGAAGTTGGCATACGTCGTGGTGGAGGATTTCGCATCATTTGTGTATCCATTATTTCAGGACTCTGAGCAGGCTGATGCTGTGGTTGCAATGCATTGTTACGGATTGTGGCTTTAGTAGTTAATGGAGCAGTAGCAGATCTCACAGTTGAGATTTTTCCTTTGGAAATAATGTACACTGTGCAGAATTGTGGTGCCCCTTTTGACACCAGGTTTGGCACATCTGTTGTCCTAAATCTTCTGTCATAAATATTTCATCAAAACTAGGATTCTGTTACTTTTTATAAAGAAACATATGTAAAGTAATACTAAAACATAATTCAAGACTAGCTGTTCAATTTTTAGTCAAGCATTTGTGAGAGATTTTCAAAATCCTTATTAAAAGGTTGCTGGTAATGGTTAAATTAATATAAACATGACACGCGAAGGTTGATGGGGCACATCCGTTGACCGCTAGGCCGACGGTTTCTCTATGGTATTAGTGTAACTTTAATATTACTTAAGTCATTAATTTTACCGTTGCAGAATCCTTTGAAAGGTTGTTTTGCTTCACCAAGTGACATGAGTTGGTCTATAAATAGAACAATCTGCATGCAGTGAAGGATACGAAAAACTCAGAATCTCTCAACCATTCTTCACTCCAAATCACCTTCTTTTCTCCCTTATGCGCAGAGAGAGTTAAGAAGACTACTATTGTTCTGTAAACTGTCATTGTCGATACACTTGGTTTAGGGTGTGCAAACCAAACCAAGGTTCTCCATTGTATCTTGAAGGGGATTCGCTAGTTACACCTGTTGCATCCAATCTACGAGGAGAGATTGGTGGGGGCGAATCGAATCTAAAGCCTAGTGTCCTCACACGCCTTGGAGATTACGCATTACCATTATTTTCTTCTTCTTTGTTGCAGATCCATACCCCATTTTCTAACAGCATTGTGCATGCCAAATATCATGCTAGTTTTTAAGTTGTACATCAAACAGTGCAACCATATTCATGCAATGCACTTTTTTTCTTCAGGAACCAATTAATTAACCTTGGCTAGCTTGTCCATTAGTTTCCGAAACATATTTTCTTGGACTATTGTTTGGTTAGCAGGAAAGAATGTATGTTACCAAATTACCTGACAAGACCACTCTTTGATGCTGCCCCAAGTACCAGAAGCTCAATGGAATACGTGGAAACACTTTCTATTAATGCCTTAGGTATATCTGTGTCCTCCAACAATATTTCTTTGCATTGTATCTGTTGCAAATATAGACAAATCATTGTAAAGGGCCTTATTTGGAAGGGGGAAAAGGTAGTAGATTCATTTAAAAGCAAGCTCTTTATTAGATGGAATCAATTTGATTGCTTATCTTATTAATGTACATATTCCTTCTCTTTCTGCTTTGTTCTTTTGATTTTTTTGTTGTAAGGTAGAAATGAAGGGAGGAGAATGTGTTAGAACTCACACTCTTTCTATTGCAGAAGACGCGAAATGAAGCGAAAAGCTCCTTGGCTTCATTGTGCATTTGTTGCTTGTATGCTCTAGCCACATCATCATTACCATCAATGGGTACCTGATTTCCAGCTGCACTCATAATCATTCGAGTCAGCAGTGTGCATGTTAAGTTGTGTGTTACAAAGTGCTTATTCTAATTTAAAGGGCCAAAGAAAATGTATACAAGTGGTAAAGCAACAATAAAATAGCATCAAATGATAAATGATTTTGTTCATTTGCTTATATTGAAAAGAGAAAGAAAACATGTTATAAAAGTGGCTTTTCATCATGCAAGCAATATATATATAATAAGGCATAGAGCAATTAAGATTAATAATTACTTGGTGTAGCAATGGAGGATGCTCTTTGTCTAACATGGATTAATAACAAACATTGGTCCTTGGGAAGAAGATTGTCAACTGCCCATTTTGCTGCATATTGGCTTGTTTTGTTATTTTCAATTGCAACAGCAACAACACGTCCTGCACCTAGCTTCTTCTCTGCAATTCCCCTTGACATCTTTACTTTCTCTTTAGCTACAAATTTTAAAATTTTCTGAAAGAATTGATTTTTGATGAATTAATAATTAGTATTCTGTCTCAGCAGCTTGTTCTATATATTCTTCTGTTTAAATTTATTGGAGCCAGTTTGATATATTTAAGTGTTCAAATTAACCAAAACTTGCCATCAGCTCTATTTTAAGTAATTTGTTGTAACCCCAACAGGAATGTGAAGTGTTGTTGTAGAGTGCCAACCCTTTATTAGGTTGCACTTTGTTGTTAGATTCCAAAATTAGTCATGCGTGCAACATTTTTACACGATCATGACCAATGACTAAGACCAAAGTAATCTACGAAGGTTGACACGTAGGGCAACCATAATTCATTTTAGGAAAATTTACTTGGATTTCTTCTCTTTTAGATTCTTACCAACCTTTTCCTCGTGGAACCATGTATTCTCACTCATAAATGTTACGTATATAGAAAAGTGTTGGTACGAAACAAACAAATATTCTTAGGGTTTGTTCCCTTAATTTTTTTTATATAAACTTTTTTTTTTGGTACTCTTTTTTATATAAACTTTATCCTTAGCATTGCAGCATTGTAAGTATCAAGTATTGTTATAACATATAGGAGTTGTAAATACAATGTAACAAATTGGAATCCCATGAATGTAATCTAGAAAATTGCAGGACAAAAAGGTTCATCTAAAGTGGGCTTAAGGATAAAGTGAGTATGTGAGAATGAATTTGATCGGTTGAAGACATGTAAGAGTGTATTTATCCTTTTCATATATATTAAAAAAAAAAAAGAATGTATTAGTCCTTGATTGGTCAAAATAAATTGATATTTCAATACATTTTAACTAACTAACAAAGAGATAACAAAACCTTACTTATTCACGAGAAACGTCATAAATTGTTTTCCATGCATACTCTCCGGTTTAAGGAAATGGATTCCCTGCAGTCCTACAGTCAATCTTGACCATTGATTGTTTTGTGTAGGTTAAATATATTAATATAAAAATGGGTGTATGAAATTTTGACCCTAGATTAAGGTAGTGAATGCATGAAATTTATGAATGCAGGGAATCTGGGTCCATAGTTTATGAAAATAGATTCACTGCAGTCACTTTGTGAATGCAGGGAGATCTTGACGATTGAATTAAATTTTGTGTATAATAAATATATTAATGTAAAGATGTATAAGATCCTAATCATTGATGAAGGTAAATATGTGAATGCATGAAATTTGTAAATATATGGAATTAATCCGAGTCCATAGTTTACCACATTCATTTTTATTTTTCTATATTTAACTTGTTTGGCTACTTTTTTTTAAAAGAAAAAAAGACAAAAATTCACGTTACCACATTCATTTTTATTTTTCTATATTTAACTTGTTTGGCTACTTTTTTTTAAAATAAAAAAAGACAAAAATTCACGTTGTCTATGTCATAATAATAATTTTGCTTATTTGTCCTTTTCGTTAGCTCAGTCTGTCTAAACAAGTTCTCACTTTTCTTCTCTCCTCTTTACTTCGTGTCATTTTCTTCCACTTCTTTTTACCTCACTCTGGACGTGGAAGCTTCAATTTGAAGCTTTCACAATTTGTTCTCAAAATTTTACAATAATACCACTGTTAACGTGGTTTTGGTCTGAACGTGGTTTTTTTTTTTACTTGATATCAAACATATACAAAGTAAGTATTAAGTTTAATTCTTTCATCGGCAATTAATACCTATGTACCTTGGGCATTGCTGTTACAGTTTGAGTATAAAATGAAACAATGTCTAAATAAAACGAATGATTTTGCAACCTAAAATTAAAAGAAAAAGAGTATGTGGTCATTTTTTAATTTCTCAACAAAAAATTGTAAAAAAAAAATTTCAAAAAATAAAGCATTAAATACTTTTAAAACTTCAAATTGTTAAATGCTTTAACTTTTTATTTTTAGGTCCTTTAACATGTTACCTTAGGACATCATAATAATATTCGTTTTCTATTTAGTACAAACATATGAGTTAATTTTTAATTATTTCATAATTTTCTAAATAATGAGACAAATATTAATTGATTAAAACTAGAATTATTATTGAAACAATGTTAACTGACCACATATCCATGGAAAACAAAAATGGGACACCATCCCCTCACCCAAAAAAATTCTGTACCAAAAAATATCCATAGAAAACAAGAATCTATGATAAATATATTATAATGCATCTCAACACTATTTTTAGGAAGACAAAAAAGTAATCGTTTATAGATGATCAGATTTTTAATTTTTCCATGATTTGATGCAACACATGGATTTTTGGTGTGGATGAGGTATCCCTCAACCAATAGCGGAAAATTAATCTCTTTTGAGACATATGGATCGTTATCGTGAGTATTGTCTTTCTTAATAAAGTTTTTTTTATACATACAACATGAAATGAACCTATAACAATATGCTGAAGAAACTCAATTATCTATGAACTGAACTATGTTGGGCCTTGTTCCTTTATCACATGGATTTCGGTCACCTTTGTTATGCCAAAAGGTAAAGAAAGAATAGAAGCTTTGTTAATTCAACTTTAAATTCATACGCATGTTATGTTTGAGATATAGATCGTAGTTAAATCCAAAGAAAGAATAAAAAAATGTTAGTCAAAACTAAAGAAATAAAACAAGCCATTTCAATTTAATTACCTCAAACCCATTTCATACCCTTTTCCCCTTAGTAGTTTTTCATATTTCTTGCATGCATGATTACATCATCATAGATCATAATAAAAAAAGATATGTCCCAGTAATCCATCTGTCATTCATGTTGCAGTGTCTTTAAAGGGATAGAAATCCAAAAAAACTTGGTGTCATTCAACCATTTGTGGAGAAATTGATTTCACCTGATAATCCCCTTGAAGACCTCATATCTGCTTCACTAGCATAAGATGTATAAAAATCCTCATCATGATCCCTCTCTTTAACCTCTAGGATTTTCTCCACTGCCTCTTTCAAATCCAATCTCTTGTCCACATCCCCTTCACAACAACCCAAGGCAATCCTCAAAAGCTTCACCATCTCTCCATCACTGTTCTTGGTTGCCCCCATCTCTTTATCAAACACTTCTCTAGTCCACTCTTCTGGGACAACTGATTGGACCCAATTTGCCAAACTCAACTCACTTCCTTTGCCTTGTTGCAAGAAGTTTGCAGGGAACTTGCCAGTCAAAATCTCCAATACTAGTATTCCAAGGCACCACACATCAGTCTTCTTTGTGATTCTTCCATGGTGCAAATACTCAGGAGATTTATAGATCACCATGATGTCCTGAGCAAGCTCCTGGTTTATCACAGGGACTAAGCCATAGTCACATAGGAGTGGCTCAAAAGATTGAGTCAGAAGAACATTAGAGGATTTTAGATTTCCATGGGGTGCAATTAGGCTTGGCATATCCTTGTATAGGTTTTCAAGACCTTTTGCTATGCCTTTCACAATTTTCAACCTGATTGGCCAATCAAGGCTTGGTTCTCCTATTGCTTGGTGTCCTGAAACAAGTAACCATATCTATAACTGTACCATAAGCAAAGATATTCATTTTTATATACAATGAAGACATACACAACTAGTAGAGTACTCAAATCTTGCCTTCAATAAATTAGGAAGTGAAAGAGGATTGGTTCCAATTCATCCATGAAAATCTAATTAAACCGTTTTTTATTTGTATTGGAAAATGTTTCACACATGTTATGTAACCTCACATATGTATAAGGTAGCAAAAACATGTGCGGAAAGGATGAAGATACGTCGTCCCATTTTGATGTATCATACATACTCTGTGCCTGCCAATAATATCTTGTCACACAAGTTAAAATTTCATGTAATTTTAAAAATATAAAACATGTGGCAAGGTACTATTAGTAGGGACATGGTATGGTATACCAAAATGGGATAGCGGATCCTCGTTCGTGCAGAAGACAAGATGAAACCAAGTGATTAGATGATAAAAAATATTGTGTAGATATAAAGTGATATAAAGTGATATGCATATAAATGTACATGTGTTTAAAAAATAGAAATGAGTTCATAATATGTACCATGAAGGCGAACAGCCAGGCTGCCATTGGCAACATAGTCAGTGACCAAGAGCTTCTCCTCCTTTCTATAATAATAAGCCACAATAGGAAGAAGATTAGGATGATTCAACCTTCCTATCCTTCTCATGTGCTCCTGAAACTCTTCCTTCCCTACATTGTTCATTTGCTTGAACCTCTTCACCACTATTTTTGGGCCAGCAGATAAAGAAGCCTTATAAGAAGAACTAAAACAACCGCTGCCCAAAATCTCAGCTGAGGCTCTCAGCAACTCTTGCAAATCAAACCTCTCTCTGTCATCCCTTATGAAGCATAACTTCATGTTGTTGTCCCCTCTTCTGCTGTGGTTGGAGCTTACTGATCTTGATGACCTGTTACTTTCATCACCTGGTTCCCTCACTCCTTTCTTGTTAAGGGCTGAAGGTGGATTCTCCAAGGAAGACATTGTTGTTGGTCTTCGTTTTCTTCTACGATGAAGGATGAATATCACTGCTCCAATCACAAATATCACTGCCACACCAACAACTACAACAACCACTATAATACTCACAGTTGAGGGCTTCTTTGAATGGTGACGACATGCACCCAACGGGGCTCCACATAACCCTTCATTACCTGCTCATTTGACGTATATATACAAGTTTAGATTGGTGCTATTTTTTTTTTATAAGTCAATGTTAGTAAATATAATGTTATGTTAGTTTTTTTCCTCCTTTGTCGATGTTTGAATCCTAGACCTCCTGCTCCTTAACATCTTATATCTTTAGCTCAAACCAGTTTAGATTAGTGCTATACTAGTGTCAGCATACAAAAAGTCAAAAACATATTATTGTATTGTATGATAGAATCTTTATATTTAACGAAGGTAGGCACTTCCAATCACATATTCTTGTATCTTGGTGCATCCATATTTTTATTTTTAATTTCATGAACTATACAGTAATCATCCGAGGAGTAAGAACTCGCATGACATCAAAGAGCAACACCTGACTAAGCTATACAGGTGCATCCTTATTTAATCTGTTCTTACTATCATATACATACTTTTTTTATGTTCGAAGAATTCTACATCCAAAAAGCAAGATGTAGTTGCTCAGTCCTCAACTGAAGCTGAGTATATTGCTGCAGCAGCTGCTTCAAATCAAGCTATTTGGATTAAAAAGATACCGACTGATTGTAATCATGTGCAAATGAAACCTAGTGTGTTATGGTGTGACAACAAATCAGTCATATCTATTGCTAAGAATCCAATTCAGCATGGGAGAACAAAGCATATCAATGTCAAATTTCATGCCATAAGAGAAGCGGAACAGAATGGGGATATTCAATTGATGCATTGCAGGTCTAAAGAGCAATTGGCAGACATTCTTACTAAAGCACTTCCATGTGCTAAGTTTAATGAGCTAAGAAGCAAGCTGGGAGTCTTTAAGAAAAGTTTTAAGGAGGAGTGTTAGAGTAATGGCATGTAAAACTTGTCTAAAATACTTCTTTGCTAATGAGTGTAATCATTTTGTTTACTGTAGTTGGTAATATTTTAGAATAGAGGCATGGTTATCTACCTAATGACAGTGGGTATATGTCCTGTCATGACGACAAAGTATGGGCTGTTTTTTTTACTATGTATTTCACTTAAATATGAATGAAACATGAAGGTATGTATGGTATTACAATAGAAAACAAAAACTGCCCTGCTCTCCCATTTTCCTCTCTTCGATCTATTTATGGTTTCTATGTTTTATGGTTTTGCTGCTATTGCATGTTTTAACAGTGGTATCAGAGCAGTATTCTTATAGGCTGTGGGTCTGAATCAAGCAAAAATCGAAAGTCTAAACACTCATGAGTGATCAAATGGTTTCAGGGAGCAATGCTGTCTTTGTTGTTCCTCAATTTTCGGGGGAAAATTATCACATATGGGTTGTCAAAATGAGGTCATGTTTGAAGTCTTTTGGCTTATGGGAGTGTGTTGATGAAGACAAGCAAGTTCCACCATTGAGAGCTAATCCCACAATAGCTCAAATGAAGCAACATGAAGAGGAGAAGATGAAGAGGGAGAAAGCTGTTAGCTGTTTGCACTCGGCCATGACAGATGATGTGTTTACAAGCATTATGCATCTAGAAACAGTCAAGCAAATATGGGATGAACTGAATGAAAGGTATGCAGGTGATGAACGGGTAAGGTCCATCAAGCTATTGACTCTTAAAAGAGAGTTTGAAATATTAAAAATGAAGGAGAATGAATCTGTGAAGGAGTACGTACACCTCAAAGCTGTCCCACTTGGTGAACCAAATGAGGTTGTATGGTGAGGTTGTGCAAGACAGCAAGGTAGTAGAAAAGATGCTGATCAGCCTACCAGAAAAATTTGAAGCTAAAGTTGCTGCCATTGAAGAGTCATGTGATCTCAAGAAACTAACTATTTCTGAGATGGTCGGTAAATTGCAAGCTCAAGAACAAAGGATTTCCATGAGAATGGATGATGTAATTGAAGGTGAATTTCAAGCTAGACATAAGGGGAAGCAATCTGGTCAGAAGGATCAAAAGAAGCAAAATTATAAAAAATGGGGTGATCAAAAAGGGAAAATTAAGGTGGATGGGAGTTCAAGTGAATCTACAGCAAAGAACAAGTTTCCTTCTTTTCTAACTTGCAAAAGAACAAACCACATGACAAAAGATTGTTGGTACAAGGGGAAGCCTCAAATTCAATGTAACCATTGCAAAAAGTGGGGACATAGAGAAAGGTTTTGTAGATTTAAGCAAAACCAATCTCAACCACAACCTACAGATCAAGTCAACTTTTCTGATGAGCAACCCCAAACTGAAGATCACTTGTTTATGGCTACTCGAGCATGTTTTTCAGCTTCAAAGGATGTATGGTATGTAGACAGTGGGTGCACAAACCACATGGCAAGGGACTCAAATCTCTTTACTTCTTTGGACAAGACTGTTATAACCAAAGTCAAGCTTGGAAATGGAGAAATTGTTCAAGCGGAAGGGAGAGGCACAGTTTCAGTTTACACTAGAAAAGGTCCTAAGTTAATTCATGATGTTTTGTTTATTCCTGACTTGGATCAGAATTTGCTTAGTGTTGCACAATTAATGAAGAGTGGATATTCACTTTCATTTAAAAATAATGTCTGCATCATATTGGATTCTAATGATTCGGAAGTTGTTAAGGTTGAAATGTGTGATAATAGTTTTCCAATCAGTTTGAATCAAGTGAATCAATCAGCACTTGTTTCCAAACATGATGATTTTGCACGATGGCATAAGAGGTATGGTCATTTCAACATGAATGCATTGAAATTTCTGCAATCCCATGATATGGTTAGAGACATGCCTGCAATAAGCTGTTTTGATGATTTATGTGATGCTTGTCAACTTGGGAAAATGCATAGAAAGTCTTTTCCATCAGTAAATGTCACACGGGCAAAGAACAAATTGGAGCTTATTCATACTGACTTGTGTGGTCCTATGAGTGTCCCTTCTCTAAGCCAAAACAAATACTTTATTTTGTTCATTGATGATCCGACTAGAATGACATGGGTGTATTTTTTGTCAAGCAAGGCTCAAACTTTTAATGTCTTTAAAAAGTTTAGAGCTATGGTAGAGTCTCAAAGTGGCTGCAAGATTAAAATGTTGAGATCGGATAATGGAAAGGAGTATACCGCTAATGAATTTAATATGTTTTGTGAAGATATGGGGATTGTCCATCAATTGACAATTAGCTACACTCCTGAGCAGAATGGAGTTTCAGAGAGAAAAAATAGAATTGTTATGGAGATGGCAAGATGTTTAATTGTAGAAAAGAAGCTACCAAAAAGCTTCTGGGCTGAAGCTGTTTATACATCAGTGTATCTCTTGAATAGGCTACCAACAAGAGTTGTTCAAGGGAAAACACCAATTGAGGCTTGGATAGGAGTGAAGCCTTCAATCAAACACTTGAAGATTTTTGGATCAATCTGCTATGTTCATGTTGCAGCAGCTAAAAGATCCAAATTGGATGACAAAGCTGAAATGGGGATTTTCTTGGGCTATGCAGCAAGCTCCAAAGGGTATAGAGTGTACAATATAAAGTCAAAACAGATTGTGATTGATAGTGTGATTTTACATCATGTTTTCTATATACTTTTGCATGCATTTTGCATATAGATTAGGCATTATTTAGTTGATTTAGTTAGATTTTCCCTTGGAACGGGTGAAGCGGTGTCTTGGTGTTGTTTTGCAAGAATTTAATGTAAAAATGATCAAAATCAGCCATGGTGGAGTTTGGATGGAATAGAGCTTGAAAAGTGAAGATTATGAGCCAAACAGAGCCCATCACGGCCGTGATCAAGCAGAGAAGAAGGCAAAAGTCAGAATCTGTCACGGCCTGCCCGTGATATGCATCACGGCCGTGACCTACCAGAAATTCAGGATTCGCGTCGCGAACAAAGGGCTCGCCTCGCGAGAACCCATTTTGTGCAAATTTGCCCACTCCAGAAGCCGTCACGGCCTGGCCGTGATGGCCATCACGGCCGTGACGCGCGACTGATCTATAAATAAGGCTGCGCTGAACAGAAAAGGGGACTGACTTCTAACCAAAAAAAGGGTCCAGAGGGAGGCATTTGGAGGCTATGGCTGGGCTAGGGTTTCAACCCTAGAAGGGAGCCAAGAGGGGTTACTTTGAAGAAGAAGGAAAGCTCACATGGAGCCTCTTCTCTCCTCTTCTCCTATTTCTCTAGTTTGGTTTTCTTTGTATATGAGTAGTTAAATCCCCTATTGTTGGGGTTAGATGTAGCTTTTCTAAACTTGTTTGTATTTGATTTGGTTTTAATGCAAGTCTCTATTTCTTTATGAGTATGTGATTCTGTGCTTAATGCTTTCCTTGGATTAGCTACCCATAGGAATGATATGTTGCTTTGATAGATAACTGGAAGGTTGGTGTTAAGGCATGCTCATGAATCATATGCCAAGTAGTTCAAGAATCTAGACATAGGTGTTGAATGCTTGCAATCTTATAAGTCTTGACTTAATGCAAAATCACAGATTAATCCACCTAAGGCATTAGGGTTTGATTTGGGGTTTTAGGCTCAATGCACCTAAGACATTAGGCTTGAGTATTTTAGAAAAGGCTTGATTGTCATAATTGAAGTAGGACTTGTGTTGATAACCATTTCATTGCAATTAAGGGAGGATTAGTGTAGTCTAACCCTAACAATCTTAGTCACATCTCTGTTTGCATACCAAGTGTTCGATAAAATTCCCAAAAGACCAAAAATATTTTATTTCTTTGTTTTATGATCTTTTCATACTTTAGTTTAATCTAGATAGTTGTTGAGTTCGTGAATTGGTAATTGACGTCCGATCCCTGTGGATACGATAACCGGTCTCACCACCGTATTACTTGTTTGCGACGAGGTGCACTTGCCTTTAATTCTTAAAAATAACGCATCAGTGATCAGCAGGGATATTCAAGTTGATGAGAATGCATTTTGGGATTGGAAAATTGATCAAGTTAAGAGAAGTATAAATTTTGTACAGCAAACATCCACTCCTGATACACCTAACAACCAGAAGCAAGCTACAAATGAGAATGAAATTGAGATAGCTGAATCTGATTCTCCAGTGCTAAAGACCAAGTCCTTGGCTGAAATTTATGAAAAATGTAACTTTGTGGTGAACGAGCCTTCTTGTTTTGAAGAGGCTTCAAAGCTAACAGAATGGAATGATGCAGTGAAGGAGGAGCTGACTATGATCAACAAAAATGGTACTTAGGAACTCACTTCAAGGCCCAAGGAAAAGCATGTGATTGGTGTCAAATGGGTTTATAAAACAAAGTTAAATCCTGATGGTTCCATTCATAAGCACAAGGCTAGACTTGTGGTGAAAGGGTATTCTCAAATGGTTGGAGTTGATTATGGTGATACATTTGTACCGGTTGCTAGGCATGAAAACAATTAGATTGATTGTTGCTCTGTCAGCTCAATATGGATGGAAAATCTTTCACTTAGATGTTAAATCGGCATTTTTAAATGGAGTTCTGCAAGAAGAAATCTATGTTGAACAACCTACTAGTTTCATTGTTGCAGGTCATGAAGACAAAGTTTATAGGCTTGATAAAGCCTTGTATGGGCTGAAACAGGCTCCAAGAGCCTGGTACAGCAGAATTGACTCACATGCACTTTCTGTAAAATGATTTCAGGAGGAGTCAAAATGAGCCTACTCTTTATGTGAAAGATTGTGGCAATGGGAAGAAAGTTGTAGTTTCACTTTATGTGGATGATTTACTCGTTACTGGTGATGATATTAATGAAATTACCAATTTTAAAAGGAGTATGTTGCAGGTTTTCGAAATGACAGGTCTTGGAGTGATGAGGTATTTTTTGGGAATGGAAGTACATCAACTAGATGATGGAATCTTTCTCTCACAGAGAAAGTATGCCAATGATTTACTGAAAAAATTCAAAATGGAGAGTTGCAATCCAGTTTCAACTCCTCTTGCTGTAAATGAAAAGCTCTCCAAGACTGATGGTGATGCAAAGGCAGATGTAACTCAGTACAGAAGTTTAGTTGGCTGCCTTCTTTATTTGACAGCAACTAGACCAGATTTGATGTTCTCTACTAGTTTGCTTTCAAGGTTCATGCATTCACCAAGCTTAACACACTTTGGTGTAGGTAAAAGAGTGCTGAGATACCTTAAAGGTACTACTGATTTTGGCATTTGGTACAGCAAAAGTGATGGAAAGCTTGAAGGCTTTGTTGACAGTGATTGGGCTGGATCTATTGATGACTCTAAAAGCACAACTGGGTATATTTTTTCACTTGGAAGTGGTGTGTTTTCATGGAACTCCAAAAGGCAAGATGTAGTTGCTCAGTCCTCAGCTGAAGCTGAGTATATTGCTGCAGCAGCTGCTTCAAATCAAGCTATTTGGATTAGAAAGATGCTGACTGATTATAATCATGTGCAAATGAACCTACTGTATTATGGTGTGACAACAAATCAGCCATATCTATTGCTAAGAATCCAATTCAGCATGGGAGAACAAAGCATATCAATGTCAAATTTCATGCCATAAGAGAAGCGGAACAGAATGGGGATGTTCAATTGATGCATTGCAGGTCTGAAGAGCAGTTGGCAGACATTTTTACTAAGGCACTTCCATGTCCTAAGTTTAATAAGCTAAGAAGCAAGATGGGAGTCTTTAAGAAAAGTTTTAAGGAGGAGTGTTAGAGTAATGGCATGTAAAACTTTTCTAAAATACTTCTTTGCTAATGGGTGTAATCATTTTGTTTACTGTAGTTGGTAATATTTCAGAATAGAGGCATGGTTATCTACCTAATGACAGTGGGTATATGTCCTGTCATGACAGCAAAGTATGGGCTGTTTTTTTAACCATGTATTTCACTTAAATATGATGAAACATGAAGGTATGTATGGTATTACAGTAGAAAACAAAAACTGTCCTGCTCTCCCATTTTCCTCTCCTCTGTTTATGGTTTCTATGTTTTATGGTTGTGCTGCTATTGCATGTTTTAACAAATGGAATGTCTCTGTAATATATACACAGTGCCTAACAAATGTATATTTAACTTGAATTTGTGTAATGCCACATGCAATTTTTGGGCATGTGTACGTATATGTATGTAATCTACATTATACATTAATTGGATATAGGGAGAATGAAAAGTGTCACTCACCAGAAAAGGAAGAGGTCGGGATCTTAGTAAGAGTGGCTGGTATTTCTCCCTGCAACTGATTATTAGCTACACTAAATGATTTCAATGTGGTCTGTTGAAAAAGGGGAATAGGGCCACTGAATTTGTTTCCCTCCAACCTTAATTCTATAAGCCTTGGCAATGTTGTCAGAGAAGTTGGAATAGCACCAGTAAACTGGTTATTTGACAAATGGATTTTCTTCAACCATTGCATGCCCTCAAAAGTTTGAGCAGGAATCTCCCCTGAGAACTTGTTGCTTGAAAGGTAAAGTGTCTTCAAACCAATTAGCTTGTTTATTTCTGGCCATGCACCATCAAAGTCATTATTCATGAAGCTTATGGTTCTAAGATATGGTAAGTCCTTAAGTGACTCCACATCAATGACCCCTTTGAGCCCCATGTTCTCAAGTTGCAAGCCCCATATTTTTCCTCCATTGCAAATAACGCCAGCCCAAGTTGCACCATGACCTGAACATGGAGAGGTTGATGTGTTCCATGAGGATAATGCATTATTGTTTTGAAGTTTCTCCTTCACCTTTAGGAGCAACTCTGAGTCTGTAGCACCATAAGAGGGACCAACAACAACACATAAAAAGAGGATGAATGTGATCCAACACATTCTAACCAAGGTTTTAAATTGTGGTCGCGGTTGCGGTTGCGTTGCATTGTAGATATTACGGAAAAATGCGGCAGATGCAGCTGTAATTACGGTCGCGATGTCGTTTCGATGACTGTCAAAACCAACACATCGCGGCCTAGATTTCGGTTTCGGACTCGGATTTGAAATCTTGGTTCTAACACTGATGATGATCAGTGCCATAGTGAAGAATGGTAAGCACACGCGCTAGGGGCGGCGTGCGCGCCCTGGAGAAGGTTGTGCTGCTTCACAATGGAGGGAAAGGGTGCTACTAAGGGGTGGAGAAGGAAGGCTTGGAGGGTGGAGAACTTTTGATGGCATTGAATGGAGAGGCAGAGAGAGGGAGGGAAGAGAGAGAGAAGGAGGAGAGCCAAGAATAGGAGACAGAGAAACTGTTTACGTGAAATAATTGAGAGTGAGGTGCAAGAGTTTGACGAAGTCATTGTTGCATTAGGAACATGAGAGAATTATCCGGCCAGCCTTTAAATAATTGCACATTACAGCACTTTTTGCAAGCCTATTTTTAGGCATCTGAGGACACTGCTGACTGTACCTTAGACCAAAGAATGGCCAGCAACAACAGCTAAAGCCAAGCACTCCACTGAATCATCAAGCCACGCTACAAAATGTTGGTTCCACTTCATAATATATACAAGTTTCATAATATATCTACACTATAAGGATCAAATTGAGAAATAATTGTTCAAAAATAACTGTCAAGTATAAGGATCAAAGTGAAAATCATTATCACATATAAGGATAATAAAATTATGAATTTGATCACTACATATGACAATCATTTCGAATTTGACACTTACATTTCAATCCCAACAATCATCGAGAGCTAAATTAAAAATAATTGTATATATGGGGGGCCAATTTTAAAAAATTTCACGTATTGAGACCAAATTTAAAATCAGTGTCACGTATAGTGATCAAAATATTAGTTTAACCAAAAGCTAAAAAAGGACAAAATGCATGCACACACAATCTCTGCATGGACAAGGAAGGGCTGTTGGCAATTTGATTGACAATAGCATGAACATAAAATCTGATCATGCAAAGAAAATAAATGAGATTGAAAAAATTGGAGGAAAATCGCCATATCATTCATAAAAGAAAGTGCCCATAAATGAACTTACAAAAACTAACGGATAATACCTAAAAATTCTGAAATGGATCACATTTATTTGGATAACACTTAACTAACTGAAAAATTGAAAAATAAAAGATAAATCTGCAACAATAACAATGACTCTATCTAGACTCTATATAAAACTTAATCAAAAATCAAATTTCAAATAAGGCAAAATCTTATATCTCTAATGGGAGTCAATATCTTTGTAAAAAAAAAAAAAAAAAAAAGGAGTCAATATCGCTTTTAGAAATACAGTGCAGCGTCATTGCTGAAACTTCTTCTAATCATAAAATGACATTATGGAAGATCTAATTGCAAACTATTGGATAAAAATTCAGCCCCGGACTTAAATATACACGCAAGTGAGATTCTAGATACATTCGGTTAAGAACCTACACTTCTAAACAAAGCTTTACTCTTCCAGGATGAAGCATTTTTCCTGGTCAAATTCGGCATACCCTACATCAACTAGACATAGGCCATCAGGGGGTGCTGGAGGAGCAGTGGCACGCCTACATGTGGCATCCATGAGCTTTAGCAAGGCATCATCTTCGGCGCCGGCAGCAGATTCTCTAATTGAGGTTGCCACAAGCACTCGAACCATCTACAAAAATATGAGTAGCCTCAACCAGGTCAATTAGTGAAAAATATGCGCCATCAGGAGCATGGAGTTTTAGCCCAAATCTATCAGGCCAATTATTTTCTGGGTCTTGCTAATGAGTGGCCTAAGGGTATTGTTTAAGGATTCCAAACAAGGTAATTATTCATTGGAAAGCTAAGTATATCTCTTTCCACTGTGTTGAATATACAACTTCCCATAAAAACTTACTTTTTTAGACTTTTTAAACAAAGCACTCGTTAGCATTTGGCATTTGCCTTATTTTATTGAGAAGAATTAAAACTAACATTTTGCGTGAAAATATACAAGAATGGTTCTTTGCAAATAATATGGGATATAAAAGACTATTAGGCACAGGCTATGAACCAGAAAACAGGCGCGTGGAATTTAAGGAATCAGAAACCATTTTGTATTGGTAAAAATTATAATTGGGTTTCTTCAGCTATAGAATCATTCAGTAACAGTCTGAAAAATAAAATATCAATAACAATATAAAGCTTTTGTGATCTCTAAATTGATTCATTTGTGTTTGAGGCATCAACATAATAATATTTAGAACAATAAGGGTCTGACTACAAGCCAATGTTAACATATCAACTCCTTATTCATATTTTACATTAACCTTGCAGTAAAACTTATGATGTGATTTTCATGTTTACATCAACAAATTTCAACATCTGTATTTTGGTAACAATTCCATGTTACAGAAGCCAAACCTTCAATACATATACTTTTCATCTAAGGAGAGGAGAGCAAAAACATGCAACAGTTACCTTACGTAAAAAGCGATTAGCTACCAGCTCAACGCACATAACCCTTGTTTCTTCTCCATAATCCTAGATATGTCACAAGCGAAGTCAAACATAAATATAGCCTCTCTATCAACAACAACCAAAGTATTCAGTAAAGTAATCTGAGTAAAAGCATAGCTAGAAGTGATCAAATTCCAGTTGTGAATAAGAGGACAAGGAAGAGTCGAATGATGTCTTAAAAGATGTAACATACGTACAGACATGATTATTCTTATATCTTTTGAGAAGTATAAAGCCTAACATGAGGATTTTTTTTTTACATATTTATATATTCCATTTTATGGGAAATCCACTGAAAATACATTTTTGTTAAAACTATGAATATGCTTGAGAAGAAAATGAAGGCAAAGAAGCCAAGGACATATAAATCATGTAATTATATATAACAACCGAAATCTGTTAATATTGAAAGCCATAGAGAAATTGGACGCTTTCTTTGAGTCTAACCAGACAGACATTCTTAAAGTCATCCTTGGATGCATCAAAACAAGTTTGCTAGGTAGGCCAACTGGCCAACACTAACAATATCAAGTTCAATCCATTTCAACGCAGAAAGGGCTAAATGTTCAAGGCTTGTAATAGGTAATTGTAAAAAGGAAAGACCAAAACTAGTGAAAAGGTAAACAAATATTCAAAATTAAGAAGTAGCTTACAGTTATAGGCAATCTGGCTTCCATAGCTCGAGCATGGTAAACAAAACACTCAGTTGGCGGGCCACTAAAACAGAATAACAGTCATAGCCAATTCAGTGAATGACAGTTATCTTAAAAAAAGTCTAGTCAGCATGAAGGAAATATGCAGATGGGCCAGCTATATATTTTTACCTTGGTTTTGGACATTCTTACTAAACATATCCAGGAAGCCTCACTGCATATCTTTTGCAAATGATATAGTCCTAGTGGGAAAGTGGCATAAACGGTCAACTAGAGTTATGGAAGCATTGGAACCATATGGCTTCCATTCACGCAAAAAATAAATGGAGTATAAGGAACGCAAGTCCAATCTTAATGTGTATCAGCACTGGCTTGGAGGTGAAAATTGGAGATCAAACCACTCAACAAGTCAAACAGTTTAGCTGTTTAGGTACCTTGGGATGATGCAGAAATAGAGGGAGATGTAAATCATAAAAAGTTATGGAATAATGCTTCAGGTATTATTTGTGATAAAAAGGTACCTATCAGGTTAAAATAAAAATTATACTGCACAGCCATAAGACCAGTAATGCTTTATGGCACTGAATGCAGCAGTAAGTGCCAATAAAAGCATAAGATAAATGTGGCAGAGAAGAGAATATTGCATTGGATGAGCCGGCATATAAGAAAAGACAAGATTAGAATGAAGGCATCAAAGGGAAAGAAGGAGTGGCACCTTTTGATGAAAAGATGGTAGAATCATGCCTAAGATGGTTTGGACATGTGGCAAGAA
The DNA here is from genome assembly GCA_030762895.1 of Sophora flavescens. Classification (NCBI taxonomy): domain Eukaryota; kingdom Viridiplantae; phylum Streptophyta; class Magnoliopsida; order Fabales; family Fabaceae; genus Sophora; species Sophora flavescens. Next base: position 215,527,795 of record CM061064.1, on the reverse strand, counting down.
GACAAATAGAAGTCAGAATTAGAAGTTTTGACCAGATGGAGGACAGTCCCATAATTAAAAGGAGAGGAAGACCAAGGAACCTCTAGGTGAAATCATTAGAAAGGATTTAGACCTAAATGGCCTATTGGAAGACTTGGTTTTCAATATAACACGACAGCATTGTTTGATCCATGTAGTTGATCTCGCCTACTGGAAGAAGGGTTGTTGTGCTACAATGTGCAGCGTAGATTGAGGAGATAATGAAGTGGAAAGAAGTAGATAACCATAATATTGACAGACCAACACATAATAGATAATTCTATACCCTTTATTTGGACTGGTGCATATACACATTTACAAAGAAATACTTCCAATAATACCTATTCTAAGTTCATAAAAAAATGCAGAAGTCTTATAAAAGAAGACCACCAATTTGCCCTACAATAAAAACATACAAAATTTAAATGAGTTCATTTACAGTCCCACTTCACCGAAACACCAACCCATAGCTTCACTGAATTAGTCACAGTAGTAAGAAGCCTTCAATTTTTCCTCCCTTTTCTATATTTAAAAATTCTTGGTATAACAGATATGGACAAAATTCAACAAAGTAGAACCAAAAAACTGAATTTGGTATGTGGCTAGTATATTGACTATTGAGTAAAGCAGAAATTCGAGTATTGAGTTCTTACTCATTTCTTGAAGCTTTTGTATCACGGGCAAACATCTTGTAGGATAACAATTTTCCTTCTAATTTTCGCAAAAGCCGGTTTACTTTTCTTACACTGAACACACATGATTTCTTTTCACTTTCTAACTCATCCTTGCAGGCAGAATCAAGAACTTCATTACATCTGTAGCAAAACTCCTCATTTCCACTGCTTTGGTCTCTATACCCTCCATCAATCAGTGGGAAAATATAAAGGTAACGCCTCCATTTGGCAGAGAAATTAGGATGAAAGACACGTGATACCTATAATAAAGTCACATTTCTTATCATTATCAGATTAACTGTTCTGTGAATAAAAAAGAACTCAACCTGCAAACCATGTTTCTTTTGCTTCTTTTTTTCCCCAGATTCAACGCAATCGATAATTCTGTCGAACATTAGCTTCACATTCCAGATTACTTAAAAATAATATTACCTCAGAAACTGATATGACCCTCAGTTTTCCTGGTGCTGCATGATTGATTGCATCCTCAATATCTCTTGGTTTAACATCCTTCTTCCAAGTGTCTGTAGATCATGAACCCTAGATCAGGGGTAAAAAAGCTTAACCAAATCCTAAGGATCAGTGTTGTCAAATTGCCATGATATTATGGCATGGCGGATTCTGCGCCAGGTGCTATAGGCCGCAACGCCTATTATATCGGCCATAGACCGCAACGCCATATTTATATGGCGGATTTTGGGTGGCCGCCATAATCCGCCATTGATAACGCTGCTAAGGATGCTAAAAATGGACAAGCTAATTATTTACATTCCTGAACATTCCATTTCCTTTCAGGGATACAGCAATCTACTACAATGAAAAATATAACCCAGCATAGACTATAACTAGTGTTCATATAATAATGATTTAGAGCTCTATATTTCATATATAAGAACACTGGAATATTCTACTAAAGAATTAAAGAAATAATTTCTTTCAGAACCTGATTACTGACTTCAGTTAGTCTTTCCTACGTTGTAAATGACTTCTATCAAAAGTTCTTATAGTTCTTGTCTAACTTAGGACTTGTTGCTGCTGCTAATTTTTTACTTCTTTTATGGATTTTAGGTATGCTTCTGGTGCACTTGGACTTGCCTATATAAGCTTGTTATTCATCAAAAGAACCAGATTAATAAATCTCAAGCAAACTTTAAGGAAACTATCCATATTGCAGAAATAAAGGATAACATCAAGCCAAAAAGCTTTCCCCCACTTGACAACAACAAAAAAAAATCTTCCCAAAAACAAGAAACAAAAGGAGTATCTCTAGATTCATTTATGATTCCTTTTGCCTGTACACAAGACAAAGTAACTTAACTATCCAAGTTCCCACAGCTGACAAAGAGCTTCCCTTGTCATTGAGGCCAGTTAAGAGGAAACAAGGAATTCAATCAAATACCACCAGAGCAAGGCAAAAACTGAAAGAACAGTATCACTCTATGAGAAGACATCCAACATCCTCTTGTGGGTGGATATGAGAAGACCATACGCGTCTCAGATGCCCTTTATTCAGCTAAGATACTCAATGTGTGTGGGAATGTGATGATATCCTTTCAAATTCATGGGATCTATAGACGCCTGTGCATGAACCTTGAGCATTTTTACGAATTACCAACTTTACCCCCTCCCTGATTTCCTTTCCTTTTTTTTAAAATAAATACTCATTTATCCATAAAAATTTAACCCTCTCAATAAGTTACAGCTTGCTAAATATAATTGTTACATATAATAACAAGAAATCTTTTTATTAATAATGTTTTACTTATTAAAATGTCACTGATATCAAATAACCAGAAATGTTTAATTATTCGGAAATTTTATGGTGAAATAAATTGTGATGTAAATATTATTGTTTACTAGCTATATAATATATTTACAAAATTAGGAAAAGGTATTATTTTTTTAAACTCAAAGTTAGATGTCTATAATATAGTTAAAGTGCAACCAAACAAAGACACCATACGTGTCTACGCAACTAAAATACCATACCAAATGAAATCAGACATCAACACATTTTGAGTATACAAGCACACAAACAGGAGGTAGAATAATGCTAAACAATCGTTGTCACAAAAACTGTGCTTATAAGAGACTTTAAGGCTCCAGTTTCATCTCCATACACATTGCAATCAGAGTGCATAACAATTCGTTTGTAGAAAGGATGGGATTTAGTAAAAAGCATTGCTAAGAACAAGGAAATGACTTACAGAAAGAACAGACTTGTTGAAGGGCTGACACCCCCTTGTCTGTACGACCAGCAACATTAGCACACCCTTCAATAGGCAAACCTTTGTCCTTGAGAAGTTGAATTTTCTTTTCATCAACAAATTTACCAAGTGAACCTTCTACTATGCTGCACCAAGAAATGAATACAAGAGCATGAACATTTATATGCAATTTAAAGGACAACTAATTCGTCATAGATCTGTCATACACATCATATAGGCATGATAAAGTATAAAAGAGAAAGCTAATTTGTAAAGGCATGTGATGTGGCCAAAACCACAATGTTCTCATTTCTTGATTCAGTAATGAGAGAAAAACATGTCATCCAATTATTAGTGAGATATGCCTGGTAGTTAATGTCCTGCACAAATAACTTTGCTTCCTAAGATATGCAGTTTGAGCATGCACAAGTCTGCAGAAGTTGTAAGAACTAAGAAGAACAACTTTACCTTTGAACAGTGTTCAAGCCTGGCTGCTTTTGCCACCCATCAAAAGAACCCCCATGATACGAAAGAACGATTTTGAATGTTAATCTTGCCCACCTCCCGGAGCGATCTTCAGATGCAACACTTTCCAACTCAATTTTATTAGAAAGTGCTGGGATCCCAGTATCATTATGATTAAGAAGCGTCTGTTAGAAAGTGATGAATTAAGAATGATAAACATACAAATAGCTGAAGATGATCATCCACCTAATCATGCATAATTTTCAAGTACACAGTGATAGCACAGAGTATCATGATGTTTCAAATGAAACTAATGTCAACAATGTAACAAGTTATGAAGTAATGATTTATTTGTCACAAATTTTATCACTAATTTCGAAATGCAGCCTTTGGAAAGAACAGGGAATGCCAAATTAAAGCCTAAAGCAGCAATTATGATGGGTGTATCAGCATAAAATTAAGTGTAAGCTATTACTTCCACTTAAATATTTGAGGAACTATTGAAAACAATATCTTAAAAAAATATGGTTAGATTAATATGTAGGACCCTGAATTATTTAGGAATTATATTTTAAATGTCTGTAATTGGGTCCCTACACACATAAAAAATTTGTAATTTGGTCCCTCTACACTTTTTCGTTAGAGTTCCCTGAAGCGATCCATCCACTTGTCATTATTTGAGGGTCCCTGGTTTGTTTGTTTTTTTGGAAAAATTCAAATAGGTCATGTAATTTTTAGAAAATAATACTTGTTGGAATCATAAGGAAAAGTGTACGAGTAACCCAATTATAAATCTATCAGGAACCTATTTATAAACTTGTGAAGTATATAGACCAATTTGGGAGACCTATGTATTAATTAAAGCAAAAAATATATCTAAAACTAATTTATGAGACTCAAAGATTCAATTGTTACGCAGTCAAATTAGAAATTATGGGTGAAATGTTAAAATAAAGATGAAGGTGCACCTGAGATACAAAGAGAATTGGGAGAGACAAAGTGGCACGGACAATATTGAAATAAAAATCATTGACTGGTTGCCAAGGCCTTTCATACATAAACAGGAAGCTCTCCCTGGCAGTCCATCTTGGGTACTTGGAGGGAACAGTATGGTTGTAATGCACGTGACCTTCTTCAACTTCTATTTCTTGGCTCTGCTTATTCTTCTTATCCATCGAATAATAAGAGAGTAACTGATGATGATGCAGGTTGTTGTTGTTGTTGTTGTTGTTGTTGTTGTTATGGCTGTGTATAGTGGTTGTCGTTTCAAATCGCCGAATGGGAATTAATAACCTATGTATAATATGTTTGCCGATGCTCATCCACGGTAAGCAGCTAAGCATTGAGCATCGCGCTGCCTATACCAAATTTTGATCTGTGGGAGGCTGTACTCTCCTCCCTATCTCCTCTGCATCTGCATGATTCGTAGCGCAATTTTTTTTAGAGTAGGTTGAATTTTATTATCGTGTAGTGTAAATGTTAGATACTCATCATTTGACATGAGAATAAAAAGTAGGAGGTAAATTATGTGTAAATATTATTTTTGATAATAGAATGTATTTGTTAATAATTTTTAAAAACTTAAAATAAATATGGGAATGTTGTATTTTTTACATCATTTTTTAAAAATGTATTTTCCTATCATGAAACAAATATACCCTTAAAAACGATTTTTACTTTTTAGATGTTATTTTCAATGTTTTATATAAAAAAAAACTTTTTGAGACATTTTTGTTTTTTGACAAGGAATAGCTAAAAAACTTTTGAAACATGAATATCTCAAATTTATAATCCATAGAGTCTTACATTTTAGTTACTCAAATCAGAGGAGTTTTATTCAAAGTTTTTATATTGTTTTTTTTTTACGATAAAGTTTTTATATTGTTAATCAATCATAAATCTTTATAGGTGTGAATAAGGTAATTATTATAAAAATAAAATATTTTTAATGATGTGATAATTATAATTAGTTGATATTGTAAAAAAAATTCTTTATACTACCAATATATACTAGTTAAATCCTTTAACTTTTAAATTTTAGTCATTATAATATTATATCATGAGAATAAAAACTCAATTTGTTGGTAATATATATTAGAAGAGAATATAAAAAGCTTATTTGAGTTTATAATAATAATTAATGAAAATAAATTTATACAAATAGTTTATAAAAATATATTATGATTTTTATTTAAGCTTATTTTAGTTTGTTTCAATAAACTTATTAAAGATGTCCTTATATTAATTAAATCATATTTAATTAATATAATTGCTCCGCATTTGCTCTATGCGTGTGACCCTATAGGTTCCCATTAAGTTGGCAATAATATTAAATATTATAATAATATCAAATATTAATTATAATATTAAATAATATAAATAATGAGTGACATCTAGCAATGCATCATTACTATCCAATTAGCGAGAGTATCGGTGATCGATTTTAGCCTTACCGCGACCAAAGTTTACCGTGCAGTAAATGTCCCTTCGCCCATATGTCTTAATTGAACACAAGGCGTAATAGTGTCATCTTTGTTATGTTCAATTATTTGTTCTTCGATCTCCGAGTAGACGTGTAATCACAAACGGGCCTAATCTCACATATTGGCCCACTTCCGGTGGCCACGCATATTTCACGTCTCACTTTATCAAGGGGCCCAAGACATTACCCATGTTATGTAGGGGGGACGAATCTTGTCTAGATCACTCACACTCCTCCACATGATTTATTGCGGGCCCAATAATTACATTTATGATCACACTATTACGCGTGATGTTTGATAGCATTAAAGCCTGCAACTCCTCACGTAGGAATCGTAGTGACTTCAAGTCGAAGGACTACTTCACTAAGGTCGCTAGGAGAATACTTATGACACTTACATAACTATTATGAAGTATTCTCATAATGTGGGTCACCCGGTATAAATATTACTCCTAATATTTATACCAATGTGCCGACTTGATATCACATATCCATGACCCGTGAGATGTGGTCATCAGTCTGCTCACACAATAGTCTCTATGTATTATTGTCGTCCTGATTAACAATAATACTCGACTATAGATATTGAAGAATAGTATTCTATTATTCAATAAGGTCTCATGATTAAATCACATACTTAATATCTTATTGAATGAACTACCTATTCTAAGGACTTTATTATGCTATAAACTAATAACATAATAAATGAATGCATTATTCATATATCAAATATATGATTAAAATCATGATACAAATAATGATCTATTCAAAATAGATTGGCCGCTAGGGCTTACACCAACAATCTCTCACTATCACTAGAGCCAATCGGGCATCAATCTAACACCTGTTGATCTAGTGTGAGTGTCATGCTGCCATTGAGCAAGAGATTCCATTAGCGGATTATTTAGTGTTGTCATTCTGCATATCTTCACATTTCTCCTCTATTGGTCATCTATCAAATGAGACGGAAGCACCTAAGTATATGTTCGAATCGTTGGTGAGATCATGTTTCCTTAGCTTGTGCGATTACTCCATCATAATCGCAACGAGATCAATGGAGTTCGCAAAGTTAGGAATCACTCCTAGTTCATGAATGAACTTCCCGATCCAAACAGCCTTTAAATATGCATTTAAGGCAACTATATACTTGACCTCTGTAATAAAATCTACAAATGTCTCATGCTTGGAACCTTTTCAAGCTCACAGTGTCATCTTAAAAAAAACAAAAATCACGTCCTTTTCGAAATTCAAAAACATGTCCCTTTTGCAGTTTTACGAAACAGTGAAAAGAGAATTAGCGCATAAGAAAAGGATAGTAACGATGCACTTTTAAATCAATTTGAAAAGTCATACTCATCCAGATAACATGCATTCTATTGAATCACATTCAAAAGCAATAAACATGTTATCAAACAAGGCAAACAAGCATATAGGGATTCAATGTAACTACGACCAAACCTGCCTCTGATACCACTGTTGGGATTTCCTTTCTGTCAGTTCGCAATTGAAAAAGGATCGGGATTGTTTGTGGTTCTTATGCTTTGCATGCTCTCAACAGAGCATCATGAAGTGCATGGTCATATCACGCATTTTCATGATTGCAAGCATGAGGCATCCTACATCTAGGACATCGACTTGATGCTTCTCGTAAGCATCCTTTTCGATCCTAGTAGGAACTAGTTGCTTAGGAATCATTTGCTCGAGAACATACAACTATTTCTCGTACTTGAGGACAATCCTCAAATTCCTGTACCAATCCAGAAATTTAATTCTAGATATTTTGTCTTTCTTAAAGACAAATCGCGGTAATAACTTATAGTGTTTTATTTCATGGTAATTCTATTTACAGAAACATGCAGAATATAAGTATCATGATAAAACGTATTTAATAAGGTCTTTTATTAAATACGCTCCCATTATTTTACTCAAATCAATGACCCTCGTCATTGACTCGGAAAATCTCGTTGGAAGATTTTTTAGTGAGACCAATATCCATATTTCACCTCGTTCTGAGTCAACTTTGGCAGATCTCCCAAAACTTAGTTATTTAGGTAGGAAACTCATTTCCAATTACATCTTATGTAACTCTTGGATCAGTTGGGTGAATAACTCTTATTCCAATTCATCCCATTGACTAAAGCCCACCTAAAAGCCTCTAAGCCTTTCAATCCTATTGAATTTGGCTTAGTTAAGTTAGACTAAATGGATAGCATTTGGACATTACAATTGTCCCATCACATCTTACTAGGATAGAAAAATGCACTCCGCTTTGGCGGACCTATACACATTCGATATTAGTCTTGATGAGTGCCATGCATTGGAAGACTTCTAAACTTAATATTTTCTTTTGAGGGATTTTTATTAAAATGATCTCACCGCCGTTGTATCTCATACAAGTCATCTCCATAATACATGCATACATGCTATTATACATTTAACAAAATATATAACATTTAAAACATACGTGTATACATACATTTCATGCATCGCATACAAAAATATACATCCCATACATTTCATGCATCTCATACATAAACATATAAGATAAGGTAATATAGTTATGGCCTCCTAAAAAAAAGAATTAAATAACTAATTAATTACAATTCTTTGACCCTCGAGCAAGCTTCTCCCATGACGTCATCATTTGATGTTGCCTCCTCTTCAACGCGAGCAATTACATTTATTTAAAATAAATCAATCAATAATTAAAAGGCATGACATACAGGCCGTATTTAAATAAATAAATAAATCACGACGCGCAAGTCGCATTTAACCAAAATAAATAACACCAATGTCTAGGGCCATAACCATATAACTTAAAATAAAATATTTAACTATAAATAATAATAACTCTTTATTATTATTATCATTAAATAAATTATAAATTTGATTAAATCAATACACGGATGCTATGGAATTTAATTGCAATCAATAAGCAATTAAATTTGAACAATCACCAGATCATTGCTTCAAAAGGTACTGGGGTTGCTGACCAGTGATAGATGCACTTGTACAGTTCTTTTAAGTGAAAACAAACTTCTTTTATAAAAAACATTAGGTTTCAAATTTTTTTTTGTTAGAGATAAATATTAATTTATTTAGTATAAATCACTCAAACCCAATAAATTTCACTAATTTATAATAAGTCGCTTAAAATGAGTTACCACACCTCTTCAATATTCAATAGTTCAACAATATATATGTGTTAATTATAAAACACCAAAAATTAGAGAAATTTAATTCAGTGAATAAAATAATACTCAACATAATGAAATGTTTATTTTTTTTTTTTCCCGTCTTTCTAACTTAAGCTCAACATCTAAATGTACACATAAATGATTCTTTATTTAATACATATCCACATACAATGATTTTTTTTTTTTAGATTACAAATCAACTTAAATTTTAAAAATAATCAAACAGGTTTTCCTTCAATTGTTATTGAAATACAACTGTTATTGAAATTCTTCATCAAAGTTATCTTTCAAAGATGCAAATGGGTCTGTGTTGAGTCACCGGCAAGTGTACCGGGTCATCGTAAATAATAAACACGATAAGTAATTACCGAAGTCGGACACAGGGATTGGGCTACCAATTCTACCAATTTGCAAGGAGTTTGTTCTGTTGGCTAAGTGACCGCAAGTGGTTGAGGAGAGAGAGAAAATAGGATCGCAATTCAAATTGACAAATCAAATAGAGATATAGTATTAAAATCTGGAATTAAAACATCTAAGGTCACAAATCCACCTACCCAATCATGAATAGTACCCAAGTGATGATGATTCCCTCCCTAAGTTCAATTACAATGTCAACCAGGACCCCCAAATTTTCCTAATGACACTGTCGTGCTCAATAAGACGTATTCAACGATTGAATTAATTACTTACTAGGTCTCATAACTCAATCATCAAACTCTATTAAATCTGGTTCCTATAAGGTTGCACCGATCTCCTATTCACTCTCGTGCAATATTCGATCAATGATCCCAATTCAAGTTCTAAACGCGAATTGCCTATCAAGCCTCATCACGTTAACTAGTCAATCACGCATGCATATGATCAACGCAATAAAATCAGAATTGAAAAACAATAATTGAGATGAAGGAGAGAAACATACATCACATTGAACTCTACACCGTCATAGGTGGTTTCATTGATCCCTTAGACAAGGGGATTAGTTCCTCATGCTTGTAACAACACACAAACAATTGGAAGAAATCATAATTGTCAAATAAGAAAGGAAAATAGGGAGACGCAGCTCCAGAGAACAAGGATTCGTATCTCACAAACTGATCTAAAAACAAGTGGTAAAACAAGATCCCCTTTAATCTGCCCTAAAACAGCCTATAAATAGAGATTCTATTTCTCGCCCACTCGCGGGGCGAGCAAGCTCTCGCGAGGCAAAATTAAGCTTTGGCTCCATCCTGAGTTTGAATACTCGCGAGGCGAGGTAATGTTTCGCGAGGCGAGACAGAGAGGGTGACATTTCTGGCACAGTCAGACCTTCAGACTCGTGAGGCGAGAAGGTGATTCGCGGGGCGAGACAGAGAGGGTGACATTTGTTGTTCAGGCTGGTCTTCAGGCTCACGAGGCGAGCTCCTGTTTCGCGAGGCGAAACCTCCAGAATTGCTTTTCCACTATTTTCTTCGTTTTTATTGACTCTGAGAGCTTCACTTTTAACCTGAAACAATAAAAGAAAACGAAACGCGTAACTCTACTCAAAATAAACTAAAAACTACTAAAATTGCATAAAACGAGTCAAAGTCTAACTTAGGAACAAAACAAGGCCAATTTGGGAGATTAGCGAGGGTAACTCGCCCAATTAGGCACAAAATATACCCCTTTTCTAGCTGGAAACTAGATGAGCCAGAGGCTCATCAGTCTGCATCTAAAAGCAATGCAACTTCGAAAGGTAGACCACCACCATCATCAAAAGTCGGGTCTTCCACTGCAGCTTCTGTACTTGTGAGTGAGGAATACATAAACTTGGGAAATATTGTGGGTGACCAACAGGGAGGAAGAGGACCTGATCAATTTGTTCAACCGTAGGTGTAAGGCCACCATGAACACAAAGCATTTGGGTCAAACAAACTATGTAGAAGATTAGTTTTGAACAAAAGTACCATTCAAACGGAAATCAAATAATAGTGTTAGAATTGCACAAAGATGTAAATTTAAACAAAACAACTTGCCGTAGGTTACATGCAGAAATGCAAGAACTAATAATTATCGATATTCATCACCACCATATGTTTTACATGAATGGAACCAATAATTATAAACACATTATCTACGTAAATAAAACATAAAATTGCTATTACTTAGTGGGGTTTGTGGTCAATCCAAAATCCAAATGGAAATAAAGGATGAAAATGTCTATCACCTACATTCATCGGAAGCTGGTCAACTTTTTTGAACCATGTGCTTAATTACCAACTTGCCAATGAATGTGTAGTCACCAAAGACAATAATAACACCTTGGTGTTCAGTGTCCCTGGATTCAATGCAACCACAAGTGCATCTATTTTTAATTATAGATGTGGTTGAGTCACAATTAGGCGGCCAGTGATAAGATTTAAAACACATAGGATAGAGCCACATACATATATATTGGTGACAATACTTGGGCCTGGATTAGCTATTGTCATTAAAACGATCCCAAATGTTTCTGCTTGAAGGTGTTCCTCTTCATTAGCTAAGTATACATCATCATCTGAAGAATATTCTTTCTCTACTGCTCTTCTCTAGCATTCAAAAGAGTCTGTCATACAATAAAAATATGATGAGTAAATAACAGTAAGAAGAAACAATAGAACAAAGGCCTATCATAGAACAAATCACCTTAAGCTTCTTCTCAGTCTACTTTTGCTCTATCATAGCTGCTTTGACTGCAACTTTCTCGGCTAACTTCTTCCTTTCCAAGGCCTGCACCTAGTACTAACACAATGGAGCAAAATTGAATCACATATAAAATAAGAAACATGCCTTCCAAAAAAAAAGTTACTCATATAGACCCATTGAATAACAATAACTTCTCCATGTTTTAGTTTTAATGTGCGATCCAACTTATTGTTTATAAAGGTTAAAGAATACTCATGAGAAACAATTCCAGTAGTAGGCCAGTGGCCACAAAGACAACAACAAAACTCATAAATCAAAAAAAAAAAAAAAAAAATTGGCGACATATCAAATGCAACAACCAATATCTAGAGTTAGAATTGATTGAATGCAAACAGATGTATAAATAAAACAAATATATGTTGATCGGAAGAGACTATTAATATCTAAAGAAAATAAACAATTAGAAATTTAGATATACGAGGCTACAGGCAAGGGTTTAAATTGTATCTTATGTTATAATCACAAACAATTTCAGAGGAATTAAAAGTCATAGAAGGCCTTAAGACTTTGGGTGGCAAAATGATCCATTTGTCCACCATCCATCCAGTCCATCCATGAAAAAATCCATCCAACCCATCCATTTATAAAAAAATAATATAAATGGATGGGATTATTTTTTTAGTGGATGGTTTATGATCCATCAAATATATTTTAGAATCCATTGGACCAACAATAAAAAATGTAACGGATCAACTTTTATCCATTCCAAAACCAATTTATTTTTTCATATTATTTTTCACCAAATAAAAAAACCTCCATTTGTAACCAAAAAAAAAAAATCTATTTAATTTTCTCTTCCGTTCCTTCTTATTTTTTCTTCACTATTTTTTATTTTATTTAGGATCAAACTTAGGTACAGTATTCTAGTTACTGTGCCTATTGTCTTAAGGAAAAACACTATAAAAGTATTGAAACCATTTTACTGCAAAACTCGCTTGAATTCGGTTAAAGGCAGATTTGATTAATTTTAAGTGCAGAACCGCAGCTACAGTACATGGGGTACTGTAGCTAAGTTTTTTCCTTTTATTTTGTTTTTTTTTGTTACATTAAGTATTAACTAATTAATTGTTCTCAAGCACCAGTTGTAGTTCACGTTATCACGAACGTTTTCTTTTTTCATTACCTTTTTTTTGAGAAACTTAAAAAAAAAGTATTAACTAATTGAAAGCACATAAAGTCGTAATGTCATGAAACGTTGTGGCAAAACAACCTCTGTAGATACACATAATCAATAACTCTCATATAATAATAGAAAAATGATCGTGATACAAAATGATCATGAGATAGAGTGGAGAGAGAGTAAAGATAGAGAAAGAAGGAAAAAAAGGAAGGAGAGAAAGGGTAGAGAGAGGAAAAAATAGGAGAGCGAGAGTGAGATAGAAATAATATTTTAATTTTTTTTATAAATTATTTTATTTTTCAAAATACTTTATGGATGGATAAAAGAAATATAAAATTATTTAATTTCTTAAAATAAATTTTAGTGGATGGATTGGATATCCATCCATGAAAAATTGTTAATGGATGGATCGAATGGATTTTATTTAATGTATCATGGATGGATTGGATATTTTTTAATGGATTTTTAATGGATTATAATGGATTAATGGATTGTTTTTAATCCATCCATTAAGATCCAAATAAAAATTTATCCGATCCATCCATTTGCCACCCTTACTTAAGACCATAACAGAAATACAATACTTAATCTACTTGTACTTTCCAAGAGAAGTGCGAGTATAATGATATTCAAGAATAATATATATCCTTAGGTTATGGATATTGATTAAAATAATTTTTGTCTTTTGTCCAAGGGATTTATGAAATTATGATGAATGAGAATGACATCTATTGCACGAAACAGTTCCAAATAAATATATTAGTAGAAGCCAAAAATATATATAATAAATAAAATCCACATCCACAATTAAATATTTTCCTTCCAATTTTACGTGAAGCTCACAAAAGTATGAACAAATTTTCTGAATCTTTTTCTTTTGAGTTGATTGAAAGTCCAGTTTAGAAAATGAAGGAAAAGACACAAATTTTACACCTTCCAGCATTTCACTTGGACAAGTCAATTTCTAAAATTAAATATGCAAAAACTTTTAAGCATAGAAGACCCTAGACATTGGCAAAGAAAATGAGAATATATATGAGAAAAGGTTTCAAATCAGCTTCAAATAAAAAAGCATATAGTCATATCAAAGCAATTCTTGTTGTCTATACTAACTCAAGTTGAATAGACAATATATTCGAAAACTACTGCTTTTCATTGCCATTTTATTTTTTCTTTCATTCAATCAGAAACTCAGAATCATTGAAAGACTGCTAGTGTTAGTGCTAGTGCATTATAAAAGACTGAAGCGTATGTAAATACAATACAGAGCATCATCACCTTGAGATATATCATAAGACACCTGTAAATCAAGCCTCCCATACAACCTTACATGCAATTAACCATAAAGAAGCTTGCTTAAAAAAGTCATCCCAACATGATTATGAAGTAAAATAATTGATCCAGGGGGCATACCGGAGATTCCCATCTGCAAAAAACAAAAAATCACAACCTTGTGAAAAAAGATTCCAAATAGAGAATGAAAAAGGAGGAGAGAATCAAAATATTGCTTACAGAAACTTTGTCACATTCATGCGAGTGAAGGTACTGCTTACTGGAATAAGTACCATTACACGATCAAAATCTCTTAAATCCATAACATAAATGTATCTTCGAGCAACAAAAACAAATTTGGATATCAAACTAAATACTTAAGGAAATTGCATATTCTTTATTTTTTGCAAAGACATTTAAATTTGTCAAATAGGAAGAGGGAATTCGGATGCCTTCTCAAATATGGTAACAAAATTTAACTGTGGTAATATACAAAGAAACATGCAAAGTACTCAACGGATAAAAGAGAACAATAAAAGAATATGCATTTTTAGGAGATTACAAAACAAAATGTAATTCTTGGTAACACGCAAATTTTTAAAATAACTCTAATTAATGGAAGAAACCATCTTCAACTTTTCCATTTTTCTTTTGAACCTTCCTCTCACTTCACTACCTGTTAAACACACTACCGAAAGTTTTAATAAAATGTCTAAATTCCTAAAATATTATTTCTTTTAGATTCCTTGCTAAACTTTTCAAATTGAAAAATTATACGTGAAGCTCACAAAAGTAGGAACAAATTTTCTTATTCTTTTTCTTTTGAGTGTGTACATGAATATTTGTCCACCAGAAACCCACATCTACATGCAGTCTGAAAAAATATCACAAATATGAATAAATGATAAAATAAACAATACAAACCTACTCAAAAAATATCACAAATATGAATAAATGATAAAATAAACAATACAAACCTACTCCAACATCAGCAAAGAGCCAAAAACAAACCCGTGCACTTCAATAATAAAAGTAATATAAAATAAAATATAAAAATAGTTAAATAGAACTCCAAAGTTGTTATTTTGCTATAATGTAAAGTACCATCAAAATTTCAATCCAACTTATATCACACAACCACATCAGTCTCGAAAAGAGGATAAAACCTAAGGATTAGCATATGATGCAATAACAGGGGATATAGGAATGCTGAATGCACTTCTTTGTACTATTCTTATATTCTAATTTGTAAATTTTTAAAAAGGATAATTTAAAGATGAAATTTTTTAAATGATGTATTAGATAATATAATGAT
The DNA here is from genome assembly GCA_030762895.1 of Sophora flavescens. Taxonomy (NCBI): domain Eukaryota; kingdom Viridiplantae; phylum Streptophyta; class Magnoliopsida; order Fabales; family Fabaceae; genus Sophora; species Sophora flavescens. The sequence goes on along the minus strand of CM061064.1, from coordinate 215,512,342 downwards.
AATTATTAGATGTAATAGCCAATACAAACACAAAATGATTGTATGATCAGTGTTTCTCTCCTAAATGCAAACATTTCTCTCAAACCTCACTTGGAATAGAAGCTCGTATAAATTCACAATATAAACACCTATGCTTCTGTGATCTTGATGACGCCAGACTAATTTCCATCTACACATTTCACAAATTGACAAACATATAAATGTGCCTTAAGAAGGTCCCTAATAAATCATCAAATGCAACAAAACTAAAGCAAAAGCAAAATAAAATAAAATAAAATGGAGGCGCAAAATACTCAAACAGAATTTTAATGTGTAAGTTATCTAATATCTTGTGAAAAAATACAAAAATTATAGGAGCAAAATCTTAAGGAGACATAACAAAATCCCCAGAAAAACTATTTCTACTCATTATTATTCAACAAAAACTACACATTGATATTAAACCTGTAAAAGAAAAACACATCAATTCAGTAAAACATGCCTTAAGCTGGTCTCAAAAACAAAAGGAAAAAAATGTGCAAATAATGGAATTGAGTATTCCATTTTTCAAATTGTAAAGGTAATTATTTAGTTTGACTCCTTACTAAATTTTTTGAACAACCATCAAAGTCATTTTCACTAACCAAAATAACCTTTGAAGTGTATAGACAATTGCAATTGCAAAGCAAGTGTAACAAGTCACAAGAATGAAACTAACAATCCTACCACACTTTTCCAGCATTGAACAATATTGGTCCCTTATAGACACCAAAAAAAAAGAATTTTAAATGAACTCTCTTACATATCATCTGATAGCTATGCCCCTTCATTTAATAAAGCAAAGCTCTTCCAATAATGATCATCTATATACTATCAACATTTTACACCAGTTACTTATCATTTGATATCAATCACGCCATATTCATACCTGACCTCCCCAAAGACCAAACATTTCATAGTAAAATAAATAAATGTCAAAATAAAACCCCATTCCGACACACACCACACACACACACAAAATAACAAATGGCAAATTGCTACTCAACTGCAAAAGTTGTCCTCAAAACTAAATTCTAATTATCCTGAAAATATTATCACCATGATGTAGCAAGGACATAAGTAAAGAAACACATGACGCATTGAAACAATAGATGAAAATTATATAGGAAATAATATAAGGACTTTGAGAGTAGATATATATAATAGAGGATATTATAGTAATTAAATAACGGGTGCGGGTATCCGCGGATACGGATAGTGTGATACCCGTCCCGTTTATAGACGGGTATTGGAATTGCCTGTTTATTTTACCCGCGGGCACCCGTTTAACTACCCGCCCCGTACCTGTTACGGATTTTATCCGCAGGTACGGATAAAATTGTCGTCCCTAACTTTGACTGATCTCCCAAAACTTATTTAGGTAGGAAACTCCTTTCCAATTACAACTCATGTAACTCTTGAAACAGTTGGGTGAATAACTCTTATTCTAGTCCATCCCATGGACTAAAGCCCGACTCAACGCCTCTAAGCCTTTCAATCCCATTGAATTTGGCTTAGTTAAGTTAAACTCAATGGATAGCATTTGGACATTACAATTGTCCCATCGCACCTTACTAGTATAGAAAAATGCACTCCGCTTTGACGGACCTACACACATTCGATATTAGTCTTGATGAGTGCCATGCATTGGAAGGCTTTTAAACTTAATATTTCCTTTGGAGGGATTTTTATTAAAATGATCCCGCTGACATTGTATCTCATACAAGACGTCTCTCATAATATATGCATACATGCTATCATACATTTAACAATCGTATATATAACATTTGAAACATACATGTAAACATACATTTAATGCATCACATACAAAAAAAAAAATACATCTCATATATTTCATGCATCTCATACATAAACATATAAGATAAGGTAATATAGTTATGGCCTGCTAAAAGAAGCAAGAATTAAATAACTAATTTATTACAATTCTTTGATCATCGAGCAAGCTTCTCAAGCTTCTCCCACGACGTCATCATTTGGTATTGCCTCCTCTTCAACTCGAACAATTACATTTATTTAAAATAAATAATTAATTAATTAAAGGCACGGCACGGCACGCAAGCCGTATTTAAAATAAATAAATCACGACACACATGTCGTATTAACCCAAAATAAATAACACCATAATCTAGGACCATAATCATATACCATAAAATAAAATTAATAACAATCAATAATAATAAAAAAAAACATTTATTATTATTATTCTAATTATTAATTTAAACTTAAAAAAAAAATTGAATTCAATAAGAGTTCAAATGCCCCTGACGTGATTCCAAATTCAAGGGGCTTTGAATTCAAACTTGATAAAACAACTTTCACCTGAGGTCTAGAATTAGGGGAATTCAAATCCCATTTGAATTTAATATCTGATAAAACAATTCGAATTGAAGGTGAATTTAATTTGATTAATTATGGATCCTTGATGTGATTAAATTCATCAAACTAGAGCGAGCCAATGAGGCATCAATCTAACACCCATCGATTCAGTATGATTGTCATGCTATCATCGAGCAAGTGACTCTCCGCAGCGGAGTATTTAGTGTTGTTACTCTGCATATCTTCATATCTTTCCTCTACCAATCATCTATCGAATGAGATGGAAGCACCTAGGTATATGTTCGGATCGCTGGTGAGATCATGTTTCCTTAGCTTATGTGATTACTCCATCATCATCGCAATGAGATCAACGGAGTTCGTAAAGTTAGGAATCATTTCTAGTTCATAAATGAACTTGCCTATCCAAACGGCCTTTAAATCTACATTTAAGACAACTATATACCTGGCCTCTATAATGAAATCTATAACCGTCCACTTGGAACTTTTCTGAGTATACAGTGCGGTCACCATTAAGATAAAACACAAATCCAGACTGTGATCTAGAATAATCTTTATCGGTTTGGAAACACTATCTATGTAACACCTTACAATGACTTCTTCCTCACCTTCATCTGTCAAGAATGTATCCTAAGTTCTTCTCAAATACTTAAGGATGTTCTTGACTACAGTTCAGTGACCTTCACCGATATCAATTGGTGCCTTCTTGTCATGCTCAAAACATACAAAATAATTGGTGTAGTACATAACGTACTTTGACTAAGATCCAACAACTTCAGCGATCTATCTCTATAGGTAATGTCTTGGGCCCTTCGATAGAGTGAGATGTGAAATATGCGTGGCCACTCGTAAGTGGGCCAACATGTGATATTTGACCCATTTATGATTACAAGTCTACTCGGGGACCTATGAACAAATAATTGAACATAACAAAGATGACACTATTATGCCTTATGTTCAATTAAGACATATGGACGAAGGGACATTTACTACACGTTAAATTTTGGTCGCGGTAAACATACTAGTTAAATCCTTTAACTTTTAAATTTTAGTCATTATAATATTATATCATGAGAATAAAAACTCAATTTGTTGGTAATATATATTAGAAGAGATTATAAAAAGCTTATTTGAGTTTATAATAATAGTTCATGAAAATAAATTTATACAAATAGTTTACAAAAATATATTATGATTTTTATTTAAGATTATCTTAGTTTATTTTAATAAACTTATTAAAAAAAGCTTATAAAAATAGCCGTTTTCCAGCTTATTCTAAAAAAATGGAGTGAGAGGATCACAATGAGAGTTGTTTAAAAGTTATATAGAGCTGATCAATCGTTTCTTACACAATTGCATAATTAGAGTGGACTTAGATGATCATGAGTTAATTGATTGTTTTTTTATCAGACTTATAATATTGCTTTTAGAATCAACTGTTTTTTTTTTTTTTTACAAATCAACTGACATTTTATATAAGAATCTATGATAAAAAAGAGAGACAAAAATTAAAGAATTTCAGTGGTCACCTTCCTCCGAGAATATAGCAATAAATATGATTAAAGTTATGAATAACTTATAGGATCCGTTTGGTAGTTTATAGAGTTTTTTTTTTTACAAAGTAGTTTACAGCTTGCTTAAAGTAATATATAATAAAAAATATAATGATGTGGCATAATAACAATATAAGTTAAATATCTATAATAATAATTAGTCAACAAGGTTGGTCCAGTTGATAAGGATTTGACTCATAATCCATAAGATCGTGAGTTCAAATCTCATTATCGATATGAAGACCTCATTGGTGGATAATCTGTAAGTTTTATGAGCCGTGAGACCTACTCTGATCAGGATGAACTCCACCCAACTCACCTAAACTTTTTTAATCTAAAAAAACATCTATAATAATTGGCATCATCGTAAAACAAAGATGGACTAAGCGCTTTAACAAATTATACAAAACAAAAAACTGTCCGAAAAAATAAATAAATCTGTCTAACAAATAACATTGAAAAAAAATAAATACAAAATATATTTGTTACTTCTGTCGTAGGAGGACAAGGTTGAGTTGGGAAGGGAGTGCAGTGGGAGGGATAGTAGCTGGATAAAAGGAACCCTCGATTTCTCTGTTGTGCGCTCTGCTCTGATTTCGTTGCGTTTGGATTTACCAATACTAATAATCAACCTTGAAGCACTTGTAAGTTCACATGTCTTGCATTTTTTGTCCTTTCTAGTATCCACTCCCTTCTTCTTCTAGGGTTTTTTTTTTCGTAGCTTGCTTCTTTCCTTTTTCAATTAAATTTTTACCTGAACTGATTCACTGCTGAAAAGTAGTAGTATTGTCGCATCTTTTGGAATGCATAACTGTTTTTTTTATATATATAATTTATTTTTAATCGATGTTATGTTATGTAGCTCGTTTTGTAATCTACTGGAACGATGAGTTCGTCTCCTATCGACGCTTTTCCAGCAATTCAGGTAACGCCTTTATATTTTAACTTAATTGTCTTTTTTTTCTTTTTCTTTTCTTTAAAACCTAATTTTGGAACTAACAAAATTACAAAACCCAATGCGATTACTTTTTTCTACCACTGGAACAAAAATAAATTCAATGAATAACAAACAATGATTTCACTCATTAACTCTATTTATTATTTGTTCATGTAATTTTCTGTGGGGAACCCAACACTGGGTATATTACAGTTTGTATTTTTGTGAAAAAGCTTATATTAGGGGTACTTTTATGTGCACGTGTACCTCTAGATGATGATGTGTGCATGTTATTGTTGGAAGGTGTGTTTTATCCTTGTGATCTCAAGTTGATGGTTGATGAAAGATAATGGATGCAATGCAAGTGGTTGTTAATGTCTTTATGGTGTGTTTGTACTCTTTGTTTTCAATAGTATGATCAATTTCGTTTTTCATTGGATAAATATCCGTTGGCAGGAAATTATGCTGGAGTTCCGTGCTGGTAAAATGTTTCTTGAGGGAAAAAGGGTTGTCCCCGATACACGAAAAGGGCTTGTTCGTATTGCTAGGGTATGGTTTTACTTGAATATTATTTCCTTGTTTTGAATATCCTTTTGGATCTGCTGGTTTGAGTGCTGATATCTTTTAAACCCAAGACTGCCACCGGATTTTAAAAGTGATTGCTTTTGTCTCAGGGTGAGGAGGGATTAGTCCATTTTCAGTGGCTTGATCGGATACAGAATGTTGTTGAAGATGTATCCTTTGTTCTCTCTCCCCATTTATGTGTGCTTGGTCATCATTTAAGTAATGCACTATTATGTTCCATCTTTTTGGTGCATATGTCTCCATTTCTTTTTTATTATTCTCTCTTAAGTTAACATTTTTCAGTTTTTTACGAGGCGTATGATGTATGTATTCTGTTATGAAATGAAACATACGAGATAATGTTCAGGGGTTGATGTGCTGACAAAATAAACCTGAGAAGAGAGGGCATAGTGACACATTTTGATTTGAACCACAGGTTAACATTGTCATAATGAATCAAACCACAGGGGTTGTTTGATTTGTTTTCCATAATATTTAAATAGTGTTAGTTACTAAAGTTTATTGTAGCAGAGCCTTTAGTGATTATTTGCTTTGCAAATTTCCTTATTTATGAAGATAGTATGGAATAACATGTAATGGAAAATGGGGAAATTGATTTTTATTTTTATTTTAAATTTTTATGCAACAGCCCTCCTGCAGACTTCTCATTTACTATGTGGAAGAAAAAGAAAGGAAACGTATGAATTTATGATGCCTTCGTATCAATATATTACTGCCATGGCCTACAGAAATTATTTTGGGGGGAGGTTGCTCTCAACTAGTTAAAATAATAGAAAAAGATGCTTAAGCTTAACGAATGGAAGAAATTGTTTTTAGAAGCAAAATTGTGTTCAGAGAAGTTAATTGGCTGTTTAGAAACTAATCAAAACAGTTGATTATGAGGAATTGTGATGCCTACAACAGAATGAAACAATGAAAAAGTGTACCAAAGTCAGCCAAAAGGCATATGAGCAAAGGAAACCTTTGTAGAATGTTTGAATTGATTAAAGGCGTATGAGCATAGCAAAGCAAAGGAAACCTTTCTTCCCATGCCTTGCCACCATGAGCTCTGTGTTCCTCAGAGATCAATTTATTAAATGTGTCAAGAAATGTCAGTTTGATGTTTTAATTATTAGAGATGGTGGCATATTATGTGGAACATGAGAGATAATGGTTTCTAGTGAATTTGTAGAACTTGTTATTATAAAAAGTGCAGTATTTTTTTAGTTTAATTTTGATGCACTATCAATATAAAGTTTTTACACTACCAACCAATCAAATCAATATTTATGTGACTTTTAAGATGATTATTATAAAAGTCAAATATTTTTAATGATGTGGCAATGCATGATTGATTGACTGTGTAAAAAACCTTTATACTAACAGTGCATCACCATTAAATCCTTTTTTTGTTATTTTTTTTTTTTTTTTGGGGGCGAGTTCTTATTGCTTGTCAAGACATGTCTCCAAAAGTATCATTTCACATGAATGCAGGTAAGTATTATCCTTTCTTTCTTTAAATTGGGCATAAAATTGAATGGGTTCATTGAACTTTGGAATTGAGAAGTTAAATTACTGTTATGTTCATCTAATAATGTATTTCATATCCTTCCACTTGTGCATTTGTGTGTACAAGTTTTATGATTATGCTTTGTGGAAACATCTGTGGACTTCTGGACATCTTTCACTGAAGTATGTTCTCAATATGATAACTTGAAGTCACTTTTATCCAGGCATAGGAACTTATCTGATCTGTTATGTTTCACAGGTTTTCATTTATTTTACACCATTATTATAAAGTGCAATTGGATCATTGTACTGATATTTTTTTCTGATTTATTCTTCATGATCTTCCTTAATCAATTCTGTTGATTATCATTCTCTTTATACTGTATTGTTATTATAATTGAAAGATTATGTTACTTCCTGCTGGATTTATCTTGATTTTTTCTTGACCTAAGCTAACACAGGATCAAATAATATTTCCCAATGAGGCTGTTTTTGAGAAGGTTCTACTGCTTTGCTGTAAATCATTTTGGTTATACTATTCTTAATTGATTTGCTTACTTGTTGATGGTTTTGACTGCTCTAATTCTTGGTTGCTCAGGTTAATCAAGCATCTGGAAGGGTTTACATTTTAAAGTTCAATACTGATGACAGGAAATTCTTCTTCTGGATGCAGGTTGATTTTATTACTGAATATCCTCTTGTCTCACTCACCAAGTACTTTGCATTTTTTATTAGTCCTTACATTTCTGCATGTTCCTTCATTCTGTCTAGGAAACAAATTCTGACAGCGACTCACAATTGTGTAGCTCAGTGAATGATTACATTAACAGACCAATAGGCAAGCAACTTTCCTTTTGCTTTAGATTAGCAAATTCTGAGTTTAACTGCTTAAGCCTTATGCTGCTAGACATTCCTGCTATTCTGCTTAAATGTCATTATGAAACAGGTTTGTGTTCTACAATAAGTGAAAGCAAAGAAGCCATGAACTCATTTTCCTTATTATTTTTTATAATATTGTTTTTGAAGCAAAGGATAAATTTGAAAAGTATTAAAGAAGATTATTTACGTTTTGTACTATTATTTTTTTGGGTACATGTTTTATTTGTTTTTGGCTCATAGAAACTAAACAAATTTGAAATCACTACTTCTCAAAAAGTATACCTTTGTACTTCAACTCTTTTATTGACTAGAGTTTCTGGAATCTGTGAAAATCATTTATGAAACGTTTCAAATGGCTCTTAGTTTTCATTGAGCACTTTAGGACAGCAATTAACAGCCCCCTTAATTTTTGCTAATCTTGGACTGTCGTTTTTCTTCTGTGTTTGTGTGTTTTAGGGGGGGCATATAATATCATTGATTTGGTTCTTTTTTGTTGCTTGATCATTTTGATTATGGTGGTCCACATTTTCTCTTGTTATATATAGGAGTTCTATTATTACAAGATCTAGCAGTCTGGGATGAATCCATATTGTCTTAGACATATTTAATTGAACAATTGCCTAAAAGGTGAACCCAGGTACTGTGGTTATATATATAGAGGAGATCTCCAGCAATGAAATGCTACTGAAAATTCTTCAAATTGAAACCTTTAATTTGGTTTTGACCCCTGGATATTGTTATGAACAATTTTTCAAAGTGGCATAGGCAAATAGACAAATGTATAATGTGAGAAACTTCTCTCTCTAGAAATAAGGGATAAATATTTACTGGTCAACAGAGTTACTTGGTGAAGAAGAGCCTGATGGATCCCTTCCACTTCAAGTTTCCGAAGATATGGCTGAGGATGACATCTCATCTAGGTACTGACGTACTTTTGATATTTAGAGATTGATTAAATGTTTTCGTATGCTGACTTTTAAAATGAATTAAAGTTTTTTTCCTTGGCTTGGTTTTCTCTTGTAATTTATGAAAGTAATTTGCACTAATTGCTATAAATACTGTTTTGTCAAGCTGAAATAAAGTTACAGCAATCAAAGTGAAATATAACACATGCTCGTGTATTTTTGTTGTTTTCTCAATTTTTCAGATGTTCTTAGTTTGTACTATCTATTTTCTATGTTTCCCTTTTTGACTCATTTGCTAGATACCTCCATTCTCTTAGAGATGGTGCACTGGCCAAATCTAATATGGGTGGTTCCTCTTTGCCTGCAAAAGTTAGATGGATTTATAACCTTTTGTGCTGGACAAATTAATTCATAACATAATAATTAGGGCATGGCTATAAATCTGATAGATTTGCCTTTTGTGAGCTTAATTTGTCATTTGAAAACAGATTCATCATTACTCGAGATTACAACCAAGATCAGGTAGATCTGATGTGGATATAATATATGCTGCATTTATAGCAAATGATATATCTTAATGAAGAGAAAGGAAGTAAAGGGCCTGGATGTCATGTTTTAAACTACCAAACTCTTCTCACCATCGATTGTCTCATCTTGGCCAACCAATTTATTAAGTGCCAAATGGCACATGGGCTCATTATTCATCTCATCTCTATTTTTGTAAACATTAAATGGTGGTATTCAAGGTCTGAGTCATGATCATTATTTCTTAATCCTTTATCCGTTCTGCTTACAACAGAATGTTGTAATAAATATTTTTTAAAAATATTACTCTTTTTATACCTTCAATGTAGATAACATTGAACAAAATTTCAGCCAAGGCTGTGGTGTAATCATGAATTTAGGGTTTAGTTTAGTTGCCAAATATGTTAAACCTTTCCTATTGCCTACTATAGCTAACTGGACACTAATTCTGTTGGATTTTTATCGTTGGTAAAAAGAGGTGCAAATTTGGTTGTCCCAAACTTGGGTGTGGAAGCAACTAGTGATGTAACGTCTTCTGGTCCAGTTAAATTGGAAGATCTCCAAAGAATATTGAGTAACATTGGGCCCGCAGGTAATAAGTTTATATGGAAGAGATGTTCTTTTATGTACTTTAAACTTTTTTGAGACCTAACCTCATATTTTTCTGATGAGATGTTTGCAGACAGTATTGTTGATCTTGATCCTGATGGAGGTAATCATTCGATTTTCTATTCCATTCCTGGCTATCTGTTAAGAAAATAAAGATGTTTGTCAACAGATAATATTGCTTGCTATTTCATTCAAAGTTCAACCTAGAACCCTGTATAGCCTGTACTGAAGTACATATTTCAAAATAGTGATGAGGGAAATATATCAACTAAAAAGGATTTAAGATTTTGATTTGCTCAGTTATGATAATAAAGCTAGGGTCACCAGCATGGTGGCAAGAATAAGGGGGGTCATTGTCTTTATGCACACAGCACATTCATTATTACGATATCCAATGCTTCATGTTTCTAGCTAGGTATTGTTGCTGGTATCAAGCATTTTGATTTGGAACTTAAGATAATCAATGTACTCTTTGAAATTTTAAGCTGTTAACATACTCTTCAAAATTTCATCTCATGATGAGATGGGTTAGTAGGAAGAATTAGCTTTTACGTTATTTTTTTTGAGGCAAAATGCTGTCCATAAAATATAACGCTGACAGTTTATTTGCATCTCATTAGGCTTTGGCCTTGGTGATATACTGAAGCCTGATCTAATAATGCCATTGATGGAGACTTTACCTTTGGAGCAGCAGTTAGCTCCATACTTACCCGAGGTATATGATATATCAATGTGGTGGTTGAGTCTTACTGTTTTAGGTATCCCATTATTTTACAGATACATGTAATGATGTAATATTATTTGATAGGGTAAGTGGTCTCCAGAAGATATATTGGAGTTGTTGCAGAGCCCTCCTTTTCGTCAGCAAGTAGATTCATTTACTTACGTGAGAATGCAGTGCCTGACTTTAGTTTTTTTACATTTCAGTACGAAGCACAGACCCCACATGACACAACATAAACGTAGACACAAGGAGATACCAAATTCTAAAATTTTTTGGACATGGACACGATTATCATATATTCCTATGAAACTGAAAATTTAAGGGAAAAATTCATAATTCATAATTCATAATTTAATATCTTAGTCTTGTCAGAGGTGAAAAAATAACTTTTAAATTGGACTGTGTCAAGCATGTGTTGCCATGTGTCGGATCGTCGTCCGACACTTGTTCAACACACGACACAGCACCAAAATAGTGTGCCCATGCTTTATAGACATTCATTTCAAAAGATAATAAATGTGTTTGTTTTACTTATTCATTGCTGTAGGTACTAAAAACAGGACAGATAGATTTGTCTCAATTTGGAATTGATCCAAGTAAATGTGAGTTGTACTTTCATAATCTTTAACCTTGCCCGAGTATTATTGAGTTTTATACGCATGTTTTTTTAATGCCTGCAGTAGTAGTGATTCTTCTCCAATCTGGCGTGTAGGACGTATTGATGATCTTGTCACTTCCCCCCTTCATTCATTTTATATTTTGTATGGTAGAGGTTTCAATATCACATTTTTACCGAAGTTTGGAGTGGCAAATTTAAATGGGAAAAGGGAGTTGTCTTTTTACGGTTCAGACGTGTGGAGCATGTCTTTTCTTATATGAAGTCAGTATTTCATGTGTTTTTGTAAAGGAGACAAAAACTTAAAAAGGATACTGTAATCTGGTCATTGATTGATGACTTCCATGTTGCTGATTCTTTTTTTTTTCTTGGCAGACAAGTTCACAGTTTTGTCTTTTCTTGAGGCTCTTGAGGATACTGTTTCCAAGTCGTTAGAGCCTGAGGAGTCCAGGCAAGATGATCAAGAATTAAGATCTCAATCTTGTAACCGTCAAGACCCAATGGATGAATCTCATTAGCGTGGCTCTTTCATCATCTTTTTTTCAAAAATTTTTTTCTGCAGATATAAGAAACCTCGTTGTTTTTTTCCCGTAAACATATATCTATGCTTGAAAAACGAAAGTTAAAAGGCAGTGAGAAAAGGTGCTATTTACATGAGATCTTTCGAGGCTGAGTGAATTATTGATTGATAAATCCAGGCCATCTGTCTCCTTTTCTACTTTGTTACCATAATTTATATGTCTCAGGTAATGGCTCTTAAAACACATCGTTATGACAGCCTTGATGATTGATGCATTTTGGTGTCTTGTACTTGGAAGAAGTGTTTAAATTAATTGAACTACTTACAAGGAAAGGAGCAGTAAGCCAGTGAGTGGTATTTTGTGGAATTGTTTTCGAGGACAAAATTTAGTTTAAGTTGTTTTTGGAGTGCTGATTTCTAATAAAAGTATAGTTTTTCAAGTAACGGTCGAATCAATAATCTTTGACATACAGATTGAACAGAATATTCAATGCTGGTAATCTGTTAAGATATTGGGAAAATAAATAATAAATAATCGCTACAAATATAGTCACATCCAATATTCCCTTGATATTGTTCTCATAAAACAAATTTTAAAAAAAATTGTTCGAGTTGAGTGTAATAAGCAAATTAGAGTTATAATGAATTTCTGAACGTGAGCTCATTTTCAAAAATTCTTGCTATTTATGTGTCTGACGCTGAGCGTCGTCATCTATTAATTACTGTTATAATTAGCTTAGTACATTCAACTTAATACACCAATAAAATATCCAATATAACGGGGCAATTGATATACACACTACATTTCGTGAGCAGAGGAAAGTAATCAAAAGATCGAGAAAGAAATGTTTGATAAGATCGAGGAAACATTCCATTTAACAGCACCCTGATGATTCAAAATTGAAGAATCATAATTACTTGAGCTATGTAACTGCCTTTGATTTCTGCTAAAAAGGGGACATACATCTAGAAACACCAACCAGATCCGCCTGTTAACATTTTATACAAATTTCTATCCTCATCCATACTGGTGAAACTTCAACTTCTAAAAGGTGACTTATCTTGGAGCACAAAATCTGGTGAGGAACAACATAAATATAAGTCATTTCAAGGCTGATTCCTGCTTTTTTCTCTTCTTGCTTCGCTCCTATAAACGAAGTCACTTTTAGTTTGGTTTTTGCCCCTCAGCTGCAGTGTCATCGCTGCCCTTTGACACCTCATAAATGGTTACACTGCTACTGCCACTTTGAAGCATTTGATCTTCCACATTTTCCCCCTTTGACTGAAAATTTTCAAGAATTTCAACAACCTGGCTCATGAGAGGTCTGCCTTTAGGGTTTTGGCTAAGGCATTGGTATGCTAATTGAGCCACCTTTGTTGCTGTCTTAGTGGAATATTGCCCTTCCATTTTAGGATCTAAAATTCTCAGTAGTTTTTTATTCTGATTCAATAGCGGGCGTGCCCACTCGACCAAGTTGTGCTCTCGGCTGGGCCTGCTCTTGTCCAATGCTCTCCTACCAATAAGCAATTCAAGTAGCACCACCCCAAAACCATACACATCGCTTCGAGCTGTCAAATGCCCTGTTTATATTGACAAACAGCTTAGATAACAGTTGCAGTCCTGCACTGATCTATGATAATGGATGCACATGTTGAAATAGTGTCTTGATCATATCACCTTTAAGGTTTAAAGGACAGTCAACAAGAAAGAAAAGGCATTTTCCCCCATAACTTGATAATATATACATCATTGTCAGAAATAACTATCACGTATCTCGGGTTACTTGGGAAAATTTACTTTCACTTTTTCTTTTACTATTACAGAAGTTTATCAAGAGAAAGAAAAAAAGGACAAAAGCAGCAGTTTAGATATTCTATGACATCATGAAATTGAAAAAAAATTAAATGTCACAAAGTATCATATCAATTGTAATATGTCATGGAATTCCAACCATGGACAGAAATTTCGAATATTGAAATTGACATACTCGTTTCTTCTTCATTAGTCCATAAATACTGAGATTGAAGAAATTAAGAGGATCCAATTTAATACCTGTACAATTTGTTAATGCAATGCATGCAGGATTTTTTTCCAGCAACAAAGTGCATTAAAAGGCTAGGACATGTCTTGTAACTTCTTTATGTCAACTTGCATAAATAATAAGAGAGCAAACACGCTTTTCCCATCTCAGTTAAGGATTCTTGATGTTCCAGAATCTTTACAAAATGAACATAAGTGACGAATCAAAATAATTCAGCATAATTAGCTTCAAATAACTCACCAGTCATGACATACTCAGGAGCAGCATATCCGTATGTGCCCATTACTCGTGTTGAAACATGGGTTTGGTCCCCCATCGGTCCATCCTTTGCAAGACCGAAGTCTGAAAGCTTTGCATTGAAATCCTGCAGGTTTATACCTTAAATATTAAATAACTGAAACCCAGATAAAATTCACTTGTTTTATAGTGGCACGTAAGTTAACATTTTAAAGAAAATGATGGCTTGTTCTTCTACATTTCTATTCACAGAAAAACACAAAAAAATAAAATAAAAATTTAAACTCTGGTTGGAAGGCTGATGATGCTATTCAGTAGTGCACCTTCTGGCCCCCCCTTCCTTTTATTTTGATAAACAGCAATAAACAATCAAAGCCTTTTCTTACTAGGTGGGATCGGCTATATGGATCAAATGTCTCTACATATAGGTCATTTAAGTCTAAGTCCTTCCTAATGGTTTCACCTAGAGTTTTTTGGTCTTCATCTTTCTCTAGGAGCTATCCTCCATCTGATCAACTCTCCTAAATGGTGCTTTTATTAGTCTTTTTCATACTTGTCCAAACCATCTTAGGCATGATTTCACCATATTTTACTTAATACGTGTTGTGCCACTCCTATTTACCCTCTAATACATTCATTCTTGATTTTATCTTTTCTTGTTTGGCTGTTTGCCCACTCATCCAATGCAACTTTTTCATCTCTACCACACTCATCCTATGCTCTGGTTAGCACTTTACTACCTAACACTCAGAACTATCAAGCATCACTAGTCTTATGGCTATACACTAGAACTTTCTTTTTAGCCTGTTAGATACCTCTCATTCACAAATAACACCTAAAGCATTCCTTCATTTCATCCACCCAACTTGAATCCTATTGTTTACATCTCCCTCTATTTCTCCATCACTTAGTATGATAAATCCGAGGTACCCAAATTGTGTGACTTAATGTATAGGGCGATCTCCAATTTTCACTTTTAAGCCAGTGCTAACACACATCTTACTGAACTTGCATTCCATTCCACACACTCTATTTTACTTCTACTTAAACAAAAGCGATGTGAGTCCAAAGCTTCTCTACATAACTCTGGTTTACTGTTTATGCCCTCTCAACTCCCTCACTAGGGCTATCATATGCAAAAACCATGCATTATGCATTATGACACTAGTTCCTGGATATAATGGTATAAAGTAGAAGTCACCTTTGATATCTAAAAATTCCAGATTCTAGAAAAAAAGATGATAACAAGTTTGGTTTGTTTTCTGTTTTCGTTTTTAGTTGGGATGCTTTCATTAATAACTATATAAGGTTTAATACTATGTTAGTCCCTGAACTTTTTGGGGGAAAATTCCAATTAGGTCCTTGAATTTTAAAAGTTTGTAATAATGTCTTACGTCCCTAATCTTATAAAAATTTGTAATTGAGTCCCTCATGCACATCTCCTTTAGGGTTCCCAAAAAATATAGGAACCTATTTGAATTTTTCAAACAAGTATAGGAACCTGTTTGAATTTTCGCAAATAGTTCAAAGATCCACAAATGGATGAGTGGATTAATCACTTGACGGCACCCTAATGGAACCCTAACGAATATGTATAAGGTACTCAGTTACAATTTTTATAAATTTAAAGACCCAATTACAAACTTAGAGGGACCAACAAAGTAATTAAATCGTAAAAAAAACCACTTTGTTATCACTTTGCTTCCTATTTTCAAACTTTTGTCTTGTGAAGGAAATGGTAAAAGCAAAGCAAGAAAATGTTGTTTTCACCAATTTCCTTCACAAAAGTTAGAAAAAAGGAAGAAAGTGAAAATAATGAGGCATTTTTTAAATTATCATTGAAAACATATAAACTGAAAATGAATAGAAAACAAATCAAACACGCCCTTAAGTTTACAGACTTTGGCTTTCAAAATAAATTAGAAAGATAACAAACCGCATCTAGCAAGATATTTGATGTCTTGAAGTCGCGATATATGATGGGCCTTTCTGCACCATGAAGAAAAGCAAGCCCTTTTGCAGCATGTAAAGCAATCTTCATTCTTTTTGACCAAGTCAGTGTTGAGCCCACTCCTAAGATCAATAAACAATGCGAAGGTCAGGACTGTAAAGTAGAGACAGTTACTTACCAATTAATTTATTCGGTTGTTTTAAAATCAGATAGAACGTTACAATGAACTTGAGGAATTCGACAGTAAGAATAATGAGATTTATTCAAGGCCTTCATATTAATTGAAGGTAAGACCGGGTGCTTTCTTTGATTATTAGTTGGTTAAATTTCAAAGAGGACATTTACAACATGAGCAGTTTGTTCCAACATCTTGTATGGTAATATAATTCATTATGCTAAGGGCCATATAAATGTAAACAACCCTTGATTGGCAATATAGTATCCTTTTATTTGTTCCCAGAAGACAACAAAATTATAAGCATGTCAAAAAATATTGAAGGTGTTAAAAATATTTGGGTCCGATTGCCAGAATACCAGTAATATACTGATATGTTAATCATATGAATAATACAATCTTAGTATATGTAACCTAAATCCAATTTGAAAATTAGAAATGTTGGCAACTTCTTCCAAAACTTACTGCGAAAAAGATGTTTCTCCAAGCTCCCATTTGCCATGTATTCGTAGACTAATAACCTGTGATCATCCTCACAGCAATATCCAATGAGCTTCACAAGATTTGGGTGACTAAATTGACCTAAATAGTTAACTTCAGCCTGCAAAAGTGAACAAAACCATGCGGTTAAGTTTGGTCCTCTCTACTACTCACTTGCATTAGTTGAAGCCTCTTGCCACTCTAATTATCACTCATTATTCAAACACAAATGAACCATTACTTTCTCTTTTCAAGTTACTCTTCAAATAATAATACGAGCTTAATTTTGATACATTGGTGGTGGAAAAAAAAACCTTTATTCTGTTAATCAATCACAAATTAATCTTATGTGTAACTTTTAAAGTAGTTTTTATAAGAGTCAAATAAATTTTATAATGCAATAATTTATGATTCGTTGACAGTGTAAAATATCTTTATAATGACACCAATTAAATCATAATAAGGACAATAACAAATGACCATAATATCGTATGAGAATGAGTTGGTATTATTATTAGGACTAAACTCAGGTACAATGCTATATGCACAGTTGGTACTGTCCTAGACACAAAAGACAGTTATTTTCATTAAATAGGTGCATGTTTTGAGACAGATTGCAATAATTACGATATATTTTTAGTGAGACACGGTGGGAACAGTAGATAAGGAATTGTTTCTAATCTTTTTCCTTATTATTATTATTATTGACTATTAACTTCTCCAACACCAACAGGCACTGTTGAATTAATAATGGCAAATTCTGCATAAATAATTAATAAATGAAATTGAAATAGAGTAAGATTCTAGGTTACTTACGAGCCATTCCCTATCGCCTTGGAATCCTTCGCGATTAAGCTCCTTGATGGCGACTTGAGTGGACTTGTAACCTGACCTGACACTATCATCTACGACTCCATTATACACAACTCCAAAACCACCCTCTCCTAAGATCAAATCTGGCCGAAAGTGCTTCGTTGAGAGCCTCAGCTCCTCATACGTGAAAATATCAACATTGCTGTATCCAGCACTTTGCCGTAGATCTGTTATATTCATCGAAGTTGCTGTCGTCGATGCAGATGAAGATTCATGTCCTACTGAACTACCTAACCAGGATAATAATGCGATTACTATTATTATCTATTCAAAAACCTAAATAATGAGAGATGAAATGAAATTACCTGAAGGTTTAGGTTTTGTATTTGTGTTTTGTTCTTCAATGCTGAAGCAAACCCCCATGAATCTGAATCAGAATCAGAAACCTAAATACAAATTGAAGAAGAGCACATACATTTACATTTACATTTACATTTCTCGATTTGATTTGAGATGGTTTCGTATCTGAGGAATTGGATCTGGTAGGTCGAAAAAGGAAACCAAGTCCCGATCGAAACCAGTGAATAAGGAAATGGAAGTTGAATTTGAATTTGAACAGTTATGGTATAGAGAGAGAGAGAGAGAGAGAGAGAGAGAGATGAGTTTTGACACAGACAGAGAGAAATGAATGAATGAGTGAAGAATGATTCAAAGGTGAATAATGACAAAATGTTATTGGCTTCCACCCATGGGCGCCGAAAGCGCCAAACAAAACGCTACAATTCTTCTTTTCATTTTCGTCCTCTCTCTAACACAATTTTACCCTTCCATTTCAACACCATTTCCAACTTTGCCATTTCACCTTTCTCTCTCTCTCTAGCTCGCGTGAGTTTCTTTTTTTATTTCATTTTTTTATTTTTTTTACTAAGTATTTTTTAGAGTTTTGATGTAGGCTATATATATATATATATATATATATATATATATATATATATATATATATATATATATATATATATATATATATATTCTTCCCTTAATCTAGTCATGTTTATTAAGCCGTAGGATATGAATTATTACTACACGGGTTTAAATCTCTACAGTATACTCCTCTTTTTCGTTCCCTTTTTCTCTTTCCTCCATATAAGACTTCTTATAAGTCTACCTCTGGTACAAAAGAAAAATAATTAGGATAACTTTCTTTGAAATTTATGTTGTTATTATTATACCTACTTTTTGAGGTTTTTATTATTATTATACTTACCTATTTGTGTTTATATTATAATTATATTTACATTTCTTACAATATAAATCTTATATGATGTCAAGTATATTTATGAATCTCGACTATAATATAAGTATATTTAAGATAAACTATTTTTTTCTTTTATTTGTTTTCCTAAGAAAAATTATGCTTTTAATTAAATAAAATTAAATATTTAAAATACAATTTGTAAAATGAGTAAAAATGAAAACCAAAATTATGTTTTTCAAATGTTCAAATAACTTTTTATTTTTTATTATTTATGCATATGTATAATATTTTCTTTAATAAAAAAATTGATAAACTTGTAACAAAAAAAATTATAAACTATCTAAAATTTCTGGATTTGCACTAGTGCAGAAAAGGAATTTTACATCGTTTTTTTTTTACTTTTCACATCGATTTTCAAACTGATGTTGAAACGACCGATGTGGTTTATTGCCATTTTTCACATCAGTTTTAAAACCGATGTTAAAAATTCTATTTCAGCAACACAATAATTCTTGTTCAACACTTTTCACATCGATTTTAACTCCATTTTCCACATCGGTTATTTTAAAAACCAATGTGATAACCCAACTATTCACATCGGTTTTAAAAATAACCGATGTATAAAGTGGGGTTACCACATCAATTTTTTAAGAAAGCGGTGTGAAATGTTGGGTTATCACATCGGTTATTTCAGAAACCGATGTGAAAGAGTCTTTTTTTATAAAAAAAAAACCCCTTTACAATAGTGACAGTCCTTTCCCCTGTTTCAGTAATCCAGGAATCCACATATCAATACAGAATCTAAATATTCTCAACACAATCATTTTTGTACAATCAAAACATACTAAATTAAAAGATTACAAATAATAAATATATTCAATTACATTCAGACAACAAAGATAATTAGAAACCAAAAGGCTACATATGATATATTATAGATTTTATGTCAAAACATATATTAGTCAAAAGTACACTATAGCTAGTACAAGATGCGTTTATTATAAACTAACTACATACATACTATGGTAATTGGTACTCAAGAAAGAAAGTTGTCCAACGCATCCTTATGTTATTGATGTCGTCATCAGAGAGTGGAGTCGGATTGTTGAATATCTGCAAGTTTAATTGGACATAAGATTATATCTTTTACGTAATAAACTAAAATAAAACATATAACAAGTCTATAACTATTAGAACTAATTGTGTTCCCAATTAGCATTTACCTCCTGCCATCTTTCAGTGATACCGGAGGAGATAATTTCGACCATCCACTTCATCACATAATATCCACATTCCCATGATCCACGGTGTCTACGGGACTACGTACAAATGAAACCCAATTAGAATATAAGGAATTAAATAGAAATCAATAATTATACCCACTGGGCTTGAAGCATTTGTAATAAATATCTTACGTTAGGGATAATCCATCTAATAGCCAGACGCCTTTCACCACGCAGCAGCATCAATAGAACTATCATAAGAAAATAAGCATTAATTAAAGTATATCTTATAGATTTCAGATGATTAAAACAACTTCATTACTAATTATAAATTATTTTAATGCTTACGTTTCCATAATGATCTTCAGTTGCTTCGCCAGCTTATTTCCCATCGAGCAGAAGAAGACCATGAGATTCAACCGAGGGCACAAGATCAACAATTGCCAATGTTTATTGCATTTGCAGAACAATTAGTAACTAATTCATATATAGTACATTATAATTAAATAACCGGTACTTACTTATTGAGATAAGGCGCAAGGTAGAACTGATGATCATCTCAGGCAAGTATATAACGTATGGTGGGGATCGGGCCTTCTGATGTTAGGAGAACATCACCCTGAATGAGCATGGGGTCAATGAACCCATAAAGGGTGAGGTTGCCCTGATCAACTAACATGTGATGCAAATACTTAATATATTGATAAAACATGTTAGTTATCATAGCATTTAAAATTTAATTACTTAATTTACAAATAAAATGTACCTACGTGCACCATAACGAGATGTGTGCAGCACTAGCCATTTCACGATCGAGCACCATCTCCATAAGCTCCTTCTTTTTGATATACAGATCGTCACCTGACCTGCCATCATGTTCCAACCTTACCAAAGCTGCGTCAGCCTCCATGTTCACAACCTGTAAATCCAGACGTGTAAAAACGCCACCAGGATCCCCTTTGTCAATCCCCTAAACAACAAAGATATACATTAGTAATCACAGTTAAGTTATTTCATTCGTAATTAATTGAATGGTCAAATGAATACCTTGGCGCAGAGACTTCTTCTCGGTCTTCCCGGATCCGACCTTTTAGGCGAGAATATCATTTCAAAGATCCTAAAAAAACATTATCTTTAAACAATAATAAATAATTACAACTACAAATATAGAAAAACACAACTAATTGAATACCTCGGATGTAACAAGAAACCCGACCAGTCTTCTTGGCTGTGGGATGAAGTTACCAGTGACCTGGCCCACTATTTGAACCTCCTCAGTGGGTACAGGGACTCGAGCATCAGCATCTCGAATAATCTCAACCACGACCCTCACCTGATCATCCGGTAATAAACGGTAGTGTATGGTATTACCTAAGTTATGTGCCCTCCCTAATGCCACTAAGCGGCGATCATAATGATCATCAACATACATCTCAGACCTATCAGGGTCGTCATCATCATCATCATCATCATCATTTTCAGGCTGATGAGGAGGATCACATGAGCCCTTAGTGCTCACATGGACAGAGGGTTGGACACCTGTGTTTTGCTGGGACATAGCAACCATTATTGCAAGTTGCTGGGAAAACTACTGGGCCATCTCCTATCTAAGCTCATCCGCTATCTCCCGTTTTAGTCGTTCTCTATCTGCATCAACATCCCTATTATAACACCCGGGTGCCGACGAGGGCGGGGAGTGGTCGCCGGTGTAAGAAAGCACGGACAAGGAGCGACTCCCGGCAGACTTCTAGGCGGAGGGACACATGAATGAACCGATTACACACCCGAACGAGAGGGATCCTGAGACTGTGTAGGTATGGGACTATACAGTTGAGGAAGGCTTATATGAATTGATTGGTACTACCTATACTAATAAGATGCATCTTCTTTTCGGGAGCCCATCACTTAAGAACTCCATAGTTAAGCGTGCTTGACTTGGAGCAATTATGGGATGGGTGACCTCCTGGAAAGTTTTCCCATGAAGCATGTGAGTGAGGACAAAGCACGCTGAAAAGTCCCGTGTTGGTTTGTGGGGACAGTCGTCAATCCATAGAGCAGCCAGGGATGTTACAAATGGTATCGGAGCGGCACCTCTCCCAGTACGGTGTGGTTCAAGGACGAACCAAGCGGAAGCTGGTGGGCATGTAACACCCGGGTGCCGACGAGGGCATGGAGTGGTCGCCGATGCAAGAAGGCACGGACAAGGAGCGGCTCTTGGCAGGCTTCTAGGCGGAGGGACACATGAATGAACCGATAACACACCCGAATGAGAGAGATCCTGAGACTGTAAGTATGAGACTATACAGTTGAGGAAGGCTTATATGAATTGATTGGTACTACCTATACTAACAAGATGCATCTTCTTTTCGGGAGCCCATCACTTAAGAACTCCACAGTTTAGCGTGCTTAACTTGGAGTAATTCTGGGATGGGTGACCTCCTGGGAAGTTTTCCTAGGAAGTGTGTGAGTAGGGACAAAGCACGCTGAAAAGACCCATGTTGGTCTGTGGGGTCAGTCGTCAATCCATAGAGCAACCAGAGATGTTACAAATGGTATCAGAGCGGCACCTCTCCTAGTACGGTATGGTTCGGGGACGAACCAAGCGGAAGCTGGTGGGCATGTAACACTCGGGTGCCGACCAGGGCGGGGAATGGTCGCCGGTACAAGAAGGCACGGACAAGGAGCGGCTCCTGGCAGGCTTCTAGGTGGAGGGACACATGAATGAACCGATTACACACCCGAATGAGAGGGATCCTGAGACTGTGTAGGTATGGGACTATACAGTTGAGGAAGGCTTATATGAATTGATTGGTACTACCTATACTAATAAGATGCATCTTCTTTTCGGGAGCCCATCACTTAAGAACTCCACAGCTAAGTGTGCTTGACTTGGAGCAATTCTGGGATGGGTGACCTCCTGGGAAGTTTTCCCATGAAGCATGTGAGTGAGGACAAAGCACGCTGAAAAAACCCGTGTTGGTTTGTGGGGACGATCGTCAATCCATAGAGCAGCCAGGGATGTTACACCTATGGCATTGGTGTGAAGATGAACCATGGTATTGGCGAATGTCAACGCCCCATCCAACACCAATGACACGGCCCGGGTGGTCTGGTTTACCGATGGCAACAGCTACGATGGCGTGGGGGTGGAGGTGGATCAACAACTCTGGATGATTATCACCTGTAGGATCTGCCGGAGATGCTTCTTGCCGAAGTCTTTTCTTTTCCACTTCCACCATTGTCAGGTCAAGTTTTTTATATCCCCCACGAGACAGTATATGAGGGTAGACATTCTTGCTTTGGTTTTCCTACCCCTTTTTCCTCTTCTCCTGTTATAAATAGAAGACAATTAAATTACATAAGTAAATTAAGAAAATTAATGAAATTACATAAATTTAGAGACAACTCAAATAAGTTAACCTGAAGTCTGTGATCATGTCGGCTCTGAACAAAGCGATCCCACGTCGCCTGGTCAAGAAACGGGTACACCTCAAGTGGGTTCTTTTCACGGCTTTGCTTGAATACATAATATCTGCCCAGGTCCACCTTAAAACCCATCCAACGCCAGCATACTTTATCAAATGCTTCTTCATATCGGTCGTATCCGGCAGGTTTGTGAGCTACATTAACACCAAAAGAATCAACGAATTACTGTATGATATTAATAAGATTAAAATAAAGTAGATACAAACACATGACGTAAAAGTATAGATACCATAATACTCTTCCATATCTGATCATTCACGCCCTGCGGTACATCTTTCCAACGCTCAATAAGTATACTAGGCTTGCTTCGAGCAAGTGTCCCCACAAAACTGATAAACTGCTCTGCCATTGACCCAATAGGATTGAGATTAGCATCAAAGTCAATTCTTATCCTTTGATTTGAACCACGATTGGCAGTCAAATTCCTTATTCGTGTGGCACGTCTACCCTTTCTACCCGTAGACGAGGTCTCCGACCCGCTGCATGAAGGAGGGATATCCTCAGAATCAGTCATGTATACCTGTTTAGACAAAAAATAAATTGTCAGTATGTCTGGATAAATTAATAACAAACATAACTTATAAATATTGATCAACATAAGCATAACTCATAAATATCAACGTAAACATATAATATAACTTTAAACACTCAAACTAAACTTACATTGTGGTCAAGTAGTAAAGTTCTCCCATAACCCTTCTTGGTGATTACGAGTAGCATGTACACCGTCCACTTCATTTTCCTCATTGAAATTAGGCACCTGTGTTGAGAAAGAAGGGGTGTCAAAAATATCAAGAGTTGAATCTTGATTTCCCTCATTACCATTATACATGTTTTTTCCCTGGAGAACCACTGATCACCTTTTGTTAGAAGGATCACAGATATAAAACACTTGTTTTCCTTGGGATGCCATAATGAAAGGCTCTTCTTTATTACCTACCTTATTAAGGTCCACCAATTTGAATTCTAACTCATCGGTTTGCACACCGTTGTTACTGTCGACCCACTGACATTTAAAAACAGGCACTCTAAACTTCGTGTAATCAACCTCCCAGATCTCTTCAATGATTCCAAAGTATGAAACGGATGCCATAACAGGGTTTTTATCTTTCGAACTAGAGAAATGCATGGACTCGGAAACAACCATAACCCCACTGTTTTGCATAGTACTTTTGTCATCCTGGGACTTTGTATAGAAGGAAAACTTATTGATATCGTACCCACTCCAGCATATGACATCAAAGTTAGGCCCCTGTGCTAGCCATTTTAATGTATCAGAAGCAGTACCATCCTTTGCAATTTTTTCTTTAACCCAGTTCAAGAAAGTCTTATTATGCTTGTTCAAACACCATTTTTCATTCATTATAGGGTAAGTTTCATTGATGATGCTTTTGTGCTCACATAAGTATGGTTCAACCTCATCAGTGTTATTCAATATATACAAATGTGCTTGAAGCACTTTCTTCCGATCCATGCTCTTAACAGTGATACCTCGTGTACCCTTACCATCATATCTTCCTTCATGACGAGACTTCGGAAGCCCTACAGGTTCCGCTTCTGACATGTAGTCTGTACAAAACTCAATAGCTTCTTCTGCAACATACCTTTCAACAATAGATGCTTTGGGACGGTGTGGATTCTTCATACATCCTTTCAAGATCTTCATGTATCGCTCAACCAGATACATCCATATTAAATAAACGGGGTCACACAATCTAATCTCCCTCACTAGATGAACAATCAAATGAACCATGATGTCAAAAAATGAAGGTGGAAAATACATCTCCAATTGGCATAAGATAATGGCTGCCTCATTTTCCAAGTCATCCAACTTTTTAGTGTCAATGACCTTGCTACATATAACATTGAAGAATAAGCATAACCTAGTAATGGCATGTCTGAATTTTTTAGGCAAGATGTCACGAATGGCCACCGGTAGTAGTTGTTGCATCAAGACATGACAATCATGAGACTTTAAGCCAACTAATTTGAGATCTTTCATTGATACAAGTCTCTTGATATTTTAAGAGTAATCCTGTGGCACTTTGACTCCACGTAGACTTTCACAGAAACTTCTTTTCTCTTTTTTTCATAAAGTGTGACATGCTGGGGGCAAATAAGTCTTCTTATCCCCCACTTTATGTGGAGCTAACTGCTTTCGTGTACCCATCGCAACTAGATCCGGACGAGAATTCACATCATCCTTTGTCTTGCCTTGAATGTTGAGAAGCGTTCCAATTAAATTGTCACGCATATTTTTCTCCACATGCATCACATCAATACAATGTTTTACATCAAGCTTACACCAGCATGGAAGATCAAAGAAGATCGACCTCTTCTTCCATATATTCTTCTTAATAGCCTTCTTATGGGTCTTCCCATAGATAACATTAGTGTTCTTCACCCGTTCATAAACTTGGTTTCCAGTCAAGGCCACCGGAGCAATTTCATTCTCCGAAAGTCCATTGAAAGCTTTCCTTAATCTACGATAAGGATAATTACACTGGAGAAATCTCTGATGCCCAAGGTAAATTGTCTTCCTTCTATGTTGGAGTTGATGGTGAAATGTGCCTTCTTCACATATTGGACATGCTTTATGCCCCTTAACACTATACCCGCACAGATTCCCGTATGCCGGAAAGTCATTGATGGTGCAAAATAACATGGCACGCAATCTGAAAGTCTCACGGCAATACCCGTCGATCACATCAATGCCTTCATCCCACAACATTCTCAAGTCTTCAATCAAGGGACTCAGATAAACATCAATATCATTTCCTGGCTATTTTGGACCCGAAATCATCATACTTAACATAATGTATTTACGTTTCATGCATAACCAAGGAGAGGGGTTGTAAATTACCAGGAGAACGGGACATGAACAATGAATACTACTTAAGTTTCCATATGGATTCATTCCATCGGTAGCAAGTCCAAGCCTGAGGTTTCTGGGCTTATTGCCAAACTCCGGAAACAAACTATCAATTCTCTTCCATTGCGAAGAATCAGCCGGGATGACGAAGCTGTCCATCACATTACCTCTCATCTGCATGCCATCTAATATTCTTTGCATCCTTTTCATTAGAAAACAACCGCTTGAACCGCAGAATTACTGGAAGATACCATAACACCTTCGCAGGAGGACCCTTGGTGACCGCATCACAACTAGAATCATCATCCTTCACTTTGTAGCGTGATACCCCACACCTAGGGCACTCGTGCAACTCTTCAAACTATTTCCTGTATAATATGCAATCATTGGGTAAAGCGTGTATTTTCTTATACTCCATACCCATCGGACACAATATCTTCTTCTCCTCATAGTTTCGGGACGGTAATGTGTTACCTTCTGGAAGCATGTCTTTCAACAACTCAAGCAATTCAGTGAAGCTTTTATCGCTCCACCCACTTCTTGCCTTCACATTGAACAATCTTAACACCGCTGACAACCGTGTGAAATTAGTGCACCCCGGATACAAAGAAACTTCCGAATCACTGCACAAAGTATCATACACATGTGCTCGCCGAAAAAGAATGTTACCCAACATCACGGATCATGTCCTCTAGTAAATCGTCCATATCCACGTCATCAACTTCCTCTCTATGCGACACCATTGGCCTGTCTAACGATTCACCATGACATATCCATATTGTATAACTCTTGTAAATCCCCTCACAAATAAGATGCTCCCGTATCTCCTCAGCTTCTAGTCATCTCTCATTCAAACAGTTAACACAAGGACAATAAAACCTTCCGTTACCACTATCAGGAGCATTTGCTTTTGCAAATTGTATAAAATATTCCACTCCATTCTCATACTCATCACTTGTCCGTCTAGCATTCATCCAACCGCGATCCATGACTAAAACCAATAACTTCTTACTTAGTCCAAGATCTTCATCAACTACTTCTTATGACAGGGTATGGCCCTATCCCATTCGAGAAGAAACTTTTTCAACATTTGGTTAATAGTTAGTCCTTAACTCTCATGCTCATACTCGATGAAAATTCGCAAGCATTTCCCTTCGGTCTCCGACGTACACTACTTGAACGCGATGACATCCACCACGATAAAGTATGCACCCGAAGAACGAAAGGAAATGTATCAATCCGAACTTTCATCAAGTATATAGCATGAGAATCAATGAATAATTATTTTAACTAAATGAAGAAATTTTTTTCCCAAATTGTCCAACTTTGGACAATTCAAGATCCAATACAATGAGCGGTACCTTAAGCATGTACACGTGTGCTCATTAGTATTGCATCTCAAACGGGAAACTAAGGTGCTTTACTAATTAATTAAAATTAAGAAAAATAATAAAACACTCCAATCCCCAAGTACAATGCAAACAAAATCCAAACGAGAAAAATGGAGAGGAGAAAGCTTACCGGGTGTGGGAAGAACACTCAGTCGGAAACCGTATTGAATAGTGAATATTCTGCTCGGAACTTGTATCGTAATAGTTTCAATAACAGCAAGTGTACCTATACAAAAGATGTTAAGTCTCTAAAATGTCTGATGTGCATTTCCCTAAGTTTTGATGAGAACTAAACGTTGGTTAATGATTTAATTAACCTTCAAATTGGTTGCTAACCTGTCTATCGAGTGTGTAGATTAAATAAGAGAATCATCCGTCCAACGCAAGTGATTGAAACGCACGTCCAACACCGTAGTGATGGAAGGTCACGTCCAACAGCGTAGTGATAGAAGCTCACATCCAACACACAAGTGATTGAAACAAACGTCCAGTACTGTAGTGATTGAAGCGCACATCCAAAACGCAAGAGATAGAAACTTGCGTCCACTAAAATGATGAAAGCCAACGTCTACTAAAGTGACAGAGGCGCTCGTCTACTAAAGGAATCAGAATCGCTCATCCAATGACGTGGCAGATGGAGCTCGTCCATTAAGGTATCAGAATGACTCGTCCAATGACGTGGCATTTGGAGCTCGTCCATTAAGGTATCAGAATGGCAGGTCCAATAACGTGGCATATGGAGCTCGTCTACTAGGTTACGTTCAACCAGTTAAAGGAGCATCCGCCCAATGACGTGGCAAATGGAGCTCGTCCATTAAAGTAACAGAGGCTCTTGTCCACTAGAGTAACAGAGGCTCTCGTCCACTAGAATAACAGAAGTGCTCGTCCACTAAATGTGACAGAAGCGCTCGTCCACACTAGTCTTTGGACTTGCTGAGTCCTTAATATGGAGCTCGTCTACTAGCCCGAATGAAAACTCAAATGGCTAGATAGACGCGGTTATTTTCAAGATAGAAGCACTTATCTTATGAACGCGAATTCTCTAAGGATTATCATAATCGTATTTCAAGAACTAGAAAGAGACTTGAAGCCTTCTCTCCTACTCAGTTTCATGATTATCAAGAAAAGTCAGAAGTTACTCTCTCAAGCAACCTTGGATAATCAGAACCAAAGACCAGTTAAAGAATGCTTCCAACATGCTTTATTCCCTAGTACCTCTGGTCCTTACACAAAAAGGGAAGTGTACTCAGTAAAGTACAAAAAGATCTATGTACAACTCTGATATGGCTGTATCACGATGCATAAAGCCATGATCCTTCATGTTAGAGTACAACCAACGTTCCTATTGCATTAATGGTTGCCCAGAACGACTCTATTGCATTTAATGAAGTTCTGCTTGAAGCCAACATCTGAGGGAATGTCTCTAACAGATCATAAATGCTTGAAGACCATAAATACAGAAGTCATTGAAGATGACGATGAGAGAGAGTTGCTGAAGCTACTACTTCTGCTACACTTAATGAAAAATGAGAGGATCGCCACCTTCATCTCAACAGAAATCATCCTCAATGTAAACATTATATATTCACTCAAGTGAGTGTTATGAGAGATTTTTTTTATCAGTTCTGAAGTACTTAAAAATATATCCACTCTTGTGAGTGTAGGAAGAACTCATCTCTGTACTTCATTGTAAAATCACTCCATGAGTGTTGTGAGATTTTCTCTATGTAACCTTCATCAAAATCCAGTGAGCCTGGAGAGGCTAGGTGAAAATAATACTTGCAACAACCTGGAGAGGTTGGTTAAGAATAATACTCGTTGACCTTGAAGAGGCTAGGTGTGCAAATAATACTTGCAACAGTCTGGAGAGACTGGTTAAGAACAATACTCAATGAGCCTGGAGAGGCTAGGTGTGCAAATAATACTTGCAACAGTCTGGAGAGGCTGATTAAGAACAATACTCAATGAGACTGGAGAGGCTAGGTATGCAAATAATACTTGCAACAGTCTGGAGAGGCTGGTTAAGAACAATACTCAATGAACTTGGAGAGGCTAGGTGTGCAAAGACTACTCATTGTATTTATCTGATGTGATAGTGGAGAAAAACTCAGCTACTGCTGGGGACTAGATGTAGCTCATCGTTTATATGAGTGAACCAGGATAAATCTTGTTGTTTATTTTCTCTCTACCCTTATCTCCTTATCTTTGTTGTTTTATATATTTTCAACAAAGTTTTCTAATTGATTTTAAGCTTTATGTTCTAAGCTATTTTCAAATGTTTTTTATCCTCTAGATGTTGTCTAACCGGTTAATGTTTAGTCTAAGATAATCAGACAAGTCAATATTGTCCATTAGACAAGTGAAATGCTTTATCTTCCTTATTTCCAAATTGGTTAAGAATATGTTATTAGTTTTGTTAGATGGTTTTTAAATTATCTTCTTTTATCCATCTACACTCTCTTTATTTGAAAAACTCTGATTTATGTTTTGTTGTTTAGTAAAAGTTTTAAATTTCTATTATCACCCAATTCAGCCCCCTCTTGTGTGATGGTTGCTTTGATCTAACAATTGGTATCAGAGCTACGTGCTCTGTAGAGAAGCTTAACCGCTTAGAGTTAAAGATCCTTGTTATCTTAGCAACCAAAATCTTTTTTTTAAAATGTTTGATTTTAATTTTTTTTTTAAAAACTCGTGTCTTTGAATTTCTTTTCACAAAAATTCAAACTGGAAATGTTTTTATAAGATGTTAATTTTATTTTGTGAAATATTTTTCTTTATACTCTTTTTTCTTGTAAACCAAATTCATTTGGACTAATCTTGTTAAAATACTTTTTTTAACATTAGAAAAATGTTTTTAAGAATTTTGTCTTTTAAAAATATTGTTTTTGACAAACCAAAAAGGTGCATCAAATCTAAAAATATTTTATTTCTGTTTAATGCTATTTATGTTACCAACAATGCTTCTTTGTGTAAAAATATATCATTGAATTAGAAGATGCAGATCATTGATAGAAGTTGGATTATAAAAATGTCTTCAAGAAGAAGAACACAACATAATTAGTGACTCTTCGTCTCAAGAAGCCTGTGAGGAAAAGTACTTAACAAGATGGAAGGATCACCCAACAAGAAAGGAAACCTTCTATAAAGGATCTAACTCAAGAAAAACTTTTGGAGTTGAGTTTATTAAACTTGAGAAGCCACACCAGAAGTTACTTGATCCTATTCCTTGTTGAAAAGTTGAGAACAACATGACTGCTGAAAAATTAAAGGAATCAGAAAAGGAAAGTTATAGGAATTGGTACTATTGGTGGTAAACCCTCTCTTCCCTCTATATCTAATGTTCTTATGGTTAAAGGATTAAGACACAATTTGCTTAGCATAAGTCAATTATGTGATAGTGGTTTTGATGTTTCCTTTACCAAGGATGTATGCATAGTTAAAGACTGTTGTGGCCAAACCCTCTTTTCAGCTAAAAGGCAACAAAATCTTTATAAGATTGAACTGTCTGATCTCTCAGATCAAAGTGTAACCTGTCTGATGTCTAAAGAGGACGAGAGATTGTTATGGCATAAGAAACTAGGACATGCTAATATGAAACTAATTTCTGAATTTAAAAGAAATAATCTCGTAAGAGGATTGCCTAATATTAGCTTTAAGAAATATGTCTTGTGTGATGCATGTCAGAGAGGTAAACAGATAAAATCAAGTTTCAAATCTAAAAACCAAGTATCAACCTCTAGACCTCTTCAGTTGTTACACATGGATCTATTTGGACCAGTTAGTGTTGCCAGCCTGGCTGGAAGAAAATATGGATTTGTCATAGTTGATGACTATTCTTGATACACATAGGTACTCTTCCTAACACACAAGGATGAGACTTTTAAGGCTTTATCAGTATTCTGCAAAAGAGTACAAAATGAGCAGGGTTTCTGTATTTCTACCCTTAGAAGTGATCATGGGGGAGAATTTGAAAATGAGCAGTTTAGACAGTTCTGTGAGGAGAATGGAATCTCTCACAATTTTTTTGCACCTAGAACTCCACAGCAAAATGGAGTGGTTAAGAGAAAGAACAGATCTATGCAAGAGATGGCTAGATCTATGCTCAATGAAAATAATCTCCCTAAGTACTTCTGGGCAGAAGCTGTAAACACTGCTTGTTATGTACAAAACATAATACTTATTAGGCCTTTTCTAAAAAGGACTCCTTATGAATTGTGGAAAGGAAAAAGCCCCAACATATCTTATTTTCATGCTTTTGGATGTGAATGTTTTATTCTGAATACCAGAGATAATCTTGGAAAGTTTGATTCTAAGGTAGATAAAGGTATTTTCGTAGGTTATTATGAAAAGTCTAAGGCTTTTAGAGTATACAATTCAAGAACTTGTATTATTGAAGAATCTGCTCATGTTAAATTCAATGATGGATTAAAGACTAATAAAAAACTATCAGATCTAGAAGATGATCTTACAGGTCTTGATATAAACAAGCCATAAAGTCAACAACCCGATCTAACCAAAACAGAACCTGTGCTTGAGGCTGAAAGACAAGTGGAACAAACGAGTCAGCAGACAAGTCAAGATCTTCATGATGATCTCAAAAGGGATTGGAAGTTCAACACTCATCATCCTAGGATCTTATTATTGGAAATCCTTCTGAAGGAGTAAGAACCAGATCCACATTAAGAGAATCAAGCAATGTGGCCTTTATTTTAGATTTGGAGCCTAAACGCATTGAAGAAGCTCTTGAGGATGAAAGCTGTATTCTTGCAATGCAAGAAGAACTTAACCAGTTCACAAGAAATGATGTCCAAACTCTTGTCTCTAAGCCTAAAAACAAGTCGGTTATTGGAACAAGATGGGTCTTCAGAAACAAATTGGATGAAGATGGTAAAGTTGTCAGAAATAAGGAAAGGTTAGTAGCTCAAGGCTATAACCAACAAGAAGGTATTGATTATACTGAAACCTTTGCACCTGTAGCTAGAATAGAAGCCATATGCATTTTAATGTCATATGCTTCACAACACCAAATTACCATGTTTCAAATGGATGTAAAAAGTGCTTTTCTAAATGGTATAATTGAAGAAGAAGTGTATGTTAAACAACCCCCTGGTTTTGAGGATACTGATAAACCAGATCACATTTTCAAACTTAAAAAGGCATTATATGGTTTGAAACAAGCACCTAGAGCATGGTATAATAGACTCAGTTCTTTTCTCATGCATAATGGTTTTACTAGAGGACAAGTAGACACTACCCTGTTGAAAAAATGCTCTAAATAGAACTTTATTATAGTTCAAATATATGTTGATGATATTATTTTTGGAGCAACTAATGAAAAGCTGTGCAAGGAATTTTTAAATCTAATGCAAGCTGAATTTGAGATGAGCATGATGGGAGAATTGAAGTTCTTTCTTGGATTACAAATCAAGCACACAAGTGATGGAATTTACATTCATCAACAAAAATATACCAAGGAGATACTCAAGAAATACAAAATGGAAAATGCAAAGTTCATGAAAACCCCTATGCAACCCAATGCAAAACTAAGCAAAGATGATGAAGGAAAAAAAGTAGATCAAACTGTCTACAGAGGTATGATTGGCTCTCTACTCGTATTTAACTTCAAGCAGACCTGACATTCAATTTAGTGTCTGTATGTGTGCTAGATTCCAATCTGATCCTAGAGAATTTCATCTTAAGGTTGTTAAAAGAATATTTAGATATTTGCTTGGAACTACTAATCTTGGTTTGCTGTATTTAAGATCAAAAGAATACAGATTAGTGGGATATTGTGATGCTGATTTTGCTGGAGACAGAATAGAAAGAAAAAGCACCAGTGGAGGATGTCACTTCATTGGAGCAAGTTTAGTCTCGTGTTCAAGCAAGAGGCAGACAACCATTGCCCTGTCTACTGCTGAAGCAGAATACATCTCTGCTACTAGTTGCTGCTCTCAACTCTTATGGGTAAAACATCAACTTGAGGATTACTCTATTTATGAACATAACATATCTGTATGGTGTGATAATTCGAGTGCTATATGTTTAACTAAAAATCCAATTAAGCGTTCTAAGGCTAAGCATATTGAAATCAAACATCATTTCATTAGGGATTATGTTCAAAAAGGCATCTTTGATATTAAATTTGTTAAAACTGAAAATCAATGGGCTGATATTTTCACTGAACCCCCTCTGAAGAAAGGGTTTTATTTATTAGAGATAATCTAAACATGCATTGCATTGTTGAATGACATGTCCGAATGTTAAGTCATCTCGTGCTAAATCTGTCATTACTCCTATATACATGTTCTTTCAACTAAGCATTAGTTCAGGGGGAGTAATGATACAATAGTTTAAGTGGAGTATGTCTAATATGCTTGCTGCATTACTATGATTTTCTTAACATGTTATCTTGCCCTTAACATATCTCATAAATAAAACTTGATAACCCTTTTTGATGTTGACAAAAGAGGGAGAATAGGAGAAATTGATATTTGATATAGAAATATGTTATAGGAGAATGGGAGAATGAATATGATATGACCTGTTTGCTTAAGAAAAATTCAACCTATATGATATATGCTATTTTCTTTGTTGATATTTTCTGAGGTTCATTAAATCATCTCAATGTTTGTCATCATCAAAAAGGGGGAGATTGTTAAGTCTCTAAAATGTCTGATGTGCATTTCCCTAAGTTTTGATGAGAACTAAACATTGGTTAATGATTTAATTAACTTTCATATTGGTTGCTAACCTTGTCTATCGAGTGTGCAGATTAAATAAGAGAATCATCCGTCCAACGCAAGTGATTGAAACGCGACGTCCAACACTGTAGTGATGGAAGCTCACGCCCAACAAAGATAGTGATAGAAGCTCACATCCAACACACAAGTGATTGAAACAAACGTCCAGCACTGTAGTGATTAAAGCGCACGTCCAAAACGTAAGAGATAGAAACTTGCGTCCACTAAAGTGATGAAAGCCAGCGTCTACTAAAGTGACAAAGGCGCTCATCTACTAAAGGTATCAGAAGCGCTCATCCAATGACGTGGCAGATGGAGCTCGTCCATTAAGGTATCAGAATGGCTCGTCCAATGACATGGCATTTGGAGCTCGTCCATTAAGGTATCATAATGGCAGGTCCAATAACGTGGCATATGGAGCTCGTCCACTAGGTTACGTTCAACTAGTTAAAGGAGCATCCGTCCAGCGACGTGGCAAATGGAGCTCGTCCACTAAAGTAACAGAGGCTCTTGTCCACTAAAGTAACAGAGGCTCTCGTCCACCAGAGTAACAGAGGCTCTCGTCCACTAGAGTAATAGAAGTGCTCGTCCACTAAAGGTGACAGAAGTACTCATCCACGCACTACTACCGAAAAGGGTTTTAGTAGCGCACTTTCAACAACACTTCAATGAAAAACGCTACTTAAAAATAGGCGGAATGTTTTTAATAGCGCTTCCTTAAGGGAGCGCTATCTATTCCTTATTCTAAGACACCGCTCCTTTAAGGAAACGCTATTGAATGTTGATTGATAGGAATAGATAGCATTTTCTTGAGGAAGCGCTATTATAAGCAAGAGAATAGGTAGCGTTTCCTCAAGAAAATGCTATCATAGGTAAGTAAATAGATATCGCTTTTTCAAGGAACTGCTATCTATTCTTCTTTTACTAAATATTTCCCTTTGCTCACTGTGACTTTCTCTCGCGCGGCTCTTTTCCCTCGTTCTTCTCAAACCCTCGTTCTCAAACTTTGTTTCTGACTTCTTCTCGTTTACCCAAATCGTCTCTTCAAAAAACAATCTCGTTCGCGCCACCTCCACCGTGAATCTCCGGCTACCGCACGCTCCGTCCTCCAGCCGCGTCCCATCGTCGCGCCGTCTCCCTCCGCAAGCACCAGTTTCGATTCGTTTGCAGAGGGTTTCGTCTCCTGCATTTCTAGTGTAATGCGATCTTTGTTGCTTTTCCTGTGAGCTCTGCGATCTAGTAAGGTGAGTGAAATCGATCTATTGTGTTTGATATATACATGCTGTAAGAGCCTTGTGATGATGATTCATACTGATCTCATTTTAGTTTCTCTAAATTCAAACCATCCAGGATCAGTTTTGGTTTATGGTGTTCTTTGTGGAGACATGACCATGATATTTGATTTACTTCTCTGCAGATTTGTTTGGAGATATGCTTTGAGCCAAGTTCCACACCTTGTGGTCATAGGTACATTTCAAATCAGAAGACAAACACCCCATTAATCTGAATTTCTTATTTGGCTGGAAATTTTTCTTGTGGGAGGTACACATTTTAATATATAATTCCTATATTTCTGATTCAGAATCAACAATTTTGCAGCTTTTGTAGAAAATGTCTTCGATCTGCTGCAGATAAGTGTGGCAAAAGGTGCCCAAAATGCAGGCAACTAATAAGGTATTTCTAAAGTTTTTGACTTTGCAAAGTAATGATTTTTATTGGAAACGACTCATATTGTCATTGGGTCATGCAGAAGAGATAATAAACTCAGATTTTATTAGTGGTTTCAGTTAAGATTTGAAAAATTTCTTTTACAACTTTTGTGTCCATGTCTTCCATTCATATGATGACCACATGATATGATACTAGTCAATGTGAGGAATCTCAAAAAGATAAGAATGATAATGATAAATCTGTATCTCAAAGTCAGAAGGCATCCCCTTTGGTTGGTGATTCTAGTCATAATTAATCTTGGTATTCTGCTTCAAAAACTAGAGAAAGATAAGGATGCAAATTCTAACTATGGTTCTTGGATGGTTGCATCTTCCCGTAGACCAAGAAAACAATTTAAATCTCAAGTCCCCTTAGGAGGGAATCAAGGGGAGAAGAAATTTCTAAGTGGTAATGCTCCTATTAGCCAGATGAAAAGGTCTGAGGGATGTCGGTTTAATGCACTTGCAACTGACCACTTTTTATCTAAGAAGAGTTAAGTCTAGTAAATAAAGACAGGTCTTCTGGTTCAGATCAGTCAAATATACAAGTGAATCAGGTGGCAATGAATGGTTCTCTTTCTCATAATCTTGATAAGAAGGTTGTCAATACTGATATTGTTAATTCCACTTTGGAATTTAAAGGTAAATCAATCTGTGTGGATGTTCACAAGGGTAATAAGGAACCTAATGGTAAGAAATCATCCAAAGGAATGAATGCTCGAGTTAGAAATTTTGAAGGTAAGAACTCTCAAAAGAAGAATAAAGAAAACAATGTCAGTAGTGCTAATAAGGAATCTTTTAAGGAAAAATCAGGTTCTTCTGGTTTGAAGTCTATTTCTATTCAGAACATTTGAGTGGATTCTATCTCTAACGAAGGAAACCTGGAGGATTATAATATTCTGGAAAAGCTTGCTGCTTTGCAATGTAAAAATGATGTCTCCTCGGTTGCAGGTTCTTCTGGTAATTCTATCTTAGAGTATGATCCTTGCTCTTCCAGAAAGGGTCAACCTAGTAGTAGAATGCAGGACTCTGTTATGGTAACTGATTTTAAGGATGTTATTTCTATGGAACTTGATACTCAATATATGAATGAGCCTGCAGGGTCTAATCTACCCAATTCAGAATTAGTTCCTAATGAATAGCTTAGTATGGAATTGCAGGGGGGCTAGTGGAAAACATTTTGCTAATGATGTTAAAGATTTAGTAAATATTTACAACCTCGATTTTGTTGCTATCTTGGAGCCATGAACATCAAAGTTTAACAGGAAAATCATACAATACTAAGAGATAAATAACAAGACAAAAATAAAAATAAAAATGGCACTACATCAATGACAATTACAATATGCTCTCAAAATCCTCACTAATTGGTACAACATTGTGAGGTTTGCAGTGTCTTCATAGAGATCGAGTGATGAGTGCCACTAGAGTTCACAAATATGAGCAACAAGCAATAGACTAATTGGCAAGCCAGAAATCAATACCGACAGAGCAAAGTTTTCTGGTCCGGGCCAAATGCTACTGTGATGTACCGTATCACTTATGCAATGGTACTTCAATAAGAAAGCACCTTAGATAGCAGCATCAAAGACTAGTAGGTCTTAAATTGAAAAATATCAAAGATAGTTCAACCAAACAGCATGTGAGTAAAGTTACAAGATCCAATTAAGTTACAGCTTATTAAACTCTGTTAGAAGTTCAAACTCAGTATCCTACAAAAACATTTTACCAATTTATTTATAAGAAGTGAAGTGCCTAACATATTTTGGTCAGAGAGAAAAGATTCAGAACCTTTTGATTGCAATTTGCAAATATTGTAGCAAACATTCTAAAAATTAATACCCCTCCTTATCATAATAATTTGCATTGCATTATTCACAAGTCTCCATTCTACCAGAGAAGTTCTGCAATAATTTTGCAGAGTAACTTGGTGCGACGAAGCTTGGACGAAATTCATCACAACACCTGAAATAAAAAATAGGCCATACCAGGAATACCAATACCTGAAACCATTCAATATTGATGCGCTTTGATAAAGTACCTTTTATTTAGAATTGGTTTTTAGGCAAATGAGATATCATATATCTTTCTTTGTTTTTTGCATGATATCTTGGATGAGCAAGATCACATTAGAGTGAGAAGATCCCCCCTTTTTCTACAGCCTTTTTAGCCATCTCTGCAAGCTCTCTAACCCTTTTTCTTCTTGCTTCACTTTCACTTGTCATCCATTAACATTTCTATTGCCCTTTCAATATCTTCCTTCTTCACCAACACACTAGTTTCCTCTTCCTTGCCCCATCTAACAGGACTCTCCACCCCAACCTTTACTCCAACTTTTAATACACACACAACTAGATTTTGATTCAAAATTTGATCCGCAAATAGTGGCCATGTAACCATTGGTACACCAGCACATATTGCTTCTAAAGTAGAGTTCCAACCACAGTGTGTTATAAATCCTCCAATTGCAGGGTGTGATAATATCATTAAAAAAAATTCTAAATAGTTACAAATGTGTTTTTTTTGTGTAGTGCAATTATAGTTAAATATTTGCAAATTGAATTTGTTTTGTACATAAACTTTTTTTCTCAAACTTGTTTCCTTAAAACAAAATAGAAGGTTTCAGTTTCGAAGAAATTTTTCACACCTAATATTAGTGGTATCTTCCATGGGAAAAAGAACCAGGTTGAGGGTCAATCTCCCTTTTATCTGCCTGCTGAGGCACCTATATGTATGAAATTTGTAGTACATAATGGTACAACTCTTGAATGTGATAGAAGGATTGATTTGTGTGTAGTTGAGAAATGTTATCAGATTTTATCATTGTACTCTGTTTGAAGGAAAGGATTGTGAACTGTTAAACAATTTTGGGACAACTTTAGGGCTGCATTGTGGAAATATAACCAAGTACTTGATTATAATCATTGGTATTTTGTCTTTGTTGATCTTGATCTTCCGAAAGGGACACTTTATATATATATATATAGAGAGAGAGAGGGGGGGGGGGGGGGGGGGAGATGAGTTATTTAACGTTAGAATAAATAAGATATTCATTAGCACAATCTAATGAGATATTAATTGTGCAACTTAACTAGCTGATGGATTTTAGTCTATAGTAGTGTATTCATACTGGTATTTCATTTAGGAAGAAACAAAGAAACTAACAATTTTGGATTCTCTCAGGTACGTCTGTCAATCAACTCTCTCTGTTGTTTAAGCTGCTTGACTTCACTCCAGTACGTTTTACCACTTGTTATTCCCCTTTGTTTTATTTAAACCTTTAGTTGTATAATTAGACATGTTTATTTTTATCGGTATAAACATGCATTAACCTTCGTTTCATGTTCAAACTCAAAATAATTATGGTAGATCGTAAAAATATGGATCGGAAGTGGATGTCTGCCAATCGTTTGTCAAAGGAATATAAGGACGGAGTGCAAGATTTTATTAGGTTTGCAGTTGAGCATGCAGAAAACCCTAGTAGAATCATATGTCCTTGTTTAAGTTGTTGTTATACAAGACGAGTTAGTGTAGCTGAGTTGGAAGGATATTTAGTGTGCAATGGAATTGATCAAAGTTATACCTATTGGACAAAGCATGGTGAGACTATAGGTGAATCTAGTGATATGGGGAATAGTGGGAGATGTGCGTCAGATGACACCGATATAAATACATATGATGCCGATCGTTTTGAAGAGATGGTAAACACGGTTGAAGAAGATCTTTGTGATTGTCCTTAAATGTTTGAGAAGTTAGTAAGTGATGCTGAGAAACCGTTGTATGAGGGTTGTACTAAATTCACAAGATTGTCGGCGATGCTAAAGTTGTATAACTTGAAATCGGGGAATGGATGGACTGATAAGAGCTTTACGGACTTACTCACACTACTGAAAGATATGTTGCCAGAGGATAATGTGCTTCCTAGTCGGACATATGAGGCTAAACAAATGTTACGCTCTATTGGCATGAGCTATGAGAGGATACACGCTTGTCCTAACGATTGCATTTTATTTCGAAATGAATATGCATCGTTAAATACGTGTCCTAAATGTAATGCCTCACGGTATAAGAAGAAAGAATCGGCTCCAGAGAAGGTTCTATGGTATTTCCCCATAATTCCCAAATTTAGGCGCATGTACCGTAGTTCAGAAGATGCAAGACACTTGACATGGCATGAGGATGAAAGGATTAAAGATGGCAAGCTACGACACCCGGCAGATTCTCCTCAATGGAAAAGAATTGATCATGATTTTCCTGATTTCGGGCAAGAACCAAGAAATCTACGACTTGCATTATCTACTGACGGATTTAATTCGCATGGTGTTCAGAGTAGCTCTCACAGTACATGGCCTGTGATTTTGGTGATTTATAACCTACCTCCATGGCTATGCATGAAGCGCAAATACATGATATTGTCTATGTTAATTTCTGGGCCCAAACAACCAGGAAATGATATTGACATATACTTGGCTCCTTTAATTGAAGACTTGAAGCAAATGTGGGAGACCGGTATAGAGGTGTATGATGGGTATAGAGAAGAAAGTTTCACCCTAAAGACCATGATCTTCGATACAATTAATGATTTTCCGGCATATGGTAATTTATCAGGATACAGTACCAAAGGTCAGTGTGTGTGCCCTATATGTGAAGATAATACGGATTGGATGTGGTTGGAGCATGGCAAGAAGAATGTCTTCCTTGGGAATCGTAGATTTTTGCATTCAAGTCATCATTACCGATCGTGGAGAAAGGCATTCAATGGGAATATAGAAGAACGTGTAGCTACTTTGTCGTTGACGGGTGCGCAACTGTTTGAAAAGGTACAAGATTTGAGTATTGAATTTGGGAAACCTTTTGGGAGAGAACTTGTCGCATGAGGGTGGAAGAAAAGGTCGATTTTCTTTGAGCTGCCATAGTGGAAGTCATTATACGTAAGACACTTCATTGATGTAATGCGTGTTGAAAAAAATGTATTTGATAGTGTCATTGGTACCTTACTCAATGTGCCAGGGAAGACCAAAGATGACATTAATGCAAGGCTGGATTTGGTTAGTATGGTATTGAGACGAGAATTGGGACCGGTAAAGAAGGGGAAAAATACATATTTACCTCCGGCTGCTCATACTCTATCTAGAAAAGAGAAAAATGTTTTTTGTAAGTTTCTTCATGGAGTTAAGGTTCCAGAGGGGTATTCTTCAAACATTATGAACCTCGTATCGATGAAAGACCTTAAGTTAAAGGGTCTAAAGTCCCATGACTGTCATGTTCTCATGGAGAATTTGCTACCCATCGGTATACGGTCCATTTTACCGAACAAAGTGCGGCATACCTTAACTAAACTTTCTTTCTTCTTCAAGTCAATTTGCAGTAGGGTGATTGACCCTGGAAAGTTGCCAGTATTGCAAAGAGAAACCATTGTGACTTTGTGTGAGCTAGAGATGCATTTCCCACCTTCATTCTTTGACATCATGGTCCATCTGACTATACATCTGGTTAGAGAGACACAATTGTGTGGGCTAGCTTATATGAGATGGATGTACCCGTTTGAGCGTTATATGAATATATTAAAAGGTTATGTTAAAAATCGGTCATGACCAGAGGGTTGTATTGTTGAACGGTACATAGTCGAAGAAGTTGTTGAATTTTGTACCGACTACCTATCCAATGTTGAATATTCTGTAGGACTGCCAAAGTCTCGTCACGCAGGAAGAAGCAGGCAAGAGATTTTCTGAACCCGAAATATTGACTATACCAAGGAAAGAATGGGAGCAAGCACACTTGTATATTCTACAGAACGCCGATGAGGTAGAGTCATATGTTGTAAAACACGAGGACATACTTAAGAGTTCATACCCAAATAAGAGTCAAAATTGGTTAACAAGAAAGCATAATCGATGTTTTATAACTTGGCTAAAAGATCAGATTTCTGAAGAGTTTGCTGTAAATCCTGCCTCGATTTCAGAAAGATTGAGATGGTTAGCGAAAGGTCCAACTATACATGTTTTCTCTTACACCGGTTATTTGATGAACGGGCACACATTCTATACAAAAGAACAAGATGATCGGAGTACAATGCAAAATAGCAGGGTGACTCTTGTAGCTGAATCCTTGCATATCTCAAGTGCGAAAGACAGAAACCCTATATACGCGAATATGTCATACTTTGGGGTCATTGAACGCATATGGGAGTTGGATTACACAATGTTTTGGGAGCCTGTGTTCCAATGTAAGTGGGTTGACAACAATAACGGTGTACAAATGGATGAGTTGGGGTTCATGCGGGTGGATTTCAATAAGGTGGGTTATAAAGATGAGCCTTTTATTTTAGCATCACAAGCTCAACAAGTGTTCTATGTCACCGATCCAACTGATACGAATTGGTCCATTGTTCTATTGACTAACAAAAAAATTGTTAATGAGATTGATGTTGAAGCACATGAAGATGCTAATATTGAGGATGACCCTTTCTTCGGAGTGTCACAATCACGTTTTGCTAATCCAACTAGAGAGGATGCTATGTATATTAGAAATGATCATGACGAGGGGCATTGGTTCCTTCCAATATCTCGTACCAATAAGGGATGCGCAATTCTCAATCCAACAAGGAAAAGGAAAAGGAAAAGATTGACTTAAAACATGTATGTAAGGATTGTGTATTTTTAATTTCTTGGACATTTAGATTTATATTCATGAATTTCACTAAGTAAACTTGTATGATTATGAACTGACGTTTTTTACTTGTGTGTTTAATTTGTTGCAGGTAAATGGCATCTCCTAGTGATCATGATAATGCTGAGGAGGCCACACGAAAGGTGAGGCGTCGTGGGCCAACCTTTAAGAAGAAGATTATCCACCAGAGGAGTAAAAGAGGACCTAAAATTGTGGTAAAATACTTACTAATTAATCTAATTAATTGTTTCATTCTATTAATTGTTTGTTATCTAAATTTATACACTTAATCAAATTTTTTTAGGTTAAATGGAATGTTAAGGGTCAGCCCATTGGTAGAAATGGTAGATACTTGATTAGTTACACTGGGTCCAAAGTGCGGCAAACAGTCCCTATTACTTGCAATAGTTGGAGGAGTCTAACTTTGAACAATCTCAAAGATAAGATCTGGCGTGATGTACAGGTAAATTAATTAACAAGAGTTAGTTATATTGTTTCTTAATTATGTAGACATACTTATACTCTGAGATTTTATTTATATTGGCGTTGAAGATGACTTTTGTGGTTGATGAGACGCGGCGGAGTACTCTAATTCAGCGTGTCGGAAAAATGCACCGGACATTGCAAACTAACTTGACGAGAGAGTACCTCAGAGACGACAACGAGAATGTCAGACGTGAGCCTCCACCAGAATATAAAGATTTTATAAGCATGGAAGATTGGATAGCTTTTGTAGCAAAACACATGGAAGATGAGGAATTTCTTGTACGTATCCTTAGAACTTGTATACATAGATCTTAACATGCTGGTATGTTTGGCTTTTAAGAAATGTAATAATTTTAAAATAAGAAAAGTTTGATCCTATGCATTTATTAGACTTGATGGTCAAGAAAACAAGAACTACGAAGTGATTGAAAAGGAAAATTAATTAAGAAAAGCATTATCATTATTAACTCGTACAACTTGCATGAAGAAAGTGCTGGGGAATGAACCCACTATACATGTGCAATGTGAATATTCATCACTCAGTCTTTGTGTTATTAATTATATGTCTTTCTGATTATACACATTTACTAGCACTGCATGCAAC
This sequence comes from Sophora flavescens, assembly GCA_030762895.1. Lineage (NCBI taxonomy): Eukaryota > Viridiplantae > Streptophyta > Magnoliopsida > Fabales > Fabaceae > Sophora > Sophora flavescens. The sequence continues at coordinate 215,468,495 of CM061064.1, read as the reverse complement.
TATTCAGAGTTCAGACCTTTTGAGTGTGACAAAGGTCAGATTGATATATTTGTGTCTATATAGAGAATAAGCGAAGAAAATCGACAGAGAGCGTTAGAACCTGACTACCCTTTCAAAGGAGGGGTTAAGGGGTATGCTGGCATTGAGGAAGATATGGTATTTACAATATCCTTAATTATAACTTGGTTTATTTAACATGGTTTGGTTTTTTTCTTAGTAAGATGATGAATTTTAATTTGTTTGTTTAAATGTACAGCTGTTGGAGGCGAGTGGAGATCCAGAAGTTGATTCAATTGAACGTCATATTTTGTGGATGGAAGGCCGTAAAAACGAGGAAGGTGTGATTGACCATCCCCCCACTAGGGAAGTGGCTGAAAGAATTGTAATTATGATAGCATGTTCATTTCTAATTTTCTTATGATAATTATGTTTAACATTTTTGTCAATAATATGTGTTTCAGGAGACCATAACACAAACTGTATCACAGGGGGAGATAACAAATTGTGGTGGTCGCGAAGATATCCTAGCCCAAGCCTTACCTGCCAGAGAGTATTCTGGTCGCTATAGGGGTGTGGGTTTTGTTGTCACTCAGAAAACTATCTTCGGATCACGAAAGCATGCAAAACAAGAAGAAACAATAGAATTGAGGAGGATAGTCACCCAACTGTTTAAAGAAGTCCAGGAATTGAAAAACAGCAAGCAGGACAAGGAACCATTGGAGGGGCATGAGCCTGATTTACCTTCCCCTAACCCTACCCCTACCCCATATAGTGCCAGAGATAGTTGCACTCTTGTGCCACCTGAGGCAATAATCATTACATTAATCGTTTTCTTTACCTGTACATATTGGATTGACAATTTACATATTAATATTTTTGTTTATCATTGGTTTAGGGCAATAATATGTGCAACCTATTTTTGGCAAGCCCAATTCATCGCTTGGTCGCTAGGGGGACAATCTATAACGAATCAGGTGGCACACTGCACAACCTACCAATTCCTGAAGGTCATGTAAAAGTTGTGGTTGAGTTTGCAATTGAGGGCGATGCACCATTCACTGGTGCAATAAGTGCTTTTTACGTCAGTTAAAATTAATTTTTTACGTCAGAATACTGACTGACGTAAATACAGCTGACGTTAAAAGTTACACTTTTAACGTCAGTTGAGAACTGACGTGAAATATAACACTATTAACGTCGGTTCTTTAACACAACTGACGTTAATTTTGTCAAAATTAACGTCAGTTCTTTAACACAACCGACGTTAATTTTGTTAAAACTAACGTCAATTGTTATAAAGAACTGACGTTAAAGGTCTTAATTTTAACGTCAGTTGTAATAAACAACTGACGTTAATAGTGTACTGTATATTTTTATAAAATACTTTTAACGTCAGTTGTATGATACAACTGACGTTAATAGTATTTTTTTTTAAAATTCAGTTTTAAAATATCACTCCCCTAAGCCATACCTGCATTCAATAAATATCCCAAGAACACGTAATATCACACACATTACAGAATTGCAAAGGAAAAATGGAACAATGATCCATATAATGTATGCCTGTTCAAAACAATATATATTAATTTATTAACATAGGTTATAAATGTATACTAAGTTTAAACTACCTATATCAATATCCCTTCGTGATGATCATCACGAGTGGCATGTACATCGTCCACCCGTGTCTCCTCGATTATAGTAGGCATGTTTGTTGAAAAAGAAGGAGTCTCACGAATATCAAGATTTGAATCTTCATTTTCATCACTACCATTATACATGCTTTTCCCTTGGAGAACCACGGTCAACCTTTTGTTAGAAGGATCAGTGATGTAAAACACTTGTTTTGCTTGTGAAGCCATTATGAAAGGCTCATTTATATGACCTAACTTGTTGAGGTCTACCAATGTGAACCCCAATTCGTCGGTTTGTACACCACCGTTACTATCAACCCACTTACATTTAAATACCGGCACCGTAAGCTTAGTGTAATCGAGCACCCAAATATCTTCAATATATCCAAAGTAAGGTGTCGGTCTTGAACGGATTTTGTGTCCTTTGCACTAGAGAAGTGCATTGCTTCTACCACGATCATAACCCCACTATTTTGCATGGTACTCTTGTTATCTTGTTCCTTTGTATAAAAGGAAAAGTTATTTATGTCGTATCCGCTCCAACATATGACGTTGAAGTTAGGCCCACGTGCTAGCCATTTTACGTCATCGAAGCGATCTTGCCATCCTTAAGCATTTCTTCCTTGAACCATGGTAAGAAAGTCTTGTTATGCTTGTTCAACAACTACCTTTCGCTCATTCGAGGGTTTTCTTGATTGACTTTTCTTTTATGTTCAAATAAGAAAGGCTGACCACATTCGATGTTGTTCAATACATACAAATGTGCTTGAAGCACTTCCTCCCGATCCTTCCTATTAATTCTTAAGCCATGTGTACCCTTACCTTGACATCTGATCTCATCATGCCGAGGCTTAGGAACCCCTATAGGATCCGTGTTATGAAGGTAGTCCGAACAAAACTCAATAGCTTCTTCTCGCAACATACCTTTGAACAATAGATGCTTCCAGGACGATGAGGATTCTTCACGTACCACTTTCAAGATCTTCATGTAGCGCTCAACCGGGTACATCCATCTCGGAAAAACCGCCCACATAATCTAATCTCCTCACCAAATGAACAATTAAGTGAACCATTATGTCGAAAAAGGAAGGAGTAAAATACATCTCCAATTGGCACAAGATTGTAGCAGTCTCAACTTCCAAGTCATCCAACATACGGGGGTCAACGACTTTGCTACATATAGAATTGAAGAATGAGCACAACCGAGTAATGGCATGTCTCACATTTTTTGTAGCAATACCACGAATAGCAACGGGCAGAAGTTGTTGCATTAAGATGTGACAATCATGAGACTTCAAGCCAACCAATTTAAGATCACTAGAGACAAGCCTCTTCATATTTGAAGAGTAACCATGTGGAACTTTGATGCCCTGAAGACACCCGCATAAACTTTGTCTCTTTTTTTTTGACAAAGTATGACATCTTTGGCGGCAAATAAGTCCGCTTACCATCCTCAACAACTGGAGCTAACTGCTCTCGTATACCCATAGCAACGAGGTCGAGACGAGCATTCACACCATCCTTTGTCTTGCCCTGAATGTTGAGAAGCGTCCCGATCACACTATCACACACATTTTTCTCCACATGCATCACATCAATGCAGTGTCTGACATCAAGCTTGCGCTAGTATGGAAGATCAAAGAATATCGACCTCTTCTTCCATATGTTTTTCTCAATGACTTTACCTTTCTTTTGGGACTTGCTGAATTTAACATGGTGGTCCTTTACCCTCTGATAAACCTGCTCTCCAATTAAGGTCGTCGGCGCTTCTTCTGTCTCTTGGCATCCATTAAAAGCTTTTTTCATCTTACGATATGGGTGATCACGTCTAAGAAATCTCCGATGCCCAAGGTAAACCGTCTTCTTTCCATGATGCAACAGACTGTAGCATGTGCCTTCTTCACATATAGGACATGCTTTATGCCCTTGACACTGCAACTAGGACAAGTTACCGTATCTTTGGAAAGTCGTTGATGGTGCAAAATAACATGGCACGAAGCTTGAAAGTCTCATGAGAATACCCATCAACTACATCAACACCTTCCACCCACAACGTTTTCAAGTCTTCAATCAAGGGACCTAGATAAACATCTAAGTCATTTCCCGGTTGCTTTGGGCCCGAAATCATCATAGACAACATCATGTATTTGCGTTTCATGCACAACCAAGGGGGCGTGTTGTAAATCACCAACAGAACAGGCCATGAACTATGAATACTACTCATGTTACCATAAGGATTCATTCCATCCGTAGCAAGTCCAAGCCTTAGGTTTCTTGGCTCATCGGCGAAATCCGGAAACATAGTATCGATATTCTTCCATTGAATAGAATCAGCAGGATGACGAACCTTTCCATCACGTTTCCTCTCATCATTATGCCATCTAAGATTCTTCGCATCTTTCCCATTGGCAAACAATCGCTTGAACCTTGGAATTATTGGAAGATACCACAACACCTTCGCAGGAGGACCCTTTTTCTCACATCATCAACATCATCATCATCATCACCACCCTTCACTTTGTATCGTGATAACCCATATTTGGGGCAATCGTGTTTGTCTTCATGAACACCGGTGTACAATATGCAATCATTGGGGCATGCGTGTATCTTCTTATACTCCATACCCATAGGACACAATACCTTCTTGGCCTCATAGTTACGGTTAGGCAATGTGTTGTCCTCCGGAAGCAAGTCTTTCAACACTTCAAGCAATTCCGTGAAGCTTTTATCACTCCAACCATTTCTCGCCTTCACACAAACCAATTTTAGCACCGCCGACAACCGTGTATGAGTAGTACACCCTGGATATAGAGGCTTATCCGCATCACCGCACAACCTATCATACACATGCGCTCGATGAAAAGATTCTTGTCCAATATCACGGATCATGTCCTCTACTCGATCATCCTCCATATCTACGTCAACGTCCTCACTTTGGGAGACACTCGCCGTATTACTACTCAACAACATATCACCATGCCATATCCATCTTGTATAACTCAAGCAAATCCCTTCACAAATCAAATGAGTACGTATATCCTTCACCGTACATTTCCTCGTATTCAAACACTTGACACAAGGACAACAGAACATTCCATTACTATTAGGAACATTCCTTTGAGCAAATTCTATAAATTCTCCCACCCCCTTCAAATACTCAGCACTAGTACGCTTACAAACCATCCAACTACGATCCATAACTAGATAGGTCCTGTAGATATACAAAACATATATATATCCAATATAAGGACAATACGAGAGATTGAAAACTATAGTTTTTAAAGATTAATTGCCAAGAACTGGTCACGGCCTGGCAGTGATGTCCATCACGGCCGTAACGTGCCAACTGAACAGACCATGCCATCACAGGCAGAACTGATCACAGCCTAGCTGATGAGTGTGATCTCACCTCATTTTCCATGTACATTTCTGCATGCATTTGCATTTAGTTAGGCCATTTTAGTTGGATTTTGTTTAGTTTTTCATTTGGAACGGATAAGGTGGTATTGTGTGTTGTTTTGCAGGGATTTTTGATTAAATGCCCAAGTTTTAGCCATGAGGAAGCTGAGATGAAGAGAAGGCCTGAAGCGAAGAAGAAGGGGGCCAAAAGTCAGAATCTGTCACGGCCTGGCCGTGATGGCTATCACGGCCGTGACCCAAAACCACCAAAAGTCAGAGACGATCACGGCTTGGTCGTGATAGAGATCAAGGGCGTGAAAAATTGGTTCGCGACGCGAATGATAGCTCGCCTCGCGAGAGAGTGATTGTGCCAAAACCACCAAAGTCAGAGACGATCACGGCCTAGCCGTGATGTACATCACGGCCGTGACCCAGAAACCTCCAAAAGTCAGAATCAATCACGGCTTGGCCGTGATGGGGATCACGGGCATCAAAAGTGGGCTCGCGTCGCGAAATAAATGCTCGCCTCGCGAAAGAGTAGTTTTGCCAGAACTGCAAGAGTCAGAACCCGTCACGGCCTGGCCGTGATGGCTATCACGGCCGTGACCGGCCACGAGTAATAAAAGAACTGAGCATAACAGAAGAAAATTCATTCAGAGAAAACCCTAGAATCAAATCCTCTGCTGCTGTGGCTGCTGTGCATCATTCCATGGAGCTCTCTCCTTTGTTCATCTCTGCAATTCTCTCTTTTGTTTTGTCTTCAATTATGTGTAGCTAAACTCCCCTTTGTTGGGGTTAGACTATTGCTATCTGAACTTGGTTGTAAAATGATTTGATTTTAATACAGTTTCCTTCTTCTTTATGAGTGTATAATTCTATGCTTAATGCTTTCCTAGGCTTGATCATCTTAGGAATGATTAGTTGCTTTAATAGACAATTGAAAGGTTGATGTTAAAGCATGCTCATGAATTATATGCCAAGTAGTCCAAGAATCTAGACATAGGTGTTGGCTGCTTGCAATCTTATGAATCTTTATTCTTAATGCAATCTCTCTTATTAATCCACCTAAGACATTAGGGTTTAATTTGGGATTTTAGGCTCAATGCACCTAAGACATTAGGCTTGAGTATATTAGAAAAGATTCGATTGTCATAAGTGAAGTAGGAACTGTGTTAGTTATCGTTTCATAACAATCAAGGGAGGATTAGCTTAGTCTAACCCTAGCAATTCTATCTCATTGTTATTCATCTTTCTGTTTTCACATTAACTGTTTGAAAAAAAATCCAAAAAGAACAAAAACATTTTCTTCTTGTTTGCTTGTTAGATGATAGAGCAACCTTCACTCAAAAATTCGATCGCCTAGATAGTAGTCAAATTTGCGAAGTGGTAATTGTCCACGATCCCTGAGAACGATATCCGGTCTTACCGTTTTATTACTTGCAACGAACCGGTACACTTGCCGAGTCCGTGTCACTAGCCGTGATTAGCATCACGGCCGTGACAGATCAACCAGCAGAGCAACATGCACTCAAAACCAAAAACAGAGACGTACATTCCAAACAAATCAAACTCACGGTTTCAAGTTTCAACTACCGAGACTACAGTTTCAACATACACTCAAAACCAAAAATACAAAAATGTGCCCTAAATACTCACCAGAAATAGGTGCTCGCGTGGTGGTGGGGAGGGGAGCTCGAGTGGTGGCCAACGTTCGATGTGGTTACTGAGAGCAGAGGGACAAGGAGAGTTAGTGCGCGGGAAGGGAAAAGAGAGATGTACGTCAAGTTATTGCAAAGAATGAATGGAAAGACAGAGTTAGGGTTAATAGTGTACCTCACGGTGGTGGCGAAGAAGCCCTCGCGGTGGTTGCGGTGGAGATGAGCTCGCGATTAGGGTCTGTCTTTGGGTGAGAGTGAGAGTGAGGGTTGAGAGTGATTTAGGGTTGAGCGTGATGAAAAGAGAAAAGAGACGTACGTACAGAGCGAAGTGCAGAAGGCGCGCGGGTGCAGAAGTACAGATCAACTGACGTTAAAATTGATTTTTTAACGTCAGTTTTATTAACAACTGACGTTAAATATTAATATTTTTTAAAAAAAACACTTTTAACGTCAGTTGTTGAATACAACTGACGTTAAAAGTGTTGTCTGTATAAAGTAACATTCTTCTGTAACAGTCTGTAATACTGCCTCTTCTTTTCCTCTATATTTCTATTCCTTCACAAAATGGCTCTGAGACCTGTGTTAATTGAGTGACAACAGGGCATTTCAGATAGCTAGGGATATAGGATTATTTACGTCAGCTATATATTTAACTGAAGTAAAAATCACACTTTTAACGTCAATTGTATAAACAACAGATGTTAAAAATAAATATTTTTTATTTTAAAAACACTTTTAACTTCAGTTTTATTCAACAACTGACGTTAACAGACCTGTGTGACAACAGGGCATTTCAGATAGGGATATAGGATTATTTACGTCAGCTGTTTATTTAACTGAAGTAAAAATCACACTTTTAACGTCGGTTGTATAAACAACGGACGTTAAAAATAAATATTTTTTATTTTAAAAACGCTTTTTACGTCAGTTTTATTCAACAACTGACGTTAAAAGTGTATCTTCCTATTCCTTCTGGCGTTTTCTTTTCTGCACGTTTATAATATATGACTGCCAGGTCAACTCCCGATGCGCCTTGGAACCTAATGCTCTTAATGATCAATTTAATTTTTTAGCAATTTACGCCGCCTAGTAACTTCATCCCCTACTCCTATAAATAGCTTCCTTCCTTCCTTTAATTTTTCTGCTTCACAATATGGCCCTGCCATGGAGATTAACTTCATCACTCTTTCTTCCTATACCTAGACTTAAAGGTCTCTGTCTTAATGGTCAAAACAACTTCTGAGGTTGTGTGAATCACGTAACATGGATGGTAAGGTTGGGTGAATCACGTAATGTGATTTACACACACCATCATCCTTCTGGAGAATCAGCAGCTACAGTTCCAAAACTTCGGCTTTGGAACCAAGTGGCTGTTCCAAGAATATTCTTTGAAACAGATCGAGTGCACCATTCACTCGCCACACGGCTCCAAAGTGATTGTGGATTCAGATGGAGCATCGACTTCAAATGAGGGAGGGGATGCATTCAATGTTGGAGATTCTCGAGCACAGGATCGAGAAGAAAATGATGTTGAAGCAGAAACTTTTTTATATTTTAGTGCTATATATCTTGCGGAAATTTTTTATCTTTTAAACATGTAATTGTAACTTATGAATCGCTTCAATGAGAAGAATCAATGTTGGAGATTCTGATCAGCACAGGACTGAGAAGAAAATGATGTTGAAGCAGAAACTTTTTTAATTTTAGTGTTATATATCTTGCGAAAATTTTTTATCTTTTAAACATGTAATTGTAACTTATGAATCGCTTCAATGAGATACGATTTGATTATACATATATAACTTGTTTTATGTTAAGTGTTTATTTATTTTAATTTGCACACGAATTTGTTAATTTACTAATTCAAGCTAATTAATTAAGATTAAAAATAATCTTTTTTTAAAAAAAGATTAGAAATAAACTGCACTATATGGAGTGATTATCTGCGTTAAGAGTGACAACCCTGAGATGACAACGAAAGAAAGATGGGAATGAGTTGATTATTTACGTCAGTTATTTATTTAACTGAAGTAAAAATCACACTTATAACGTCAGGTTTATAAACAACTGACATTAAAAGTTTTAATAATTTCTTCCAAAACACTTTTAGCGTCAGTTCATTAAACAACTGACGCAAATAGTGATTTTATATTTACAAAACTGCCACCGCCTCACTTTTAACGTCAGTCCTTAAAACAACTGACGTTAATAGTGAATTAATTATTTACAAAACTGCCACCGCCCCCTTTTTAACGTCTAGTTTTTGGTTAACTGACGTAAACCTTTACCGTCTAATGTATATTTTCCACTAGTGATTGCCCTTGTGAATGCAGATGTGATGACAGTGGAACAAGCAATAGGTACCTATGTGGCTTGGCCAAGCCACCTCGTAGTTGTAAGTGATCCATTATCATTTACTGCATATATTTATTAAATTAGGTGGTCACTAACTAATTAATGTGTTGCAATGAAAAAAATGTAGATACCTGCAAAATCCAAAGTCAAGGACATGGGCAAAGTGCCAGAGCACAAAGCTAGCAAGAATGTGGGCAATAATGTGGGAAAATCCCAACCTTCCCCTAGACCTCCGATAGTTGGCAAGGAGCAAACAAAAGGGCCAGTTACATCCCCATTAAAGAATAAGAGCAAACATCAGCCTTCCCAGCCTCCTATAACTCATGGTAGTGCAGATTTTATAACCTTTCTTAGAGTCCATGTGTTAACAAGGATGGCAGATAGAGCAAACATTGCCATACCAATGGAGCCAGAAATTCAGGGTTATGAGCACACATTAGAGCTCGGTGGTGAAGGTTCCGAGATTGGAGAAATTCTTAATCATGAATGGTTATCACAGACTGTTATTAGCGTATATGTCAGGTACTACATCAAACTTTGAAGTACACAACCTATACAACTTTGAAGTATATCACATTCTGTTTTTAGCGTATATCTCAAGTGTTTTAAATATTGATACCGATCGCTGGTGGTTATCTTTTTTTAATGCTAAGAATTGAGTTTGAAGAAAAGTATTGTCCTGCTTTTTCATTTTCAGTTTTTTTCCTTTTCATTTCTTTGTATACATGTTTTAATTTAAGGTACTTGTACCATGAGATACTGATCCCAGAAGAACAGACTCGGAGGTTTGTGTTTCTATGCCCACAACGAACACATGCACTTTGACTCTGTGGAAATAAAAGAGTATATAGCTGAACGCTTGGCATTGGCAAAGCCGAAGGATGAGACCTTGTTTTTGTCACCTTGCAATGTAGTGTGAGTCATTTAATTTAATTAACTATAGTAATTTTTATGAAATGTGATTAGCTGCTTAAGATTTCCTAACTGACCACATTTTTGTAGGGGCCATTGGGTATTGTTAGTGATCAATCCCAAAGAGGACACGGTGTACTATTTAGATCCCTTGCATATGCATTTTAACAATCACAAAAAAATGAGGGATACATACAATCAGTAAGTATATATATGCATTTATTGTTATCTTCATATATACGATGGTTCGAAACCTTTACTTCAATGAAATTGTTTGATTTTGCACTCAGGGCTTTACTAATTCATCGAGGATTACATGGAGGCAAGTCTCGAATTTCTAAATCATTCAGGCCGACTAAATGGATATCTATAATGGTATTTGCGAAAATCCTTATGCAATTTTTAAATTTAAATTAAAAAACTAAAAGATTTAATTTATTATTTTTGGTTTTATAGTGCCCCCGTCAACCGAATGACAACGACTGTGGCTACTACGTTCTGAAATTTATCAAGGATATCATCATTCAAAACCAAATGCAAATCCCAACCACGGTATTTAATTTCAGTTCTAGCTTATATAATTTAATAACTCTGATTTAGTCATTCTAATTTGATTTAATTTTCATTTTGAAGTATTTTCCTGAATGTAAATGCATCACATACTCCGATGATCAACTTACTCAACTTAAAGACGAGTGGTGTCGTTATGTGGTTATGAAATTTATCAACAATTAAAGGGTACGACATACTCTGATATTATGCTAGCTAGTGTCTCTCCTATATTATTAGACTTGTGTGTATGTGCAAGTGATCTGTATGTGTATCTTATGCAGGCCGACAACAAAGACTTTAAGCGATCAAGCAGAAGATGGAAGCAGCATGCGCAAATTGTTTATAATTACAAGTGTGTTGATTAGCTTGTACACATTGTTAGTATGCATGGTTATTATCTAGTGTGGGTTAGCGACCTTTTGGTTTATGGACTTAAATAGTAGAATTGGTTATGTGTAAGCGTTACTGTGAATTGTGTTAAATATATTACTTAATTAATTGGTTATATATGCATGATTTTGATATTTGGTTTGGTTTATATATATATATATATATATATATATATATATATATATATATATATATGCTTACCAATATTGTATGTAAGCTTTGTACATTATATATGTGTATGTGTGTGATGTACCTAAATGCAGTGTTACTGTGAATTGATGAGGGATGGTTGTGCAGGTGAGAAATGTAGAAAAACAGTGAATAATGAAAAAAAAGGAGGGGATATGTAGCGCTTTCTTGAAAAAACGCTGTCTAAAGTGATAAATAGACAATGCTTTCTTGAAAAAATGCTGTCTAAAGTGACAAATAGACAGGGCTTCCTTGAGAAAGCGCTGTCTTAAGTATGTAATAGATTGTCTTATTACCAACTTTAGACAGCGCTTTCTCAAGGAAGCGCTACCTATTCCTACTTTCAGTAGCGCTTTCTTGAAAAAACGCTGCCTAAAGTGACAAATAGATAGCACTTCCTTGAGAAAGCACTATCTATTGCAAACTTAGGACATCGCTTCCTTGAGAAAGCACTGTCTAAAGTATGTAATAGATTGTCTTATTACCAACTTTAGACAGTGCTTTCTCAAGGAAGAGCTACCTATTCCTACTTTCAGTAGCGTTTTTTTAAGCGCTATTGAATCTCTCCCACCTTCAATAGCGTGTGAATAGATAGCAATTTGAAGCGCTACTAAAGGCAAAAAAAAGCGCTATTGAAGCCCTTTTCTGTAGTAGTGACACTAGTCTTTGGACTTGCTGAGTCCTTAATATGGAGCTCGTCTACTAGCCCGAATGAAAACTCAAATGGCTAGATAGACGCGGTTATTTTCAAGATAGAAGCACTTATCTTATGAACACGAATTCTCTAAGGATTATCATAATCGTATTTCAAGAACCAGAAAGAGACTTGAAGCCTTCTCTCCTACTTAGTTTCACGATTATCAAGAAAAGTCAGAAGTTACTCTCTCAAGCAACCTTGGATAATCAGAACCAAAGACCAGTTAAAGAATGCTTCCAACACGCTTTATTCCCTAGTACCTCTGGTCCTTACAGAAAAAGGGAAGTGTACTCAACAAAGTACAAAAAGCTCTCTGCACAACTCTGATATGACTGTATCACGATGCATAAAGCCATGATCCTTCATGTTAGAGTACAACCAATGTTCCTATTGCATTAATGGCTGCCCAGAACGACTCTATTGCATTTAATGAAGTTCTGTTTGAAGCCAACATCTGAGGGAATGTCTCTAACGGATCCTAAATGCTTGAAGACCATAAATACAAAAGTCATTGAAGATGAAGATGAGAGAGAGTTGCTGGAGCTACTACTTCTGCTACACTTAATGAAAAATGAGAGGATCGCCACCTTCATCTCAACAGAAATCATCCTCAATGTAAACATTCTATATTCACTCTAGTGAATGTTATAAGAGATTTCTTTTATCAGTTCTGAAGTACTTAAAAATATATCCACTCTTGTGAGTGTAGGAAGAACTCATCTCTGTACTTCATTGTAAAATCACTCCATGAGTGTTGTGAGATTTTCTCTAAGTAACCTTCATCAAAATCCAGTGAGCCTGGAGAGGCTAGGTGAAAATAATACTTGCAACAGCCTCGAGAGGTTGATTAAGAATAATACTCGTTGAGCCTGGAGAGGCTAGGTGTGCAAATAATACTTGCAACAGTCTGGAGAGGCTGGTTAAGAACAATACTCAATGAGCCTGGAGAGGCTAGGTGTGCAAATAATACTTGCAACGGTCTGGAGAGGCTGGTTAAGAACAATACTCAATGAGCCTGGAGAGACTAGGTGTGCAAAGACTACTTATTGTAATTATCTGATGTGATAGTGGAGAAAAACTCAGCTACTGCTGGGGACTGGATGTAGCTCATCGTTTATACGAGTGAACCAGGATAAATCTTGTTGTTTATTTTCTCTCTACCCTTATCTCCTTATCTTTGTTGTTTTATATATTTTCAACAAAGTTCTCTAACTGATTTTAAGCTTTATGTTCTAAGCTATTTTCAAATGTTTTTTATCCTCTAGATGTTGTCTAACCGGTTAATGTTTAGTCTAAGATAATCAGGCAAGTCAATATTGTCCATTAGACAAGTGAAATGCTTTATCTTCCTTATTTCCAAACTGGTTAAAAATATGTTATTAGTTTTGTTAGATGGTTTTTAAATTATCTTCTTTTATCCATCCACACTCTTTTTATTTGAAAAACTCTGATTTATGTTTTGTTGTTTAGTAAAAGTTTTAAATTTCTATTATCACCCAATTCACCCCTCCCCCCTCCCTCTTGTGTGATGGTTGCTTTGATCTAACAAAAGAGAAGCACTTTGTGAATATTTTCATAACAAGACCAGAATAACAAGTTCACAACAACAATTATGTAGCTTGATCAGTATAGAAGCATAAATACAGAAGAACTATGACAGAGATAAAGCTCACACATACATATAAGAAATAGCTGAGCTTACAGTAGAAAATCCAAGTTGATGAACACATATAAGGCTACACATATAAATGATTTAGCAGGTAGAATGATAAATGAAATCTGGAGCTCAAAATTTGATGGGGAAGATGATCAAAATGAAGTCTGGAATGGTTGATCGAGTTAGGTGTGTCAGTATTGCTCTCACTCTCATGCATTTAAATCTATAACTCTTGAAAAACAAATCGGAATTGTAAGTTTTAGTCTCTTGCTATTTAACATGGCAGGCAAGCAAAACAAATAGACTAATCACCTAGTGCCTGGCTAAAGTTAAATTATACCATTTTCCTTGAAAACCCAGAAAGAAACACAAAAATGTGCAGATAGTCCATCACAGCTTATGAATGAAAATGCAAGCAAAACAAAAACAAACTCTTCGTGCAGTGTGGCAATTATTCAACACATAAAATAAATGGAAAGGGTATGAGAAGACCTTGCACTTCAAGTAGAGGATACAACCTAGGGTCACAGCAGCGACACGGAGGAGCAAGCGGAGAACAGCGAACTTCGTGGCTGAGGTGATGCAGTGGTCCTCCCAAGCCGTAGATGGTGACGCGACGGAGCAAGCAAGGAACGGAAGTTATGAGGGTGTGAGCATTGCGGTTTCCATATCGTTTGAGCTTTTGAAGATGTTGGGGTTGGGGTTGGGGGGTTGGGGGTAATGGGAGGAGAAGAAAACCCAAACCCACTGCCTCACGCAGGTCAGGCGAGAGTAGAGGGTTCACGGCGACTGGAGTGGTGGCCACTAGATAGTGACGGAGGTTTAGTGGCGGAGTATCACGAACAGAGAACGGAAGAGGACGAGTTGTGTGGTTGAGGCAAGGTAGTTAGGGCACGAAATCTTTGTGTGGAGCGCGCAAAGAGAAAGGAGGGAACTGAAAAGAAAAATAAACCTTGTGTTTCCACATCGGTTTTAATAATAACCGATATGTCAAATTACGGGTACCACATCGATTTTACTAAAAACCGATGTGCAATAGTTATCACATCGGTTTTCAACCAAACCGATGTTTAAAGTGGTTCTTTAAATTTCAGTAATAATTTTTTCCTTTAGATTTTAGACATCGGTTTACATAAATAACCAATGTGGAAATATTTTAACATCGGTTAGAAAAAAAAACCGATGTTAAAGGTGTTGAAGATAATTTCAAAAATACCACCGTCTCGTTTTACACATCGATTTTATAGAAACCGATGTTAAATCTCCGACGTTGAAAGCATAATTTGCACTAATGTTGTCTCTAAACAAGACAATTATAACAACTAACAACTACACCACGGCAGATACTGAGTAAAGTGGGAGAAACATAAAAGAATATGATAACCATAGAAGGCTTAGAAGATTAGGAAAAACTAGAGATGCAATACTTTTTGCCTATGGTTGCTTATACTATAAGAATCAAGAGCTAATTGATCTATTATCAATATTGCTTATCCACCATCAATATTCAATTTTTTATAAGCCATCAATATTCAATATACATGATACTTGATTACTTGTCAATATTCAATATACATGTTGGTGATGTTATGCATATTTTTATTCTAAAATTACAATAATAAACATGTATCCACCATCATTGATTATCATAAAAAGTGATTAATTTCCGTCGAGTAACCTGAACGACAATTAAGGCTTACCCCTCTCATTTAGGAGTCGAATCCGGTTCGTGAACCGGATGGAATTTGAAAACCTAACTGTAATCATAGATTTTAGACCAGAAATTCTTACATTTTTAGATTTTATGCACACTTTCTTAAACTTAATGTACATTCAAAATCATAGGGTGCTTAAAATTGATGATTGAAATTCTACAAAAACAGAAACAAATTATAATTACACATTATTTTGTGCACGTAAATTTTATGTGGATACTTTAACGTTTAAAAATCACTCATCATATAATATATATAGTTAATTACTTAATTATCAACATAAAGATTACGTGTAAGAAATAATGTGATAATGACTACAAGAAGAAAGAAATTTCAGATTTTCATACCCGGTTATTAAGGAGAAAGACAGCAAGAATTCCACTAGTGCAAAAAAGGGATTCTACATCGGAGTTTACACATCGGTTTAGTATAAACCGATGTGTAAAACGAGGCGGTGGCATTTTTGAAATTCAAAGGAAAGTATTACACATCGGTTTAGAGAATAACCGATGTGTAATACTTTTCCACATCGGTTATATATAACCGATGTGTAAAATTAAAATAAAAAAATTTAAAACTCGGAATTTTTAACATTCAACATCGGTTCTTTTTGAACCGATGTGTAAAATGGTGAGTAACCACATCGGTTTTTAAATAACCGATGTATAAAATTATAAAGAAAAAAAAATAGAAATTTAGGTTACACTTTTACACATCGGTTTTTATTAACCGATGTATAAAATTTAAAAGAAAAAATCAGAATTTAAATGTTTCATGTTTACACATCGGTTTTTGCATAACCGATGTGTATAATATGTTTAACACATCGGTTTTCCTCATAACCGATGTGTAATAGTCCCAATTTTTCTATTTCCCTCCGTGTGTTTTGCGCCCTCATTCTCAGTTTCTGAACGTACCCTAAAACACAACACTCCCTCCCTCTGCTAACGCGCGTTGTCACTGCTTTTCCATCTCTCTCACTGCACTCACATCCTCAGGTATGCGTCTCTCTCTCTCTCATTCTCATTCTCTCTCTGCATTTCCTTCTTCTCATTCTCTCTCTCTGCATTTCCTTCTTCTCATTCTCTCTCTTTCTTTCTCTTTCTCTCTCTCGCTCCCTTCTTCACGTCCTTTTTCCCTTTTCAATCGTAGACAAAGAAGACCATCTGCGATCATGCGAGCCTTCATTTTCTGCTTCGTAAGAGAACCACTGAGAACCAAAGCCGCGAGCTACCCTCGTTTGCGTGAAGAGCGCCATTTTTGCTCGTCCCTCAGGTATATATTCGTTTCTTCTTTAGAAAATTTATGAACTTTGACTCGAAATGGTTGGATAATATACTTGCATGTGTTGTTCTGTTGCTCCAAGACTGGATTTTTCCAGTGGTGGTATCACCCGTCACGGCCGTCTTTGCTTGCCACGGCTAGCCGTGACGGATTCCGACTGGAGGTTGCTTCTTGGTTGTTCTGTCACGGCCGTGACCACCATCACGGCAAGGCCGTGATCCGTTCTGCCTGTGAGGGTCTGGTTCAGTTGGCATGTCACGGCCGTGATGGCCATCACGGCCAGGCCGTGATAGGTTCTGCCTTGGAGGATGCTTCACTGGTTGGTCTGTCACGGCCGTGACAACCATCACGTCGAGGCCGTGATCAGTTCTGCCTGTGAGGGTCTGGTTGAGTTGGATTGTCACGGCCGTGATGGCCATCAAGGCCATGGCGTGATAGGTTCTGCAGTTATAAGTTATGTTTGATATTTATCCTGAAATACTAACAAGTTTTTTTTTTGTTTTGTGTTTAAACAGTATACATGGCCGATCATGAGGATACACCTCCTTCATGCGGCGGGTCGAGACCCCGTCTACCAGTAGAAAGGGTAGACGTGCCACACGGATGAGGCATTTGACTGCCAACCGTGGGTCAAATCGGAGGATAAGAGTAGATTTTGCTGATAACCTCAACCCTAGTGGGCCAATGGAAGACCAGTGTACCACTTTTGTGGCGACCCTTGCTAGGAACAGGCCGAGTATACTCATGGCTAGGTGGAGAGATGTACCGGCGGACGTGAAGGAGCAGATATGGGAGAGTATTCGGTATCTATACTTCTACGTCCTGTGTTTGTCTGTATCTACTTTATTTTTATCTTAATAATATCATACAAGAATTCGTTGATTCTTTTGGTCTTAATGTAGTTGACATTTGACATACCGGATACATACGCTATGAAGAAGCGTTTGTCAAGTATCTTTGGAGAGCGTTGGAGGGTTTTAAGGCCGACTGGGCAGATACTATATATTCGGTCCAAAAAGTAAAAAGAACCCACTTGAGGTGTATCCGTTTCTTGACAAGGCGACGTGGGATCGCTTTGTTCAGAGCCGACGTGATCCCAGCTTTCAGGTTAACTTATTTGATTTGTCTCTAAATTTATGTAATTGCATTAATTTCATTTACTTATGTAATTTAATTGTCTTTTATTTATAACGGGAGAAGAGGAAAAAGGGGCAGGAAAACCAAAGCAAGAATGTCTACCCCCATGTCATGTCTCGTGGGGGATATAAAAAGCTTGTTAAGAAAATGGTTGAAGAGGAAAAGAAAGCACGTCAAAGCAAAGCATCTCAAAGCGGATCCTAATGCTGAAAATCTTCCAGAGGTTGTTGATCCACCTCCACCCCCACGCCATCGTTCATGGAAGAGGGGCCGACAAAGAAAAACGGGACAATATACATCCGAGGAGGCCCGCCAAGTAGCTGAGAGGATTGTAAGTATAGTTTGTTGTAATTGTCATTTTAAGATTGTTACCGAATTGTAATGTGACCTGATATTTTTATGTGATAGGATGCCTTGGATGATCAGCTAACCCAAGGAACCTTTGTTCCTAGAGGACGCAATGATATCTTATCTACTGCCATCGGTAAACCAGACCACCCGGGCCGTGTCATTGGTGTTGGATGGGGAGTCGGCATTCGCCAATACCATGGTTCATCTTCACATTCCTCCCACAGGGATTCGGTTGCAGATAGAGCACAACTAAAACAGGAGATTGCAGCTGAGCTTCGACAGGAGATGAACGAGCAGTTTGCCCAGCAGATGGCAATATTTACTTCTTTGTCCCAGCAGATGACAGCCGGTGTCCAACCATCTGTCCAACCCTCTGTCCATGTGAGCACTAAGGGCTCATGTGATCCTCCTCATCATCCTGAAAATGATGATGATGATGATGATGATGATGATGATGATGATGATGACGACCCTGATAGGTGTGAGCTGTATGTTGATGATCATCATCATCATCGCCGCTTAGTGGCATTGGGTAGGGCATATAATAAGTTAGGTAATACCATACACCATCGGTTATTACCGGACGATCATCTGAGGGTGTCTGTTGAGATTATTCGAGATGCTGATGCTCGAGTCCCTGTGCCCACTGAGGAGGTTCAAACAGTGGGTCAGGCCCCCGGTAACTTCATCCTCTGGCCAAGAAGACTGGTCAGCTTTCTTGTTGCATCTGAGGTATTCGGTTAGTTGTGTTTTTCTATATTCATAGTTGAAATATATTTATTATTGTTTAAAGATAATGCTTTATTTGTATTTGTTATAGGATGTTGGAAATGATATTGTGCCTAAAAGGTCGGATCTAGGAAGACCAGAGATGTCTGCTCCTGTCAAGGTATTCATTTGACCATTTAGTTCATAACGAATTAAATAACTTAATTATCCGTGATTACTAATATATATCTATGTTGTTTAGGGGATCGACAAAGGGGCACCTGGCCATGGTGATGTTTTCAAAGATCTTGCTATACAGGTTGTCACCATGGAGGATGATGCAGCATTGGTAACGTTGGAACATGATGCCAGCCCTGGTGAACTGTATATACCAAAGAAAGAACTTATGGAGATGGCAATCAATAAAGAAATGGCCAGTTCTGCACACATATCGTTTTGGTGCACGTAAGTACATTTTATTTATAAGTTAAGTACGTAATTAATTTTTAAATACAATGATAATTAACATGTTTTTCCAATATATTAGGTATCTGCATCGTATGTTAGTCGATCGGGGTAACCTCGCCCTTTATGGGTTCATTGACCCCATGTTCATTCAGGGTGATGTTCTCGTAGCATCGGAAGACCCTGGTCACTACCATACGTGATATACTTGCCGAGACGATCATCAATTCTATCTTGCGCCTTATCTCAATAAGTAAGTACCGGTTATTAATTTAAGTATAACTATATATGACTTACAGTCACTAATTGTTCCGCAAATACAGCAAGCATTGGCAATCTGTTGCTCTTGTACCCAAGAATGAACGTCGTGGTCTTCTTCTCGCTCATTGGGACATAAAGCGCGAATGAACTCAAGACGATCATCGAAACGTAAGCGTTAAAATACTTTATAATCGATGTAATGCAGTTGTTTTAATTATCTGAAATCTATTATATATACTTTAATTAATGTTTTTGTCATGATAGGTCTATTAATGCATCCCACATGCAGCGTGGTGAAAGGCGTACTCGGGCTATCGGATGGATTATTCCCAGCGTAAGATATTTATTAGTTCAAATGCATCAAATGCAGTGGGTACAATAATTGATTTCTATTTTATTTAATTCCTCATATTCTAATTGGGTTTCATTTGTACGTAGTCACGTATACAACGTGGGTCATGGGAATGTGGCTACTATGTGATGCGATGGATGTTGGAAATTATCTCCTCCGGGATCACCGAAAGATGGAGTGAGGTAAATGTTAATTGACACAATTAGAAGTAATAGTATAGATTCGTTATATGTTTTATGTTAGTTTATTACTTAAAAGTAATAATCTTTTGTCCAATTAAACTTGCAGATATTCAACAATCCATCTCCATTGTCCGGTTTCGACATCAACATCATAAAGAGGCGTTGGGCAACTTTCTTTCTTGAAGTGTACCACCCATAGTTTGTATATATGTAGTTAGTTTAAAAACTTATCATATACTAGCTATAGTGTACGTACCTTTGACTGATGATATGTATTAGTGCTCGTGTCCTGGTTCAATTTTTCTTCTCTCGTTTTTTGATTAAGCTTAGATAAAGTGTTGTTTTCATTCATAAGAAAAGTGAATGAAGTATGTTTTGCTATTTAATGATTGTGTCAAAACTGCATTGGTGTTCTGTTCTTGTTTCCTGTTTGATCGAGTGGCTTTGGTTTGTTTATTGATCCGCATTAGTGAAACAGGAATGATTGAAATGTAAATAATAGATTAAAAAAAAAAAAGATTTTACACATCGGTTCTCAAGAATCGATGTGTATATTTATCTTTCTACATCGGTTTTACATAAAACCGATGTGTAAATTTAACTTTACACATCGGTTCTTTAGAAAACCGATGTGGAAGGTCAATTTTACACATCGGTTTTATGAAAAACCGATGTAGAAAGTTAAATTTACAACAGCTTATCAATTGCTAAATTAATTTTACACATCGGTTAGTAATAAACCGATGTTTAAAATATACTTTACACATCGGTTTTAAAACCGATGTGTAAAGTGGCAATAAACCACATCGGTCGTTTCCACATCAGTTTCAAAACCGATGTGGAAAGCCAAAAATAACCGATGTGGAATCCCCTTTGTGCACTAGTGTTCATTAAATAATTTAAACAAAGAAAAATGGTGCAATAGTAAAAGCGTCTTTTAATGTTTGATCTTTTTCAACGGACAGGTCTGGCTTTATCAATCATGTGAAATGCCTTTGCAATTCTCCTTGTTTCGTGGGGTTTTCACGGACTCAGGTGCTTCACCCGCATTAATTTCTATCCATCTTGCTTTCTTTTTTCCCTATCTTTCTCTTCTTTTCCCTCTCATTTAAAAGTCCATCAAAATTGGACAACCATTGAAAATTAAAACTAAAATGAAATACCGCTCCAGGTAAATATTTGTGCATATATACCAGTGCCGCAACGTGTAAAACTAATAGCAGAATTAGCACTGGTGGAGGCAAAGATAAAGCAGGGGTGTTTACAAGATGGTGAAATGAGTAAGGCTTAACATCGACCTATCTTGAGATTTTGATCGGCCCATTTTATTGGACCTAAACATGACAGGCCCATGGTCCAATAACAACCAGGTAGAATTATACTAACCTGGTATGTAGTTAGAAAAATCCTACTTCTAAATATCAATAATTCTCCTTATCAATATGAGATAAAATTAGAAATAAAATTCTAAGATACCATTATCATCGGGAGAATATTTGCAAGATAATACTCTTCCTAAATAAGACTCGTAAACATAATAAAACACGTAGCTAGACAAGTTGTCACATATTGTGTCGTATTTTGACAAACACAGTCCTTCCTCAACTTCAAGAACATTCTTGTCACAGGCGTGGGCAGGCTAAGTTCTAGGTCCTTTCTCCGAGAGATCCCAAAAATTTCCTAAAGTTAAAATCTTACTCCTTTCTTCCCACACACTTGTGTCGTATAGTTTTCAGTATGTATTATGCCGTATCTTGACAAGCACAACCGTTCCTTAACTTCAAGAGCATTCTTGTCATATAAGGCGCCAAGGGCATGCTAACTTCTAGGTCCTTTTTCCGAGAAATCCCCAAAAATTCTTAAAGTTTGAAATCTTGCTCCTTTCTTCTTACCCATTAATTGTGTCGTACAGTTGTAACATATTTATCGTATCTTGACAAACACAACCGCTCCTCAACTTCAAGAACATTCTTGTCACATAAGGCGTCTGCAGGCTAACCTCTTGATCCTTTCTCCAGGAGATCCCCAAGAGTTCCTAAAGTTTGAAATCTCACTCCTTTCTTCCCACACAATTGTCTCGTATAGTTGTCACATATTATATGTTGTATCTTGACAAATAGAACTGCTCCTCAACTTACCGTTCTTGTCGCATAATTAAGGCGTGGGCAGTTGGCTAACATCTAGGTCCTTTCGGTACAAAAATGGTTTTAGATTAAAACAAATCAATCACTAGCCGCTGGAAATAAGAAAACTCCACTTGCAAACAAGGATGACAATGGGCGGGTGCATATAGTACTTCCCCCGTATTCATCCCCATCAATATTTATGAAATGTTTATACAGGTAATTGATATCCATTAATATCTGTGAATATTTAGAAGCCTAAAATAAAAAGAAAGGAAAATAAAATTATATAACATAAAATAGTAATTTATTATATTAACATATAATTATTTTATCTCAAAGTGATAGAAATTATCATAATACATATATTATATATCTAATAAATAAAAAATATTTATTATATGTAGATACTATGATTCTCATTCTTGTCCAATTGATTTACTATCCATTTTTGATAATTTACGTGGGTATCCGAAAATGTGTGTAATTTTGTCATCTCGAAAGTTGAAATTAAGGCAGTGAAAGCAAAAACGCGCCTGAAGCACTGTTGACCGAAACGAAGAAAATCTCATTTATGTAGCCGCTTCTCTCCATTGACTCGTAATCAGATAAATTGGATTTTTGCCGAATTCGGTTCGTAAGTCTTATCTCCTATGTCCATACTCAAAAAACAATAATTATATGCAGTTATAAACGACGTCATATAGAAAAGATGAGCACAAGCTAGAATTGAATGACAAACATACAGTAGTACAGCCGTGGTAGTTGGTAGAAAATGATAGTCACGCGTCATCACTTTTCTATACGCATATTTTTCATACATTGTTTTTATATAGTAAAATTTATAATGTAGGTATATTAAAAATAGCGTGAACTTAATTATAATTAGAATAACATTATTTACATTAACCTACTATTTTATATTTGTATTATTTAATTGTAGTTAATTTAATTTTGTTTTTCTATATTTATATTATATATGATCCTCACCTGCTTTCTAAATCATATAAAAGATAACATTTGGATTGTCTTCTGCTGTCTAGCCTCTCCAGCACCAAAAATAGAGAGATGAGGGGAGAGAGAATAAAGAGAGTAAGAAAAAGAGGGAAAATAAGAGAGGGATACAAAGGTCGGAGAAAGGCCGAAGACAAAGTGATTGAAGACAATCTTAAAGATAAAGAAGTCCATTGAGCTTTTTTTGATAATTAAGTGATATATATATATAGACACACACGTACATAGTGAGGAGCATTGGAGTTTTTGGGTCTTTGATAGCATATCTCATAGAGAAAACTGTGAGACTAGTCTTCGAGCCGAATGTGATAATTAGGTAAAATCCTTTCTAAAATGATGATTCTATAATACCAACCTCTAACCTTAAATGTAAAGTTTACTTGAAAACACAATCCACTTCTACCATCACCAAGTCACCAAGCACGTTTGGACTAGGAGCATTGGAGTTGATATTGCTATAGCAATTGGCTTCTTACTCTTATAACCTATGATAACCTATTATTTGATATTTCTATAATTTGTATCATTTAATTGTATTTAATTTTATTTTGTTTTTCTATATTAATTAATATTATATATCATTCTCACTTACTTTCTAAATCATATAAAAGATAAAAATGTACATCTAGTATTTGATTTTTTATAATTAAATGATACATAGATACGTGAGTGAGAAGCATTGGAGTTTTTGATTTATGATCAAGTATCTTACTGACAAAGTTGTGAGATTAAAGTCTTTCTCAAAATCATAACTCAGGATTCGAACTCCTAATTAGATAAAGTTATTTGGATAAACTGTCACTTTCACCCCTACCAATCACTTTTGGGTAAGGAGTATTGTAGTTGATAATATTGCTACATATAGCAAATGTCTCCAAACTCTTAAAATAACTTTAATGATGGTTCTTAAGATAGTTATTAAGCATAAGAATATATTTTTGTAACAACTTTTATTAGAGGTAAATGAGATGACTACTATGATGTAAAATCGTTGTTGCCAAACAAATTTTTTTGGGTCACAATTTCCAATCAAAAAATAGGGGATCCATCTAAGAACCAAAAATAAGTTTTTCCATTGAAGTAAAATAGATATAAGATTCTTATATTTTTTGAACCCACTGTCTGATAAATAAGATTCCAAATATAATTCTTCTGCCGTAAAAGCGAATGAGATTCTCTGGTATTCTCTTTCCCACGAAGATGCAACCCCCTGACATTTCGCCTATAAATAGCGGCCATAGCGGCACTTCATACACGCCACTACTCCTTTGCCTCATTGCAACTTAAATATAATAATAATCACAACGTCCTCTTCCTTTTCCATTCCACCCAAAACAAAAAAACAAACACTTGCACACACAACAAAAGCATGGAAGAGCATTTCTACTTCACCCTTATGCTAATTCTCTTTGTTTCATTAGTCTCAATATTCTCCCTCTTCTCCTTCCTTTTCTACAAACACAAATCTCCCTTCACTGCCCCAAACCTGCCACCCGGTAACATAGGGTACCCTATGATCGGTGAGAGCATTGAGTTTTTTTCCACAGGAAAAAAGGGTCACCCTGAAAAGTTCATCTTCGACCGCATGATCAAGTACTCCTCGGAACTATTCAGAACATCACTCTTTATGGAACCTACGGTTGTGTGTTGTGGAGCATCATGCAACAAGTTCTTGTTCTCTAATGAGAACAAGCTTGTGACGTCATGGTGGCCTGAGAGTGTGAACAAGATCTTTCCCACTTCTCTTCAGACTAATTCTAAGGAAGAAGCGAAGAAGATGAGAAAGTTGTTGCCTCAGTTTCTCAAGCCTGAAGCTCTACAACGTTACATTGGTGTCATGGATGCCATAGCACAGAGACACTTTGCATCTTTTTGGGAGAACAATACTGAAGTCACCGTATATCCCTTGGCCAAGAGGTGATTCATTAATGACTATTAACATTTGTTGCAAAATGCACCTCTAAAAGAGTCTCTAGTTATTGAGTTTTATTATTCAATTTAATTGCTATATAATGATATTTTAAAGTTTTTTATATCTTGACTACTATCTTATAAGTCGTCATTCACATCATGATTGACGTGATAGATTGAGAATCTAAAAAACTTTACATTATATAACAATTAAATTATTAATTATTTAGGTATTATTTTTTAAAATTAACCTCGTATTATATTTCAAGAAAAACTTCTAAAAATAAATTTTTTTTAAATTAGTTAATAATTTATTCAACTACTTGACATTGCATACCTTAATTCTTTACATTAATAGACGTCCAAGAAGTAACTACGATAGGATAAGCTCTTTAATAGAAACTTGTTAAGACGTGGATTTTAGTAATACTCTAAAATAACGATAAATCATTATGATGAGTCATGTAAATTGTTAATTGATATTGTTATATATATATATATATATATAATCATGGGAATGAATGATGAATAATAAAAAAAAAATTAAAGAATATATTTTGCTTTACATGAATGGATGTTTTTAATTTTCTTTTACACTTTCAAGTATTTCTGCATTTGGTATAATTCTTTATACGTTACATAGGTGCTCTTAATGCCTTTCTCATGCTCCTCCACCGTTTTTTATCCATCATCCAACCTTCGTCTCCATCATAGCTACACACCATTTTTTGATCCCTTTGCATCACCTTCACCCACCCCTTCTTCAACTAAGGCCACCAACCACCAGTATTCCACCCCACTCACCGCCATGGTCATCTCCGATCTGATGTCCTTCACCTAGAGGAAACCCTCAACAAATTCAAAGCTTCTTTTGAACTTTTCCATCAATCCCTCCTTCAAGCCATCCAACAACAAAAATCTGAGCTCAACACCCGTCACCACCCACCATCTGATACCATTGAGTCCACTCCGATCTCATCGCCGAAGCCAATGACGTCTCTGTCATCGCCACCATCTTCAATGAGAACAACACCCCCGTCACCGCCAATGTTCCCACCCCAGTCACGGCCAACACTGCACTGACCTCTGCTCCGGATGACAAACAACACCCACACGGTGAAGGCACATCCACGCCCAAGACCTTCAAGGATCTGGGTCCATGTCGTCGCCGGAGAAGACAGCTGTGAAAGCCATACCCACCCCGCCGCCACCGCACTCCATTTTCGTATTCGATCCCGGTGGACCTCGAACAGACGCTTACAGCTCCGCCGTGCGTCGCCGTCACCAACTCGGACGTTCCGGAAGCTCCGCCGCCTTCAGCTCTGTCTTCTCTGCTTCGATCTTCGCGTGTCCGTTAAGTTCATCGGCGCTGTTGGTCTTCCTCGGTTCGAATAGGTCTGTCTCCGGTGAATGTTCCGCAGTGGAGCCGCCGCCGTCGTCGCTTGGACCAGCCTTTGGGTGGCCATGGGTGCCATGGAGTTTTTCAGAAAAGGGAAACTCTAGGGTTTGGACAGCAAGTGTAAATGATACTGGACCTTGCAATTTTTTTTGGGACTCCTTCAACGTGTTGCTTTGCCATAAATTTAAACATCTATTATACTTCTATGAAGTATTTAAGGTGTTTTTGATTTGTATTTAGGTACGGGGTATAAAAAATATTATAGAATAAACATATAAGTTATTAGATAACTTTTTATTTTATATAGTAACAAATAAAATAATGTTAAATTTAGTACGATATATTTTGTGATAATATATATTTAGATGTAATATAACATTATAAGTTATAATATTATATAATATTATATGTTATGTTATGATATTATATTTATAAATATAATATATAACATTATTTATATAATAATATAATTTTATAAATATACAGTAACGTTTGATATTATATATATATATATATATATATATATAATAAAAAGAGAGAGGAGAGAGAGGGTGAGTTTGAGAGTAGAGAGAGAAGGAACAGAGAGGGAAGAAGGAGAAAGAGGGGGAGAGAGGGAGTCAGGGGGAGAGGAGCGAGGATAATTTTATCTTTTGGGTGGTTTGTATAGGGGATAAAAAGTTATTTCATGATTTAGTGGATGACAAAATTTTGTATTTTTGTTCAGTTCCTTACTCCATTTTTTATCCTGCCAAAAATAGATTTGACAATGGATCCAATTTCGCACTAAACCCAAGTATTATGACTATTTATGGATGTGACAATGTACTTAAATTAGAAAAATCTAGAATAACGATGAATCACATCATTTAGGAATATTCTAGAATAATGATGAGTCACTGTAATAAGTCGTATAAATAGCTAGTTGGTCTAGATTACTATGTAAACATGGAAATGAATGATGAATAACAAGAAAAAAAATCAAGGAAAACATTTTGTTTGAAAAGATTGCTTCTAAGTATTTTTTATTTTCCTGTGCACTTTCAACTATTTATCTGTTTGGTATAATTTTTATACCTTACACTAGATGTTGCTGTCATTGCCGAAGAACCACCAAGCTAGGGGCTGCTCACCTTCTTTCATCATTGCCTACCGAGTTCTTCTTTTTGAAAAACGTGCACCCAAACCAAAAGCATGAATAAATTAATTTATCATGCAGATTTCTTTTGTTTTCTAATTTTTTTAATATGGTTTTAAAATAGTGCTACCAAATAAATTTCTTTTATTCTTTTCTTGTAAAAAGTAGTTCTTAAAAATTGTTTTATAAAATTGTTTTGATAAACATAAAGTCTAATTAAACACACTACCTCATATTCTGTAACATATCTAGACCTATGATTGAAGATAATAATTATATTAGCTTCTAT